>JAKWJD010001759.1:33214348-33626848 GCA_027705065.1 Solanum peruvianum
CTCTCTGAAATTGGATGGACCTGCAGGACGTCCGTCACATCCACGACGAAACGTCATGAGCCCCCGTTGCAAACACTTCAACTTTTGAGAATTTGGTGCAAGAAACGAGTTTCTGACCGTCATGACGAAGGTGCAGGACGGATCGTCACAGGGGTGACGGGCCGTCGCAGACCACCTGGAATTTGGGAGGTTGCGACGGCCATCGTGACGGACCATCGCAGGCACGACGGCCGTCACAGGCTGCGCAATCCCAAGCAGTTTAGGATTTCTCCACACGTTTTAAGGGTCGTTTTGACTATTCTTTCCTTAATTATAAAGATTGAGGGTTAACATTAATAAGTCTAATTACTTAGGGGTTTGAAAGGGGAACCTTGAGTTAATTAGTGGGGTTTATTGTCCTTTTTCACACTTAATTATATTGTAATTAGGGTAAAGGAAAGAGGGTTTGAATAACACAAAGAGAAGAACAGAAAGAGAGATTGATCGATCGAATTGGTTGAGGAGAATATCAAGCTTGGGAAATTTCTTGTGGATTCCAATTCTTCGGTGGAGGTGGTTATGGTTTATGTTACGATATTCGTAGTGAACTCTTAATAGTGAATGTTATGTATTGATAGTATTGTAAACCCTGCTATGTGCTTAAATTGTATGCTTGCATGATTATGATTATGAATTTGTGATGAATTAACAAAGCATGATGAAGTTATTGAATCCCAAATCTTGAAAGAACCCTAATTCGCTTGATATATTATATAATAAGATTGATGATGCCTTAGAATGAAAGAAGGCTTGATAAATTATATAATGATAATGAGGATGCCTTAGTATAAAAGAAGGCTTGATGAATTAGGGGATCGGGTGCCACGTTCCGGTACCAGGATAGAATGAATATGAGGATCGGAGTGTCACGTTCCGACACCAGGATAGAATATGAGGATCGAGTGTCACGTTCCGACACATATAGGGGATCGGAGTGTCACGTTCCGACACATATAGGGGATCGGAGTGTCACGTACCGACACATAGTGGTAGGGGATCGGAGTGTCACGTACCGACACAAGAGGAAGAAAGATAATGAATCTCAAAAGATGTTAATATACTCAACATAATGCACTTAATTCCCAAATGAGTATGGTATTGAGGCTTGAGCCCTCATGGATGAACTTGCTGGTATTTATTGACGATTATAATACTTGTTGTTGCTACATGTTGAGTTTATAGTTGATTTATAATATTACTGATATGTATTATCTTCTATTTTGAGTTGGCCGATGATATCTACTCAGTACGTGTGGTTGTACTGACCCCCTACTTTATGTTTTCCTCTTTGTTATTTGTGTTATGCAGCAAACGTTCCGTCAACTTCAACACACAAGTAACTCGGGCCAGATTTCGTCATACCGGATCTCAGGGTGATCTAACGCTTCTAGCTTGGACTGGATCTCTTCTATAAGTCTTGATGCCTTGACTTCCGGCATGGACTAGTTTCTTATGTATTTTTAGCTTCTTAGACATTCTTAGATAGTTTAGTTAGTAATTTGAGATAGATGTTCTTGTGATGATGACTTCCAGATTTTGGGAATATTAATAATAGTTGAGTTGTTTATTTATGAGTTTAAGTCTTCCGCATTATTTTCTGTTGATATTATATTGAAATGTTAAGGTTTAGATGGGTTGGTTCGCTCACATAGGAGGGTAAATGTGGGTGCCAGTCGCGTCCCCGAATTGGGTCGTGACATCATCATCACAAGAACATCTATGATCAAATTACTAAACTAAACTATTTAAGAATGTCTAAGAAGCTAAAAATACATAAGAAACTAGTCCATGCCGGAAGTCAAGGCATCAAAACTTATAGAAGAAGATCCAGTCAAGCTAGAAGCGTTAGCTCACCCTGAGATCCGGTATGACGAAATCTGGCCCGAGTTACTGTTGTGTTGAAGTTGACGGAACGTTTGCTGCATAACACAATTAACAAAGAGGAAAACATAAAAGTAGGGGGTCAGTACAACCACACGTACTGAGTAGATATCATCGGCTAACTCAAAATAGGGAACAATATATCAATAATAATGTAAATCAACTACAATACTCAACATGTAGCAACAGCAATTTCTTTATCATTAACAATTACCGTCACGTTCACACATGAGGACTCAAGCCTCAATACCATACTCATTTGGGAATTAAGTTCATTAGATTGAGTATATTCATTATCTTTCAAGATTCATTATCTTTCTTCCTCTTGTGTCGGTACGTGACACTCCGCTCCTCTAATTCTATCCTGGTGCCGGAACGTGGCACTCCGATCCTCATATATATCCTATCCTGGTACCGGAACGTGGCAACCGATCCATATACTATCCTGGTGTCGGAACGTGACACTCCGATCCTCATATTCTATCCTGGTGTCGGAACGTGACACTCCGATCCTCATATTCATTCTATCCTGGTACGGAACGTGGCACCCGATCCATATTCTATCCTGGTGTCGGAACGTGACACTCCGATCCTCATATTCATTCTATCCTGGTACCGGAACGTGGCACCCGATCCCCTAATTCATCAAGCCTTCTTTTACACTAAGGCATCCTCATTCTCATTATATAATTTATCAAGCGAATTAGGGTTCTTTCAAGATTTGGGATTCAATAGCTTCATCATGCTTTGTTAATTCATCACAACTTCATTATCATAATCATGCAAGCATACAATTTAAGTACATAGCAGGGTTTACAATACTATCAACACATAATATTCACTATTAAGAGTTCACTACGAATATCGTAATCAAACCATAACCTACCTCCACCGAAGACTAGTGATCAAGCAAGAAATTCCCAAGCTTTGTTTTCTCCCCTTTGCTCGATGCTCTCTCTCTCTTTCTTGTTCTTTCTCTTTTGTTTTCTTATGTTCAAACCCTCTTCCTTTACCCTAATTAATCATATAATTAAGTGCAAAAGAGGACAATAAAACCCCACTAATTAACCCAAAGTTACCTCTTTTATCCCTCAAGAATTTGAGTTATTAATATAAACCCTCAATCTTTATAATTAAGGAAAGAATAGTCCAAAACGACCCTTAAAACGTGTGGAGAAATCTATTCTGACTGGGATCTGCGTGACATGTGACGGGCCGTCGTGCCTGCGACGGTCCGTCACGGTGGCCGTCGCAACCTCCCAAATTCCAGGTGGTCTGTGACGGCCCGTCACCCCTGTGACGGTCCGTCCTGCACCTCCGTCATGACGGTCAGAAACTCGTTTCTTGCACCAATTCTCAAAAGTTGAAGTGTTTTGCAACGGAAACTCACGACGGTTCGTCGTGGATGTGACGGCACGTCCTGCAGGTCCATCACAATTTACAGAGAGTCGGTTTTAATATCCAATTTGAAGAATTCTAAGTGTCCTAGAACGACACCTCCTCGACGGGCCGTCGTGACCACGACGGTCCGCCGTGACACTCGTCCTTCCAGCCAGTTTTTCCAGAATGAACTCTGTTGCTCAAAACGACTAAACAGGTCGTTACAATAGATACCAATTTACCCATCGTTCGTCCCCGAACGATCAAAAGAGGAAAAACAATGGCGAAAAAGAGTACCTGAATCTGTAAACAGATGTGGGTATTTTTCTTGCATGTCTGCCTCCTTCTCCCAAGTAGCCTCTTCAACCGGTCGATTCTTCCATTGCACTTGATGGATGCAATCTCTCTCGACCTCAGCTTGCGAACTCTCTATCAAATATAGCACTGGTTTCTCTTCATAAGTCAAGTTCTCATCCAGCAAAACTGAATCCCAACGGATGATGTAGTTTCAATCTCCGTGGTATCTTTTCAACATGGATACGTGAAATACCGGATGCACTCCGGATAGCCCTGGGGGCAAGGCTAATTCATAAGCTACCTCCCCTATTCGCTTTAGTACCTCGAATGGTCCAATATACCTTGGACTTAGTTTACCCCTTTTTCCAAACCGCATCACCCCTTTCATGGGTGAACCTTTACAAGACTTGTTCACCCTCCATGAACTCCAAGTCTCTAACCTTTCGGTCTGCATACTCCTTTTGTCTACTTTGAGCCGCCAAAGCTTTTCTTGAATAGCTTTCACCTTCTCCATAGAATCTCTCAACAGATCAGTCCCCAAGGTCTAACTTCAAAGGCATCAAACAACCAATGGGAGATCTTCACCTCCTCCCATACAATGCTTCAAATGGAGCCATGTCAATACTGGAGTGATAGCTATTATTGTATGAAAACTCTGCCAAAGGTAAAAAGCTATCCCAATGGCCACCAAACTCTATCACACATGCACGAAGCATGTCCTCCAACACTTGAATCATTCGCTCAGACTGACCATCGGTCTGAGGGTGAAATGCAGTGCTAAGGTCCAACCTAGTACCTAATTCTGCATGCAATGTTCTCCAAAACTTAGAAGTAAACTGCGTACCTCTATCTGATATGATTGAGAGTGGAACTCCATGCAACCGAACGATTACTGAGATGTAGATTTTGGCTAACTTCTCTGCATTGTAGGTCACCTTGACCGGAATGAAGTGAGCAGACTTAGTTAACCTATCAACAATCACCCAAATAGAGTCGTACTTACCCAATGTCTTTGGAAGACCAACCACGAAGTCCATCGCGATTCTCTCCCACTTCCATTCAGGAATGGGCATTCTCTGAAGTGTTCCTCCGGGCCTCTGGTGTTCATACTTTACTTGTTGACAATTTGGACATTTGGCCACAAACTCAACAATATCTCGCTTCATTCTACTCCACCAGAAGTGTTGCTTGAGGTCGCGATACATCTTGGTTGCACCAGGATGTATAGAATATCCGGAACTATGAGCCTCTGTAAGAATAGTGGTGATCAAATCATTGATGCGGGGTACACATACCCTTCCCTTAATCCTCAAAACACCTTCACCATCGATTATTGCTTCCTTAGCCTCTCCTTGCAACACTTTATCTCGAATTCGCCTTAGTTTCTCATCATCAAACTGTTTCCCCTTAATCTGGTCAAGAAAAGAAGATCTTGCCTCTACACAAGCTAACAATCCTCCATTCTCATTTATTTCTAACCTCATAAGGTCATTAGCCAAAATCTGCACTTCTCTAGCCAATGGGCGTCTAGAAGCTTGCAAATGAGCTAGACTTCCCATGCTTCCGGCCTTTCTACTCAAGGCATCTACCACAACATTCGCCTTTCCCGGATGATACAAGATAGTGATGTCGTAGTCCTTCAGTAGTTCCATCCATCTCCTCTGTCTCAAGTTCAAGTCTTTCTGAGTGAATACATACTGTAGGCTACGATGGTCCGTGTAGACTTCACACTTAACCCCATACAAGTAGTGTCTTCATTGCTTTAGTGCAAATACTACCGCGGCCAACTCCAAATCATGGGTCGGATAGTTACGTTCATGCACCTTTAATTGCCTCGAAGCATAAGCTATCACATTCTTCTCTTGCATTAGCACTGCACCCAACCCAGAATAGGATGCATCACAATAAACAATGAAGTTTTTACCCTCTACTGGCAAGGTGAGGATAGGCGCGGTAGTCAACAAAGTCTTAAGCTTCTGGAAGCTTTCTTCATTCGTCTGACCATACAAATAGAACATTCTGCTTAGTCAAGTTCGTCAATTGAGAAGCAATAGAAGAGAATCCCTTGACAAATCGGCGGTAGTAGCTAGCTAACCCCACAAAACTCCTTATTTCTGACACGTTTGTAGGTCTCACCCAATTCTTTACCGTCTCAATCTTAGATGGATCCACCATCACTCCATCCTTAGAAACCACGTGTCCCAAGAAGGACACTGAATCTAGCCAAAACTCACACTTGGGAATTTCGCATAAAGCTTTTTCTTTCTCAACAACTCTAACACCATTCTCAAATGCTCCTCATGTTCCTTCTTACTCTTGGAGTATATCAGTATATCATCAATAAACACAATCACAAAGAGGTCCAAGTATGGCTTGAAAATCCCGTTCATCAGACTCATGAAGGCAGCAGGGGCATCGTAAGACCAAAAGACATTACCACAAATTCATAATGCCCATACCTAGTTCGAAAAGCAGTCTTTGGCACATCCGTTGCTCGTATTTTCAATTGGTGATAACCGGACCTCAAGTCAATTTTTGAGAAGACACAAGCACCTTGTAACTGATCGAACAAGTCATCAATGCGAGGAATGGGGTACTTGTTCTTAATAGTTACTTTGTTCAACTGTCGGTAATCTATGCACATTCGGAAACTCCCATCCTTCTTCTTCACAAATAACACCGGAGCACCCCAAGGAGATGCACTTGGTCTAATGAAGCCTTTACTCAACAATTCTTGAAGTTGAGCCTTTAACTCTCTTAACTCCGCGGGAGCCATTCTATAAGGAGGTATAGAAATGGGGCGAGTACCCGGTTCAAGATCGATACAGAAGTCAATATCCCTATCTGGTGGCATACCAGGAAGATCTGCAGGGAACACATCCAAGACTCACAGACTACCGAAACTGACTCAATCGAAGGTACTTGAGTAGTGTCATCCTTGAGATGTGCCAAGAAAGCTAAACACCCTTTACTCACCATTTTCTTAGCACGAAGAAAGGAGATAATACGCACCGGACTGGAAGTGTAGTCGCCCTCCCACACTAACGGATCTGCCCCAGGCTGGGCTAGCGTCACCGTTTTGGCATTACAATCCAAAATCGCAAAGTTTGGAGAAAGCCAAGTCATACCCAGAATTACATCAAAGTCACCCATTTCTAAAATAACCAAGTCTACATAAGTGTTGCTCCCCACAAAATTCACCAAACAAGACCTATACACCTTTTCGACTATCACAGACTCACCCACCGGAGTAGAAACACGAATAGGCATGTCAAGTAATTCACAATGTAAATTTAGACCATTAGCAAATGAGGAAGATACATATGAAAACGTGGAGCCAGGGTCAAACAACACGGAAGCCATGCAATCACAAATCAGAAGGTTACCTGTGATAACTGCATCAGACGCTTCCGCTTCAGATCTCCCAGGGAAAGCGTAGCAATGAGCCCCATTATTTGTCTGTCCGTTGCCCCTACCATGTTGTGTAGTAGTGGCTCCATTTTGCCCTTCACCTCTGCCGTTTTGGTGACCACCATTACCTCGGCCACCACGCCCTCCAGAATAACGACCTCTACCATTACCACCCCTACCTCTAGCCAGTGGGGTTCTGTAACTCTGGTTTGGACAATACCTCTTAATGTGTCCAATCTCTCCACACCCATAACATTCTCTGGGTTCACGCATCGGCCTCTCAGAGAAGTGTTGACCGTTATGAGGTGGACCCCCAACTACAGTCTGTAGTGAAGACTGTATTGGTCGATTGGAGTAACCTCCGGAGTTCTGTCCTCTAGAATAAGAACCATTAAACTCACCTCCCCTTCGAAACCTTTTTGAGGTCGATGTCGTGGTGAAGTCGTCTGGCTTCACTCCTTCCACCTCTATCACAAAGTCTACCACCTCTTGGAAGGATGTTGACGTAGCCGCTACCTGTAAGGCTGAAATCCGCAACTCTGACCTCAACCCCTTCACAAAACGGCGGATCCGTTCTTGTGGAATGAAACAGAGTTGGGTGGCGTATCTGGATAGTGCGCGAAATTTAGCCTCGTATGCATTAACCGTCATTCTCCCTTGCTCTAGACTCAAGAACTCGTCCCTTTTCCTATCTCTCAAAGTCCTTGGGATATACTTCTCCATAAACAGGGTAGAGAATGATTCCCAAGTCATGGGTGGTGCCTCCGTTGGTTGACACTCAACATGTGATCGCCACCACATTTTGGCGTTCCCTTGGAACTGATAGCTCACGAACTCGACACCAAACCGTTCTAGTATCCCCATCTTGTGTAGTAGCTCATGACAATCAACTAGAAAATCATAAGCATCCTCAGATTCTGAACCCTTGAAGACTGGAGGTTTCAATTTCAAGAACTTACTGAAAAGTTCGTGTTGATCGTTGTCATGATAGGCCCAGTAGTCAGACGTGGAAATGTGCCTATTCCCAATGATGCATCCATGCGGGGAGCCATAGTAGCCGCATGTCGTATCTCTGAAACCGGAGGTGTTGGTGCAGAAACCACTGGAGGTGCCTGACCCTGATCAGACAACCCGCTAAGATAAGCCAGTACTTGGTTGATCATCTCTGGGGTAGGTTGGGGTGGCATTTCCTCATTCTGCCCTTGTTCATTCTCCCCTTCCTCACCCTCTCTTACCACATCCTCGGTCGGTGGAGGAGTCACTGCCCTAGTATCAGATGGGCTAGGGGCTCGTCCTCTCCCTCTAGAGGACGTCCTCCCATGACCTCTTCCACGGCCTCTTGCCGCTGTTCCTCCTCGAGCCACAGCCCCAGTGGCTGGCTCTGTCGTTTCATGTCTTTCCGTTGTCGCTGCTGGTGCGGTCGTTGATCTAGTTCTAACCATCTGCGAAATAGAGTGAAGATGGTCAGATACCAATTTGTATCACCTAGATACCATTGGACTCAAGTAGTAGCACGAAAGAAAGAATGAAAGAATGGAATTTTCCTAAAGTCTTACAGCCTCTCAAGGAAAAGTAAAGGCGTCCCCCTACCGTTCCTTAAGACTCTACTAGACCTGTTCTTGTGTGATGAGACCAATGAACCTAATGCTCTGATACCAAGTCTGTCACGATCCAAATCGGGGACGCGACTGGCACCCACATTTACCCTCCTATGTGAGCGAACCAACCCATCTAAACCTTAACATTTCAATATAATATCAACAGAAAATAATGCGGAAGACTTAAACTCATAAATAAAACAACTCAACTATTATTAATATTCCCAGAATCTGGAAGTCATCATCACAAGAACATCTATGATCAAATTACTAAACTAAACTATTTAAGAATGTCTAAGAAGCTAAAAATACATAAGAAGAGTTAGCTCACCCTGAGATCCGGTATGACGAAATCTGGCCCGAGTTACTGTTGTGTTGAAGTTGACGGAACGTTTGCTGCATAACACAATTAACAAAGAGGAAAACATAAAAGTAGGGGGTCAGTACAACCACACGTACTGAGTAGATATCATCGGCTAACTCAAAATAGGGAACAATATATATCAATAATAATGTAAATCAACTACAATACTCAACATGTAGCAACAGCAATTTCTTTATCATTAACAATTACCGTCACGTTCACACATGAGGACTCAAGCCTCAATACCATACTCATTTGGGAATTAAGTTCATTAGATTGAGTATATTCATTATCTTTCAAGATTCATTATCTTTCTTCCTCTTGTGTCGGTACGTGACACTCCGCTCCTCTAATTCTATCCTGGTGCCGGAACGTGGCACTCCGATCCTCATATACTATCCTGGTACCGGAACGTGGCACCCGATCCATATACTATCCTGGTGTCGGAACGTGACACTCCGATCCTCA
This sequence comes from Solanum peruvianum, assembly GCA_027705065.1. NCBI lineage: Eukaryota > Viridiplantae > Streptophyta > Magnoliopsida > Solanales > Solanaceae > Solanum > Solanum peruvianum. Next base: position 33,223,787 of record JAKWJD010001759.1, read on the forward strand.
TATTCTATCCTGGTGTCGGAACGTGACACTCCGATCCTCATATTCATTCTATCCTGGTACCGGAACGTGGCACCCGATCCATATTCTATCCTGGTGTCGGAACGCGACACTCCGATTCTCATATTCATTTTATCCTGGTACCGGAACGTGGCACCCGATCCCCTAATTCATCAAGCCTTCTTTTACACTAAGGCATCCTCATTCTCATTAAATAATTTATCAAGCGAATTAGGGTTCTTTCAAGATTTGGGATTCAATAGCTTCATCATGCTTTGTTAATTCATCACAACTTCATTATCATAATCATGCAAGCATACAATTTAAGTACATAGCAGGGTTTACAATACTATCAACACATAATATTCACTATTAAGAGTTCACTACGAATATCGTAATATAAACCATAACCTACATCCACCGAAGACTAGTGATCAAGCAAGAAATTCCCAAGCTTTGTTTTCTCCCCTTTGCTCGACTGCTCTCTCTCTCTCTCTTTCTTGTTCTTTCTCTTTTGTTTTCTTATGTTCAAACCCTCTTCCTTTTACCCTAATTAATAATATAATTAAGTGCAAAAGAGGACAATAAAACCCCACTAATTAACCCAAAGTTACCTCTTTTATCCCTCAAGAATTTGAGTTATTAATATAAACCCTCAATCTTTATAATTAAGGAAAGAATAGTCCAAAACGACCCTTAAAACGTGTGGAGAAATCCTATTCTGACTGGGATCTGCGTGACCTGTGACGGGCCGTCGTGCCTGCGACGGTCCGTCACGGTGGCCGTCGCAACCTCCCAAATTCCAGGTGGTCTGTGACGGCCCGTCACCCCTGTGACGGTCCGTCCTGCACCTCCGTCATGACGGTCAGAAACTCGTTTCTTGCACCAAATTCTCAAAAGTTGAAGTGTTTTGCAACGGAAACTCACGACGGTTCGTCATGGATGTGACGGCACGTCCTGCAGGTCCGTCACAATTTACAGAGAGTCGGTTTTAATATCCAATTTGAAGAATTCTAAGTGTCCTGGAACGACACCTCCTCGACGGGCCGTCGTGACCACGACGGTCCGTCGTGACACTCGTCGTTCCAGCCAGTTTTTCCAGAATGAACTCTGTTGCTCAAAACGACTAAACAGGTTGTTACATATACTTGATATATTGGAAGGGTTCAGAGGCATTGAGTAAAAAAAAGTATTGGAGAAGTAACTTGCTTGACTTCGGATCTTTGGTAGAGGTAGGTTATGGTTTATGTTATTTCATAGTAAACTCTTAATAGTGACTGATATGCATTGAATGATATTGTGAAGTTTTCTATGTACTTGATTGTGTGATTGTGTGGCTTGGTCATGTGTGTTGTGATTGGTCTAAAATTTCGAGACCATGAAATGTATAATCTTAAACCATCTCTATCAAAGTAATGCCTTGAATAAAGAAGGCTCGATGAAATATTATAAACGAATGAAAAAGTGGTGATATTAAATGATAAATTAATGGTACTATTGGATCAGAGTGTCACGTTCTGACATGGTATTCTTGGATTGGAGTCACATTTCGACACGGTATTTTTGGATGGGAGTGTCACGTTTTGACACGGTATTCTTGGATCGCAGTGTCACATTTTGACATGGTATTCTTGGGTCGGAGTGTCACGTTACGACTTGATAATATTAAAGGAAAAACATGTTAAATTAATGAAAGATACTCAATCTCAAAGAACTCAACTCTCAAAATGGTTTGGTATGGAGGCATGAGTCCTCATGTGTGATCTTGATACCGTTGACTTAATACGTGCTTACTTTACTGTTGTTCACACTTGTTCATGTTGTTTGTTGCTTATCCCATGTTAAGTGCTATAGTTGAGTTCATACTATTATTCTTTGTATATTAGTTACTATTTTTGATTGACCGATGATACTTACTCAGTACATGTTGCCTCCTACTAAGCCCTACTTGTTTTCTTCTTTGTTTTCCTTTTATGAAATGCAGCGAGTGTACCTATGACTTCTTATTTCCCTCATCTCTAGCCAGCCTCACGCATATCAAGTCCAAGAAGAGCTATCCATTCAAACTCGTGTTGGAATCTCTCAGTTATGACATAATGTCCTATACTTTCGGACACATAATTTTATTCTTTTATTTTGGTGTATTTGATATTCTTAGACTTATTATTGGAGATTAGATGTCCTTTATTTGATGACTTTCATGTTTTAAGAAATGATATTTAGTAACACTTGAGTTTTCGCGTTATGCTTGTATTTTGTAAGTTAGGTTAAATTGGTTGGTTCGCCCATTTAAGAGGTTAAGTGCGAGTGCCACTCACGACTCGTTTTGGGTCGTGACAAGAAAGACACATCCTTCTTCCTTTCCCCCTTTGAACATATTTAATGCTCTATTTAAATATGGGCATGGTGGGAACTATGAAATTAATTGCTAAGACATTTGATTAGGAAAATAATTCTAAATAATTAGATTGAATTATTCTTACCATAATATATTAAACAGAGAAGGTCTAAAATGTCCCTCAAGTATTTGAATTGGTACAGAACTACCCTCCATCCACCTATCGGGCATAAAATACCCCTAACATCTACCTTTCGACTCAAAAATACCCCGATGTTAACATTTTGACTCATATTTGCCTTATTTTTAATAAGTCCCTTAAAATAAATTATTAAATGTTTATTCATAATATTGCTAAATGTGATTGGTCTAGATTTAAACCCTTCTCAAATATATATTTAAAATTCTATTTTTAAAAATTCTATTTTTGTTTATAAAAATCACTTATCATTTATATTTTGACCCGATACACTTGAAAATAATATTGATTTTTTTCATGATATCTTCCTGTTGGCCTATTTTAAATCAACCCCAATTTATTATAACATAAATCAACTCATAAATGGAGATCCAACTAAAATCCATACTTACCCAGACTTCCTTTCCATTTTAAAATATTGTTATTTTCATTAATATATAATTTTATCGCAATTATCCAAATGTCTTGTTTATTTTTTTTTACTCCTTTTTTTAATCTCGTATTCTTAATTAGGATATTTGGTACTCAAACTTTAAATGAACTCACATATTTATATTCTTTTAATTAGTATTAATGTCATCATGGGATAAGTGTGGGGATAAAAGAAATGATTATTTTTGTTCTTTTATTTTAAATTTTGGGTACACAAAAATGTAATATTTGTACATATAAAAGGGCTCCATTTAGTCCCGTATCGGTTAGAGAACTAATTCCTTTGTTTGATTAACTCATCCTTTATTAAAATTATTATTTCTATATGAATACATCATTATTTTCCTCCTTTTTTTTCCCTCTTGTTTGTCATAAATTTTTAAAAATAAAAATATTGGACCAGATCTAAATAAATTTTTTTTGGAAGAGATAGGAAGTCAAGGGCCGAAAAGGACTAGTTTCGAGAGTAGATGTCTAACCTTTTTTATAATTTTAAGTTTGTTTTACGAAAAAATATAATAAACAATAATAAATTACTAAGTTTCAAAAAGACAATTAATTTTATTATTTAAGAGAAAACGATTTCCCGAATTAACAGAGTCGCCAGTTAATTTTTAATAAATTTCATGACAAAACTTTATTAGTATTTTTCAAAAGATTTAAAAAGATAAAATCAATTGAAAAACGGTTCGAAGTTAAAATGTACATTCTGAGAAGGTGTTAGACCCTCGGAATGCTCACTAACTCGCAGTTGATAATCGATTTGACTAAATCACTTTTTTAAAAAAAATAATTTCCGAATTTTGACTAAGTTAAGTAAATTCAAATCCTTTACTTATTTTATGCTACTTCATTTTACTTAATTATTAAAAGGGAATATAAACTAAAATGAAAAATTTCTAAAGGAAAATAATTCAAAGTGTTAACCTAATATATATATATATATATATATATATATATTATATATATATATATAATATATATATATATATAATGAAGGATAAATGGCTACTAAGGGATTAATTAAATTAGAACCCAAAAAATAAAAGTATAAATTTAAGGAATCCCATAGTGTAACACAATAATTACATTATGTCCCGACAAATTTAGTATTTACTAATAATCCCTTAAAGTTGTTGTGGTGTTATACATTAGTATGTTGTGATACATGGTAAATGATACACAGTAATCTAAAATTGTTAAGATTAAAAGGGGGAAAAACGAAACATTTAAATTTGTTATCTAAATCAGCTTAAATTACGGTAACAGTTCATTAATACGCATTAATTCAGCACGTAAATGGATAACAATTTCAAATTTTAAAAATTCAAGATTATATCATCTAGTTTGAAGACATTTTTATGAACATCCAGTTATTAAACTTATTGACTGATACATGATAACAATTTTCAAAAACTCGTGATACATAAAAAATCATATGGTACACATCAAATTCATGTATCAATGCATCGTCTAAACACTATAACACACTGAGTCGATATGTATCAGCAAGCACACTTGATGGCGCAGTTATTAAACTTATTGACTGATACATGATAACAATTTTCAAAAACTCTTGATACATAAGAAATCATATGATACACATCTAATTCATGTATCAATGCATCGACTAACACACTATAACACACTGAGTACTTATGTATTAAACTTATTGTCTGATACATGATAACAATTTTCAAAAATTCATGATACAAATGGGATTCCTTTACTAAAATTTTTACTAATTTCAACAACAATGGTTGCTGGTTTTTTTCTCTTTTTTTTGGTGTATTTTGTCAACCTTTGATTTAGATGATTCACCAAAATCTTTGTTTGAATCCTTCCGAACATTCATAGGATCATGCAAAGACTTTTTTCTATTTTCTTTTCAATTTTCATCGTCTGGATCATAAATCCTTCTATTAGTAAAAGGATCCATTAATATGATGTAATAGAACAATGAACAAAAAAAAAGAACGGATGATGGAGTAAGAAGAAAAAAGAAGACCTAGAGACGGCTGATGTAATATAACAATGAACAAGAAGAAAAAAAGAAGAAAATAAGAACAGATGATGGATTAAAAAGAAGAAGAAGAAGAACTATAGACGGATGATGGAGTAAGAAGAAGAAGAAGAACCAGAGAACAATGGTCAAATTTTCAGAAATTTCAAATGTTTTGAATTTTGAAATTCAAAATTTCATATTATATGTTGTGAAACGTGTTTAATTAAAATTAATAATTCAAAATTCAAACAGTGATCAGAAGATTGAGTGTTTTAGTGAAGAAAAAATAGGCATGATATTGGGGAAGTGTGTGTTATAGGAGAGAGAAGACTATATATCTCTAAACTTCTACTAAAATTAATAAAAAAAGAATTATGTAATATTTAAAAAAAGAAGGGAAAATTAGAGAATACTAAACTTATAGTTGTGTATTTAAGTTATTTTTCCAAAATAAAATAATAGCTTAGTGGCTACAAAAATAAAGAGAAAGATAGAGGTATCAAATTTGGTCCTTTGAGCCCATTGTCTGCTACAAGACCTGCTGGACAAAACAAACTTTTTAAGGATTTTGGGCCTATTTCTCCTTCCAAGTTTCTGTATACACTCACGTATACCAGTGTATACAGACCGTATTTTGGTCCGTATTTTGACATATGATTATTTTTTTCAACAACTCCGAGCTGTATTTTACAATCTATGTTCTGACACTTTTAGCAACCCATAAATCATATTTTTGGTTGTATTACAGTGTATACAATAGGTATATCACCTATTTTCAGGCTTTTCAGAGTCTGAAAGATCCAAAAATTTCAGCCATCTATTCATCGTCTTCCACCTGTGTGTCAATTCCACAAACTTGGCTGACTAGATGAAAAGTTTTTACGCCTCTATGGCCTAACGAGAAATGCAAAGGGTAAGAAGGAGTCCACAGGGATTCGAGCAAATTTCATGTAAACACAAAACAAAGAAAAGAGTTAACTTATAATCCAATTAAGATTAAGGTAAGATGAATGAACTAGGAAGGTGCAAATTAATGAATAGTCTAAGAAAAAAACAAAGGCACATGGATAGCTAAAAATATTAATAGCAAAATTAAGCAGAGCATAACCATCAATAGAAAACATTATGCTAATTAATGTTGCCTACACAAAATGGTTGAGATGGAGCAGTAAACATAAGGACACTCATTACTGTGATCTTCGAATGACTACGGGAATACATAAATAATAGGTAAAGGAAGAATTAGTTGACATATTTTGCATGCTTACAAAATTCCTAAAGGTACTAGCTAGAATCAAATATAGCTACATCAAGAGAGAACATACAATGACAAATATAGACCTATGGTAGACATCAATAGTAAAAAATGCTACGATAGGATCCTTGAGGGATAATACTATCGAACAGTGACACCACATCATGACGAAAATCAAGTCGAACGAGTATTGTATTAATTTGATTACATTTCTATGTCGGTTAACAACAAAAAATGACACGTACATTTTCTATTTTTTACAGCACTTGAAAGGCGAAAAGGATGAACCAAGGCGTTAATGAATAAGAATAAGAAAAACAGAACTTTGCGTAATCACAAGGAGAGAGTAAACTAAACTTTTTGGAACTAGACTCGGCGAAACCGAACTGGCGAGATATCATAAAGGAAACAACACCAATGCTAATGTTCAAAACAGGGGCAAATACAACACATAGCTCATAATGTCGACATCTCGATTTATCCATACAACTAGAGATGAAAGGGATGAAAATTATGGGATTGGGTACCAAACAATAATAAAGGTTCATGCTAAACAAGGGCCAAACTAAGACATATACGATCACTTCGACAGTTGGTCGCAACCATATTATGAAAATCAAGACAACCAGACCAACAATGGTTTTGAATCTGACATCCCAAATATTCATACAGGCGCCTCTAAATCTGGCTCATATGTGAAAGACAACCTCTTGGAGCATGTAAAGCGACCACAGTTTCAAGTGACACGAACAGAGGGATAAGTAAAAAGAAATGCGTTAGACTTTCATGGAAAACAGTCTAACTCAGAAAATGAGAAGAAGACAATAACATCAAACTTTCAACTATAACAAAGAAAAAAACCGACCACCATGGATTTTCAAACAGATTCCATCCTTGATTAGTACTTAACAATGAGTCAAAAACATTAACAAGCTCACACAATTGAGAGTCAAACAAGCAATATATTCGGAATAGAATAGGCTTGAAATGAAATGAGCATTACCTTTCGAAGTGCAGCAAAATTGGGATAGCAACGAGCAAAGATAGATAACAATGACCTCCACCACGCAAATAACGACACGGACAACAGTCAAGAAAGGTTTCAAACCCAACGCATTAACAATAAAAGCACTCCCTTTCTTTTCCTTGAAGTGTATTTAGTGTGTACTAAAGTATTTTTTGCTCAAACTTTCTTTTTGCCTTAGTAAAAACAATTTTGACTACAATATTCCAATTTTTTTTAAAAAAAACTTCCCCTGATTGAAGATGAGGAGAGTATGTATAGGCAAAAATTAGGGTTCAATTTTTTTGGGGGAAAGGGGTGAAAAACCAATAAGACAAGGACCAAAATCGAAATTCAAACTTCAAAAATTTCACCATTTCTGGCAAGACACCATTTTCTGAAGGTTCAAAGCATTCTGAAGCGGGAAAGGAGGAATAGATCGTTGGGATTCAATCCCAACGTCCTTGGGCGCGACTTGGAGCAATCTCATGCTACCAAGGACAATTTGCGTGACCTGCTGCTGCTTTTTCTGGTTCGGCGGTATGAGCTGAGGGAGACATTGAGGAAGGAGACAAAAGCGACGCAGAGTGTTGGTACGAGCCTTGTTGAGCTATGAACATTTTCCGTTAACTCGCTTTCGCGTTAGGCTCGTCTAGGCGTCGTCTCTCCGTTACGCGCAATGTCGTTTGATCTGCTTCACACCGTGTACTTATTGTAGTTGTTGATGTTTTGGGTTTCTTTGTGGACTCCGAACTGGGCCGGGTCGGGGCTTTTGGTAAAGACGAAATGGGTAGGCTGAATTAGAGTGGCAAAGGGGATGGGTTGTTGCTAACATTTGAATTAAAATTTTGCCTTTTTAGAATTGGGTTTGAAAGAGAAAAGGGCTGCTGATTTTATACTAACGTTGGGCTGGGCATAGGTATTTGGAATTGGCGAAATAAAACTTACTTAGCAAACTCGATCAATGAATAAGTCATACCAATTAATATAATTAACCAACGAGCTTCTCAAGATATAAAGTATTATATAACTTAATTAATTAATCAAATACTTACTAAAACAAAACATTTTTGTGACGATTTTTGAATGTTTATAAGATAAATCAAATGCATAAAGACATATTATATATATATATATATATATATATATAATATATATATATATATTATTTTATTTTAATTTTATAAAGTCAATTGTTTCAATTCGTTTGGAATTTAAGAAGCTAGATGATTAATTTATATTGTGGAGGTCAAAAATTGGGTGTCAACAAAATTAAATATGAAATTTAAAATGAAGTCCATCATGTGATCTTATATATTAAGATTTCAAATTATTTTAACGAAGAAGGGACTAAAATTCCCTTAAACTATGAGATTCGGTACAATTACCCTCCATCACCTAATGTGTATGATCCATTAGATATAAGAGTATTTTTTAGCCAAAAGGTAGATGTTAGGGGTATTTTAGGGTTGATAGGTAGATGAAGACTAATTTTATATCCATTAAAATACTTGATATCATTTTAGGCCCTAAATGAAAGATCATTTCACTAGAAATTCGTAATTGCACTCCTCTACTTACATCTCGAAGTTATCCACTGTACACATATGTAATTCTACATGATAAAATTACATTTACTAATCAATAATTTAAAATTTTAACAAATTTAATTTAATGATTAATTTCCTTTAGGGAGTGCTTAAATTATTCATGTACCGGATTCATAATTCCACTTGCAAGATTTGGCACGATGAAAACTTATACACTTCTCAAAAGGCATATAATCAATCTCTATATCGAAATACGATCTCCATTAACTAAATTATTATATCATCAAATCTACAAGACATATTTACCAATCTTAGAATCTCATCATTAGATAAACCAAAATAATAAACAAATACATACATATTATAGTAGTTATATTAGGAATAAGAATATAAGTACATGTCATAGCTTAGTAGTTATATTAGGATTAAGAATATAGGTACATGTCATAACTTGGACAATATGAGTTTTACAGTCAGTGTAAAGCAACTATCTTTACTCTGTCCTATTCAATACATACAAAATTCACTAACACAAGAAGTTGGAACTATCTATTCCCATAATCAAGATGAACTACTTATAATCTTGTGCTATAATCATGCTGATGGCATGTCAAATTCACATCTTAGTTTGTGAACAAAAAACATAATACTTATAATAATTGATAATTTAATCCTTTGTGTATAAGCTAAAACTCAATATACTAAATCATATACTATATAAGTAATCGAATAAAACTAAAGAATATATTATCTATTATATTAAACAAATAATTATTCTATTATAAATATTAGGGAAAATGCACAAACATATCATCGAACGTTTAGAAAAGGCTCATTTATGCCATCAGTTAAATGTTTGGCTCATTTATGCCATTACTGTTAATAAAAAACTTATTCATGCCATTATTTTAACAATGGTTTTGCAAAACCATTTTGACACATGGCAAATTATTATTCGTCCACATCATCAATTTTTTTAATTAAAAAAATTGTAAGTCTAAAAAAAATTAAATTAGATTTTTTATTAAATAAATTGATGACGTGGTCGAATTATAATTGGCTACGTCATCAATTTTTTTATTAAAAAATCAAAATTCTGAATAAAAATTGAATTATATTTTTTGATTTTTTAATTAAAAAATTAATGACGTGACCAAATTATAATTGGTCACGTGTCAAAAGTAGTGTTGTAAAATAATGGCATGAATGAGTGTTTTCTTTAAAGGTAATGGCATCAATGAGTCTTTTCTGAATGTGCAATGGCATATTTGAGCCTTTTCCCTAAACATTATATCTAAACACATGGTTAATTTTATATATCCCAACAAATAGAAAGAAGAGAACTTGAGAAAACTATATTAGCTCAACTTTTATGATTGAAAGACCCAGAGGAAGTCTTTTCCCATGCACAAGGAATAGAAGTATAATGGAGATCCCAAAAGGGTTTGCTTTAGTAAAGTCAATCGCACAGTATGGAAGCCACCAACTTAAAGATTCAGCCATGATGATTGAGGAATATGTTAAAGATATGATGAGAGAAGATAAGCTTGGGGTAATCTTCTAGAAGTGAGTTTGTGCATGAAATGAGATCCTTCTTTTAGGTCATATTAGGTACTTATTTTCAAGAATTTGGTGTGAGTATATCTACTTCGACAGACTCACCATTAAAACTTAATTGTAGTTTCTATCCCATAAATATCAAAGTGGACACTGTCTCATTGATGTTATTGTGCAAATTATATTAGATGAATCGTAGAGAACTACATTGACTAATGCTAATACAGACACGTGGTTACTGGAATTCAAGTACAAAATAAATTTACATCTGCAAATCAAGGTGTGAAGACAATCGATGATTTCAACAAATTCAAGTAAAAATGCAAAGAAGGTTATATCAGAAGAAATATCAAAACTAAGAAAGAATGTACCAGCTTTAAGACCTCTCAAGAACGATGCTACAAGAAATTACAAAAAATTGTGACTGAACAACGTGAGTTATCACAAGAACCTTCTATATTTGTTAATACAAAGAAATGATGCAAGGAAACCTAATTTTTTTGTTAAATTATTTCATTGAACGATGAAGATGGTTTATGTTAATTTCTACAAAAAGATCTAAAATATGACTCATATGACTATTGTTGTTGGTTTAACTTATGTTGCGGAAAACTGCAGACTAAAAAGAGTAGCTGAGGGTGTTATACAAAAAAATGGAAACAAAGACTTAAATGAATGTACATTTATTCGCGTGCTAATGCAAAAACTTTCAGTATGATGATTGAAAGAGTTTAGACCTATATTGTTACAAAATAAGTTTTGTCCTAAGTTAATACATCTTTGATCAATTTAGAAATTACATTCTCTTATTCATAAATGCCCCCAATACTTTGCTTTAGACATATTATATATCTCACTATACATTACGGAATCTATAAACTTAAATATTACCCCCTGATGATTAAAGATTTCCTTAATTACATCATGTTAGGTCATTGATCCCACGCATTTTCTGCCAGTATATAAACTTATTTCACACATTAAGCTCCTTTGTAATGAGCAGTATGAGAAATTTTGACAAAGAACATCAAAACTACTACACTATTACACGAACTTCAAAAAACACTATAATTATAGGGAATGGAAAAACAAGTTCAAAAAGGGAATTGCGCAAACTAAATTGGGAACTTCAAGAATTCCAATTTAATAATTAAGACTTCATCTATTACAATTACATGAAAGTGTAATGATAAACTAAAGACTGTGATCGTATATATGCTATTTCTTGTCCTAAATTATTGGACCTCTCCACTTAGAGCCAAATTTGAACACTAGACTTGAAGATCTAGGTTCCTAATAAAGACCGATTTCATCAACATCGCCCAATATGCTACCCTTAAAAAAATTCGATGAACCAAAGAGAATAATCATAATTGAACAACTTCCTTAACCAAACACTTCCACCTTCATAATTCTTGGAGACATTCTCCTTTATTACATCCTACATGTGAACACGCACCTTGCAGCCATTTAAAAGACTTTTGTCCATGCCCAAATTCCATAATATTTTTCTTGATCAGCCATGAGTTTTGCAGATCGATTCTTTGGGAAGAGTATATGTACCTTATCTCCACATGTTCTAGAGTCACTTCTTGTGGAGTGTTGTTAGTTTTGCAATCTTCTTGATCAAATTTTTAATGGAAAGAAATCGTAAAAGACTTCAATGAATGTAGCCTTATTCTTGTGCTAATGCAAAAGATTTTAGTCAAATGATTGATAGAGTTTAGCCCCTATAACTTTTTTTACAAAATCAGTTTTATCTTAAATTAAAGTATCATTGTTCAAATTAGAAATCACATTCCTCTATTAAATTCCCGAATACATTGGCAAAGAACATCAAAACTATGACACTATTACACGATGTTAAAGAACACTATAATAATAGGGAATGAAAACACAAGTTCAAACAGGGAATTGTGGAGACGAAATTGGGGATTTTAGGAATTGAAATTATATAATTTAGTCTTCAACTGTTACTGTTAGATGAAAGAGTAGTACTAAACCAAAGACTATGATGGCATGTTTTTTGTGGCTCTAACTTCTTAGACGTTTCCACTAAGAGGCAATTTGAGAACGCAATTTGAACAATATACTTGAAGATCTTGGATCCCAATAAAGCCTAATTTCATCACCATCTCCCAATCTGAGACTTCTATTATCCCTTGTTATGGATCTAGTTGTGGGACGTTGCAAGACAAAATAAGATTTAGTGTTGATTTAGGATACTGGAAAGAGATTTTCTTTTCACTAGCTATAGTATTGGTTTGTTAAGAGAGAACATGTATATATATTGTGTCTGAAGTACTAAAAAACATGACTAATTTTCTGCTTATCATTTCATGAAATGCAAAAAAACATTAAATACAACACTGGTTGATTATCCACCCTATATGAAAACAAGGAAGGAAGTTGAAATGAAAAATTCAAGGAATAAATCTTGACTCCAACAAATTCTACAAAGATATAGGAGAACTAAATAACTAAAAATTTATAGTGATATACAACACACAACTGCTACGCAGAAATAAATAATAAATAACTTATAAGTTGAAGTAATCGACTTTTTAAGTTTCTTAAATCTTCCATGTGCAAACCAGTGGTAGAACTAAAAGGGTGCTAACATTACTCAAGCGCTACGTTTTGAAAGTATTAGTATTTCCCCCTTTCCAACAAATTCTTCCTCATCCCTTAATTTGTTTAGTATCTTCAATTCTCATGATCTGTACAGACCTAGGGTTTATAGATTTTCAAGATTTATTGTAAATTCGAATATTATGGTTCCCTTGATTTAAATACCATTTTTCTTTATAAAGAAGTATAGTTCCTCGCAGAAAACTCAGAACCATTATTTGTGTAAATTTAACCTAGTTCATGATTATACTTGCTAGGATAGGTAGATAGACATTCATGCTTCAAATTTTGAATGTCATATTCTCAGTATATAAATGTTGCATCCTCGGTTAGCATGTCACTTGTTGGATCTATTCAAATTTAGACTCTTTTTGTTTTGACCATGTTTTTAGCATTTACTTCAGTATACAGTTCAACATGTTAACTGCATGATTAGTACCTGATTATTGCATCATGTTTAGTTTTTTGTTATACTTCATTACATATCTGTATCCTTGTTAAGATTATATTATTGCTTAATTATGTATTGTTTAGCTTATATACTTTGTTCAACTCTCTGTGTATGTGTGTGTGTGTGTATGTGTGTGTGTGTGCGCGCGCGCGTGGGTGTGGGCGTGGGCGTGGGCGGGCGTGCGTGTGTGCGTGTGTGTGTGTGTTGTGTGTGTGGTGTGTGTGTGTGTGTGTGTGTGTGTGGTGTGTGTGTGTGTGTGTCTGTGTGTCTGTGTGTGTGTCTTGCACACTTAGTATATTCCAAGTAAAACCACATTCTTGGCACTACATCGTTTCATAATGTAGGTTCAACCACTAAACTTCAAGATCACACTTAGATTGATTCTCGATTTAACTTTAGTAGCTTCAATTGTGAGTCCTCATACTTTGAGTACAGTAGACATTCTTTCTATTTAGACTTTACTTTGAGTTTTTAAGTTTTGTTACAGTTAGTTGGGGCATGTCCAAGCAACTCAACTCAGTTATAGGATTTTCAAACATAGTACTAGATTCAGTTAGAGTTGTTACTTTTTTTTACGAGCTCTTGTTATTTTTTTTATGTTCACACTAGTTGGGTTTCTCCCCATTTAAAATATCTACTATTTTTAGCATGTGTATAATACATGATTTACTAAGTTATTTATTATCAATGCTTGTCATATGTCAGACTTACACTATGCTTGTATCATTGTTATCCATTGTATTGTATTGTATCGTTATTATACCTAAAATGTTTGTTTTGATTGTTATTTAAACCTATTGTATTGTATCTTTAAATCTTGTTGTTACATAACAATGAAAACCCCTATTTTATGAAACAACCAATTTGGTGTGTTCCCATTGTTACTTAATTTCTTTTTCCAATTATATATTTAAATAATATTTCAAAATATTATTTTACCCTTTATCTTAATTATTTTAATCTAGTCAAACCTCCTACACTAGAATAATTTATTAAATTTAAAAATTACAATACAGTACTATACGATCAAACCAAACAATTAAAATCTTATTAAACAAAAACAAACAATATAGTTTAGTCAAATATTGTATCTACCATACAATATAGTACAATACAATACAATGCATTATTAAATAATGGGTAACAATGATCCAAATAAAGTGTTAGGGTCAGCTTGGGGTCACTTATAATCCTAGGTCTCGTGTTACGCCTAGGGGAAATCCATGGGACATGACAATATCATTTATATACAAGTTATTATTATTGAGTGTTGTGCATCACACCAGCGCTTATACATATATAAACATTTCAAAGGATCTAATACAACGTCAGTTTAATACATCGACGAAGCTGGTCCCTACACGCCATGCCTATTTGCAAAAATAAGTCCCTAGCATGCGTATATACTTATTGATAATTGTATAGGTTCATGGTTTATTAAGCTTTATGTTGTGGAACATATGTATTATGAAACTTTTTGATGATTATATTTGATAGTTGTGAATTGTTTATGTGTTAAAGTATAGTCTACTTAATTATTCTCTGATGTGTTGCTTATGTCTACTTTAATTCGGCACATGATGCCTACCCGTACATAGTGGCTTGTACTAATACTACCATGTACAATTTGGATATTTCTTGAGCATAGATCGTGAATGCACCGTAATCAGGCTTTTAAGGATCATTTTGCTTCTCCTGTGACCCTGTCAATATTCCAAACTTTTAAGATATTCTATCTTTGTTTTAGTTGTTTGACATTCTAGTAAAAATGATTGTAGTTAGAATTGTTGTGCATTTACTTTTTATTTTGTTTTAAGTTGTGAGAAAATGTTTTAATTTAGTTTTTTCAGCATTGCTTATGTATAAAAGTAATTTTGACTTAATTGTTGTTTTTGCAATGGATTTATTATACTTGGTAAGTTGGATTACAATGGTTCTCCCAGTGGAGGGTTACTATTGGTACCACTCACGCCTATTTGGTCATGACTAAGTTTGTATCAATGCCTTCAATTTGTTGCTTTCATTGTAGAAGAGTTTGTCTAGCAGAGTCTTCTGGAATGATATAGACATGACCAGAGGAATTGCCCTAGGTCTTTTTAGTCATATCAACAATAGGTTTCTCATGATTCAATTCACATTAGAAGGGATAATGATACTAATGTCATTTGTCATCCCTAAGGTGCATATGATGGTTGTAATTAGACTAGGCATAAGGTTGATATGCAAGTAGAAGAAGTTCTCATAATAGAAAGGTGGTACTCAAATTAGCGACAGAGAAAACTTTATTTCTTTTGTAGTAAGGTTTCAGGTATATAGAAGCATCACACGTGATTATTATGGGTGCTATTCTCTTGTGTGACCAAATGGACACTGTTTTATCTGATCCTACCTCTATCTTTTCGTATGTGCCAACAAAGTTTGTGGTAGAAATATACATGATCTTGATTCGCTTGATATCGTTGTTCATGTGTCAACTCTAATAGGTAACTCACATCTTGTCGGTAAAGTTTAACATTCATGTCCTCTGTTGTTTATACGTTATCCAATTGTGCAAGATCTAGTAGTCTTGAATATTAGTAATTTGGCAACATCATATATTTGAGTTGGTTATCGCCTTACGATCCAATTTTAGACTATAAGATAATGGGTTTAGCTATACTTGATTCGAAAAGTGACTATCATACCGTTTATCTGAAATTCATCTATTTCATTTGATCCAAGGGGTTGATGGGGGCGTACTTTCGTAGCCCCTCTTTGGGATGCTGGCAAAAATGTTTGTTCCTAGGATGACTTCCAATATTATGTGTGTTTTTAGAGGTCTTCCCTGTTGATAACATGCTATCGGACCATGACATTGAATTTTTCATAGATATTGAGCCATATACTTGTCTTATTTCTATCCTTCATTATAGGATGACATTGATTAAGCTGAGAGAACCAAAGTCTCAATTGCATGAATTTCAAAAGTAAGGGATTCACCTATTTGAATGCTTCCCCGTGGGTTGCTCCAGTAATGTTTGTATTAAGTTTGCTCATGGCGAAACTATATTATGCAAAGTATTCAAAGTGCGAGTTTTGGATGCCTTCATTATCCTTTCTAGGTCATGTGGTTCAAACAATAGAGTAATGGTGGATCAACAAAATATCGAGGCAAATAGAAATTAGAGCAGGCCTACATACTATGCCAAGTTTTTAAAGAGATTTTCCTCAATTGGCTTTCATCTAATAAACTTAACTTAGAATTAAGGGATAATGCACAAGTACCCCCTTAACCTATGCCCGAAATCCCAGAGACACACTTATACTATACTAAGGTCCTATTACCCCCCCTGAACTTATTTTATAAGTAATTTTCTACCCCTTTTTAGCCTACGTGGCACTGGTTTGAAAAAAAAGTCAACCATCATTGGGCCCACAAGATAGTGCCGCGTAGGCCGAAAAGAGGTAAAAAATTATTAATAAAATAAGTTCAGGGGATAATAGGACCTTAGTATAGTATAAGTGTATCTCTAGGATTTCGGGCATAGGTTGAGGGGGTACTTGGGCATTATCCCTAGAATTAAAGATGTTCAATTCATATGATTGGACAAAAGTGAGTAGAGTTTACAATAACTCAAGGAATTGATGAACTCTAGTCTTTTTCTCTCCTTCATAGAGGAGAGTAAGAATTTAATTATTTAATATAAGGACTCATATTATTGGTTTGTTCTTGTGTTAATTAAGGAATATACTATCATATTATATGCCTATAAACAATTGAAGGTTCATGAGAACTATTTGACTCATGATTTGGTGTTAGATAGTAATTTTCACACTTATGATATGGATGTATAACTCGTATGGAATATGATGTGAAGTGTTTATTGACAATTACAATTTGTAACATATCACAATAATGAAAGACATGAATTTGAGATCAACATAGATGGATGAAACTATTGAAGGATTATCTTGTCACTATTCTCTAGTATCTAGGTTTGACTAATATGGTAGCTAATGTATTAAGAGGAAAGATAGAGACTATAGGTATCCTAGCATGTCTAGCAGTCACAAGAGGTCCATTACATAGGGTCTTGTAAACCTTGGCTGATAGTTTAATAAATCCTGCATATCCACCAAATATGAATTGCAAGCCATTTAGTGTCAAGGTCTACCTTCTTAGACCAAAGTTATACTGTAGAAGAATTTGTTTATGTACATCTCAAAGAGATTGTTAGATTGCAAGGTGTATCCCTTTGGAATGTTTTGATTAGGTGTTACATAATTCACCTCTAACGTTTGGGTTAAGTTGAATGACGAGTGGGGAATAGGTTGAGTCTTACCACAACGTTCCACCCTTAGACGAATGGCCAACCGGAGTGGATGATTTTTGGTCTTAGAGGACATGTTCCACCCATGTGTCATGGACTTTAGAGGCTATTAGGATCTGTTCTTATCCATGGTTGAGTTCTATTACAATAATATCACTTGAGCATCGATGTTGCACCATTTGAGGTTTTGAATGGGTGGAGGTATGAATCTCCATTCAGCTGGTTTGATGCTTTTGAGGTCAGAGGAGACTTGTGGCAGCACAAAGTTGACAAAAGTAGTATGCAAACAACAAAGTAAGAGACATGCACTTTATGGAAGTCGAGAAATTTTTACTCAAGGTATCACCCATTGCATCACTCATGAGGTTTTACAAA
This sequence comes from Solanum peruvianum, assembly GCA_027705065.1. Lineage (NCBI taxonomy): Eukaryota > Viridiplantae > Streptophyta > Magnoliopsida > Solanales > Solanaceae > Solanum > Solanum peruvianum. The sequence continues at coordinate 33,241,890 of JAKWJD010001759.1, forward strand.
CAGAGGAAGATTAGTATGACATTTAATTTATCGGTCTATTTGAAATTCTTAAGCATGTAAGGCTAGTGGAATATCGACAAGTGTTTCCATTGAATTTTTCTAGGGTTAACCCAGTCTTTTATGTATCTATGCTTAAGAAGTACCATGGGAGTGGTAACTACACCATACATTGGAATTTTGTGTCACTTGATGAAAACATATCTTATTAAGAAGAACCTATTTTGATCATTCATATAGCAGTCCAGAAGTTGAGAACTTAAGAGATTCATTCAATAAAGGTGCAATGGAAGAACCAACTAATTAAGCAGGCTACATGGGATAACGATACAGATATAAGCAACAAGTATCACTAATTATTTATAGAGGTATTTCTTATGATTCTTCACTTTTACTTTTGGGGGATGAACGGTTATTCAACAAGCACCAATTCAGTAATTCTAGTTTTAAGATCACGTTGATTTCATCTATAACTAAAGTTTGGGTTCCTGTTGTTTAGATTCATATCATGCTTCTTATTTATATATATTATTTTCTAGGCTAAGTACGTTTTTGATACTTACTAGGTACCCCATATTTTGGCACTGATACTACATTTCTACTTTTTTTTATACAATATCTAGCAAGCTTAATCCCGCTCGACTTATTTTTGGCCTTGGCTGTTCAAATTATGGTGATCTCTTGGTATTTAGAGACTTTGTGTTGTTCCTTATGTATAATCATAATTAAATTTTTATTTTGGAAGATCGATTGGGTTCTCGTATAACTCTATTCCGTACCTTCTATGTTCTTATACCGGTGACACTATGTCTACGGTTTTGTTCTTCTATATTACTGGTGTTTCTAAGTCTTGTTTGGCCCAACTTGTATATTAAATACTATTATATATATATATATATATATATATATATATATATATATATATATTCTAGTTTTGGGACACGTTCTTTGCACGTTTGTTCCATATGAATTTTAATAGATATGTTAGAATTACTAAAATTCTATCGAAACATGTATGTAATGAGAGACGAAATGCAACAATGAAAAAAATGTCTTTAATAATATGAACAAAACTATTCAAATGAAGGGCTAATACAATAATAATACATATGGAAAAATAAATACAAAGTTAACTGCATAATTTTTCGAGTTCTTATTGACTCCTTATCCCATTTATTTTAAAATTAGGCTTGTGCTTCAAGGATGGATTTCCTTAGGAGAATGAGTAATTTTATGCACTAGTAAAAGGGGAGGAACCTATTTTACACATACTACAACCTGGTTGGCACAAAAAAAACACGTGGAGGCCATGGTCAATTGTAATTGAAGGATGGATCGGTTGGGTTGATTGAATGGAGAAGGTAAAAGGAGAGACGTGGAGAATTGGTGATATTTATGATGTCATGAAGTTATCTAAGGTCAACATACCATGTGATGAAGATCATTTGTATGTTGCATTATGCTTTTGGTCTACTTCAGGTAACTCATTCCACTTCAACTTTGGCATGTTGAGTCCACGTGTTGGACATTTCTAATTTGACAGAGATTAGACCCCACTTAGTGCAGTCCTTAACATCCACAATTCAAACTTTTCTTTGCAAGAGTGAGAAAAATAAGAAAATATACTATGACGAGTTTATCAAAGAGAACATGGAAATAGAGGATGTAACTGACGATGAACATTTTAGGTTCCTCAATATGTGGCTTTGCAAGTTTGTCTTTTTCAATGGTTCATCAAGGGTAACGATGGAGTATAGGACAATTATTTTTTTTATTATTCCTACACTCTATTGTGACCCTTGATGACCCATTGCAGAAAATGAACTTTCAAAGCCACATATTCAGGAACGCAAAATGTCCATCCTCTGTAACATCCTCTCTTTCCATATTAACTTTTATAAACTAACTCCCCATAATATTTTTCCTTATTTCTCAATCTTCGGCAAAGTGGACTTTGAATTCTCGATGTCTAAGATTGCACCTAAGCACCTCACTGTGAGGTCTAATCCCTGTCAAAGCACAAATGTCCAACATAATTGGACTCATCATGCCAAAGATGAAGTGAAATTAGTTACCCGAGGGAGACCAAAATAATGCAGCATACAAGAGATCATTGTCACATAATATAGTGACTTTAGATAACTAGATGGAATCATAAAAATCAATCGTTCTCCATGTCTCCCCTTTTATATTATAAATTTGATTAGCCCAACCGATCCATCATTCGGTTGTAGTTGGCCATGACCTCCATGTTAGTGTTTGTGCCAACCAGGTTGGAGTGTGTTTAAAACAAGTTTCACCCTTTCTACTAGTGGATAAAATGTCTCGAGCTCCTAAAGAAATTCATCCTTGAAGCACGAGCCTAATTTTATAATTTATGTTGTACTTTCAAAAGAATTAATAATATTAAGAGAAAAAATAGATTTTTTTTTGGATCAATACTATTTGATTTTGTAAATTGACAAATAATGTTTGATAAATATTTAAAATAATGTCGGCAACTAATATTAAATGGATATAACTAGACGTTATATATCAAAACTTTTCTATGAAAAGTATAATGAATCACAAATTAATGCGACTTCTGAACATTTTGACGGAACTCATATCTGAGTAAATGAACATTGAGGTCTTCAATTCCACAAATTGAAATAACGTCACTTTTTCAACTCCTGATAATGTTATAACTATATAATTTAAGTGCAGTTATTGCACTTTGATTCTTTTAATTATCTAATTAAAATTTTAATATCTAACTGTATTTTAATTTCGGTGGAGGGGCAATATGGTTATCCAACTCTTAAGGAAAAAGTTTCCCACTTTTAATATAATACATATATGATGATTGACGTAAATGTTTATATGATAGTCGAAACTCTTCAGTGGTTTGGTTATGAAATTCTTTCAACAAAAAAAGATTTAAAAATTTTATTTTGCTGACTGTTCGTTGACAATTAGTCCTTAGCAGTTAGGGCTCTTGATCTTTGTCATTATAGATATTTTCTTCAGTCGTAGGATTTCTAGTTTTCATAGTTATTTAACAGCATGAATTCAATCATGTTGAATCCTTCAGTTCATTTAATTTGAAACAATTATTATTCCTGGAAATTTCAATTACAATTATTACTCGTGGAAATTTCAATTTCAATTTACTTTATAAGGTTAGTTTTCTAAATTAATTTTTAACTTGAGGTTTTTCAACTTGTAAAACAAGTATGATGATTACATTATGTATCATTATTTTTATTGTTAATAATATTAATAACTATTATATCAATTATTAGTCACTGGAAAAGAATATGGGAGCATTTACGTATATGGAAATGATTATGCTCGGATATTGACATGAATTTTAGGGTCCATTATTGCTCTTATTGCTTTTGATCGCAAGCCTTTCAAGAGAGGTAAGACAATGTGGGATTACTTACAAAAAAATTACAACTAGGAAAACAACAAAAAGTTACTTTCAATTAGAGTTTGAAATTGCTAATTTTTCATGAGGAGGTATCTTAGTTAAAGATTATTATTCTGAATTTCAAAACTTATGTCCTAAGTTTGCAGTTATTTTAATGTCAAATACCTACTAAATCTCTATCTGTAATTCAGGCAGTTCATGAGCAAAGCAAGCGAGACCAAATTTCTATAAATTATAAGCATGTCCTAAGAATGACTAGCTATATAGTTAATGTTCAATCCTTTATTTTTTATTTACTATGTATTTCATTTCATTAAACAAATTTGAATGTCCCTCTTTTCCATAATGGACCTCTCTTTTAGAATTTTTTAACATAGCATAAATAAATTAAACACTAACAAATATTAAATGTTAAACTTTTAACGGGGAGTAATTTTACTTCTAAATAATAGGTAATTTACTTTATAAGGTTATTTTTCTAAATTAATTTTTGTCTTGAGGTCTTTCCACTCATAATAAATATGATGATTACATTATATATCATTAATATAAATAACTTTTATATGATAGTTTCTAAAAGGGTAAAACATCTAACAAATTTCTATTGACATTTTCGTTCTTTAACATTTGATTGTGAGCACGGTGGTCTCAACCCCTAGGCCACTAAAGCCATCACTTGGGGCCCCATATATTTTGGGACCCCTATTTTTGAAAAAACAATTACATATATATATATATATATATATATATATATATATATATATATATATATATATATATATAATATATATATATATATATATGTTATTTTAAAATATATATATTTACTATGAGTGTTATGATTTCTACTAAAAAAATTGCATATGAAATTAAAATAAACCCAAATTTCGTATGAAACAATTTGATAAAAATATGAATAGCGAAATGACAAAGTCCCTTGAAGAATTTTGTATTTATATATGTAGAGTAGATCAAACTATCAAATCACTTCAAACAGATTCGAACCAATATAAACATATGTAAAAATATTTAATTTCTTATTTAGTGGTAAAATATTGAGATCTCAAAATGGTGAGAAATTAAAAAAATATTGTCTTAACCTTCGCGTAATAGTTATTATGATATTGATTGTTTAGATTTATTTTTTGAAATAAAAATGTTGAGGAAAATAATATAAGTAGAAGATAATGATCTAATGAAAATACTCAATCAAATAAAAAGACTTGATTCTTTTTCAAATACACATATTCTTTATAAAATAATAATAACAGTCTTGTAACTGTTGCCTCAGCCGAAAGAAGGTCTTTATTAAAAATTAAAATTTATTAAATCTTCTTTAAGATCAACAATATCATAAGATCGTTCGAATGAATTAATTATATCAGCATTTTAAAAGGATTATTAAAACAAATTGATTACAAAAACAATAGATTTTAAATAAAACTATATATGATGAAAAAAATAATATTAGGGCCCTCTCTTAAGTTTCGGTTTAGGCCCCCTAATTTTGTTGAGTCGATCCTGATTGAGAGTGTGTATGCGTCCGAACATGTGCGTGTGTGTCTGTTTTTTATTTTGTGTTTGTTAAGTTTTTGGTACTAGATATGCAAATGAAAATGCTTGAGTGAATCTTTAAACAAATACTTAAAACTATTAGACTGTTCCGATAAAATGTTTACTTTTCTCTTCTCTAAGAAATTATTCACATGAGATTCTGTTTGATTTTATATGGTTGTTTGAAATTAATATTGTGGCCCGATTAAAATAATTTGTTTTTATATGTTTATATGTAATAATCATTCATCAGATGAAAAAAGTATGTCAATAAATTAGATCGACATTTTTTAATATCAATTTTATGATAGACTCGATTTGACTTCGTTAGAAGTTCAACGTATAATGACACATGAAAAAAATATAAAGATAGACATTTCAGATTTTTAAATATGACATATAAGAATAATAAAATTGATCTAATCAAGTTAATAAGATAAACAAACTTATTTTTCCCTTTCAAAATAATTCTAGTAGAGTTCTAATGAAAATGGAACTTAATAAAGATTAGGGTTTGTAGATTACCAAAGATTGATGAACTACTCCAAAACTTCTTCTTTAGTCTGTTAAAGAAAAATGTTTACCACCTATAAAAAGGTACAATGAATTAGTTCATCAAAGGAAAAGGGAAGGAAAAAAAAGAGAAGATAAATAATGTAATATTAACGGGATAGAAAGAGCTTCAACCATATAAAGAAGGGGTTGAGCTTGGAAATGATCCACTAGAGGAGCAAAAACTATTGTGAGTTTTTCTGACCAGACACCAACATCTTATTGCTGAGGAGGCGGATTTGGAGAAAGAGTACTGAATACTCCCTTACACTTGATATATATAGGTTAATTTTTCGAAACCTAAGGGCTTTTTGTTTTGATGGATTTGGGCCTGTGGTTTCTTATCATTGTTTTATTGAAAAATTTTCAAAATAACAATATTTTAGCATTTCATAGGTTCACTTGTCAAAACTTCCAGTATTTATTTAAAATGTCAATATTTTAGTTTGTTATAATGCAAAATTAAAGAATACAAACTTTTAATAACAGAATGGAGAGAACCACGGGAGATATTCAAAAAACATAAAAATATTTTCCTTAATTTTTTATCATTACTTATTTTTAATTTTTTAAATATAATTTTTCTGAAATGTATTCGAATGAACTTCTTTGATTATGTGTTTTTAGACGAACTTCATTGAATATAATTTTGCATACAATTCAAAACCCGATTGTATGCAAGAAGAATACAAATTCAAATCTGAATACAACTTAGATGATATACAAAAGTGATATTGAAAATACTAAATGAATAAAATAAAATACAAAATCTATTTTACTAATGCAATTTCTATTAATACTTATATAATGTATACATAAATAAACTGCATTTTAATTATTTAGAATAAAAAATGCATACAAAATAAAATCAAAATATAAACATTCTAGTATACAAAGGGATATTGAAAACACAAAATGAGCAAAATAAAATACGAAATTTGGTTTAATGATGCAATTAGGTTGAATGCATATATAACATAAATAATCTGTATTTTGGTTATTTAGAATGGAAAAAAGCATAGGTACCCCCTCAACCTATGCCTGAAATCTCAGAGACACATTTATACTATACTAAGGTCCTATTACCTCCCTGAACTTATTTTATTAATAATTTTCTACCCCTTTTCGACCTACGCGGCACTAGTTTGAAAAAAATGTCAACGCACTGGGCCCACAAGATAGTGTCAGTAGGTCTAAAAGGGTAGAAAATTATTTATAAATTAAATTGAGGGGGGTAATAGGACCTTAGTATAGTATAAGTCTGTCTCTAGGATTTCGGGCATAGGTTGAGGGTGTACTTGTGCATTATCTCGTCCATACTTCAAGCGACATAACACAAATCTCTTTTTGCTTCTCCAAAATTAACCTTTGAATATTGTTGCATAAACTTGGATATAACACAAACAGAAAACTGCAATATCGGGGCGAGTATGGGTTAGGTATGTTAAACCTCCAACCATGCTTCTAAAATTTCTAACATCATCCATCTCTGTTCCACCCTGAAGCTGCAATTTTTCACCAATATTCATAGGTGCAGCACCAGGCTTGCAATTAACCAAACCAAACTTAATGAGAAGGTCCTTTGCATATTTCCTTTGTGAAAGAAATATTTCATCTTCAGTTTGATGGAATTCAACGCTAAGAAAATAGTGTAATAACCCCAAATTTGACATCTCAAACTCATTCACCATTTGAGACTTAGATTCATCCACCAGAGAAATAGAATAGATAGAATAAATGATATCATCAACATAAAGGAAAAAAATGATAAATCATTATGAATTTTCTACTGAATCCCTCTCAAAGCGAGAGAGCTTTCCAGTATATAGAAAGAATAAAGATTGCACATCCCTACAGATCCATCATTCCTATCCCTAAAGATTAGCTATTCTATCCCTACAAATCTTCTATTCAATCCCTCTAAATCTGCCATGCTATCCTGACAAATCAGCTATTCTATCACATATTTATTCCTTTGATTCTACAAAAATGTATATGATCATGCTAATTTATATCACTATATAATTGCATAATATATACAATCATTTAGTTATATTTCACGCTAACGTGCCCCCTCAAATTGATGCAGTGGATCAAGAAACATCAATTTTCCTACTATAATTTGATGGCGTTGTCATGTCATGCCATGGATTTTGTAGACATATCAGCTATTTGAAGAGCACTGGACACATTTGGAAGAGTAATGACTCCTTAATCTATAGCTTCTCCAATATAATGAAAAACCACTTCGATGTGTTTGGTCCTCTCATGAAAAACAGTATTACTAGCAATCTGAACAACACTTGTATTGCTAGAATAGAGAGGAGTAGAATGATATTGAGGAAATCCAATCTCAGCAAGTATTCCACAAAGCCATACAACCTCAGAGTAAGCAGTATACATGGATCAATATTCAGCCTCTACTGTAGATTTTGACACACAATCTTACTTTTTTACTCTTTCAAGATATCAATGACTTTCGAGGAACATGCAAAAACCACAGACTGAACAACGAGTATCATGACATCCCACCCAATCAGAATCAATAAAATCATTTAGATGAATAAGAGAACCACTTGAAAAGAACAATCCACGAGTAGTTGTTCCTAGAAGATACCAAATGATGCGACGAATAACCACCAAGTAGAGATGATGGGGAGCTTGCATAAGTTGACTAACTTATTTTACTGCAAGAGAGATATCAGGCCTAGTAATAGTAATGTAATTTAGACTCCCAACTATTTGTCGAAATATAGTTCGATCAAGAAGAAGATCGACTTCCTCACAACAACACTTCACATTCAATTCCAATGGAGTATCTAGGGAGGAGGAATCTTGTAGACTAGCAAAAGAAATCAGATCCTAAGTGTATTTGTGTTGAGTTAAAAACACAACTGAAACAACATTATAAACTTCTAAAACAAAAATATAAGTTAGAGTACCAAGATATTGAATATGAAATGAATATTCAAGCTGCTTTTGGAGGCTAGTGATTAGTGAAGAATCAGTTCCTGTGATAATAATGTCATATACATACACCAAAAGAAGAACATAACATGTAGTTATTTTCCAAAGAAGCAAAGATGAGTCGAATTTTCTCTATTCAAAAGAAAATTGTAGCAAAGTAGACTGAACTTATTAAAGTAAGCTCTTGGAGCTTGTTTTAATCCATACAAAGACCGCTTCAACTTGCATACATATGATGTAGGCGATGAGAACAAACCAGGTGGAGGTTTCATATAAATATCTTTTTTAAGATCACCGTGGAGAAAAGTACTTTGACATCTATTTGACAAAGAGATCAGTTTTGTGAAGAAGTAATGGCAATACAAAATACTAATTCTCGAAAGTAGGAAGAAGAGATGCAGAAGATGAATCTACATTCACAGGAAAAAATATTGATTTTCAAAGAAAACAACATTTCTAAAAATACGAAATTTATGAGAATATGGATCATAACAAATAAAACCTTTTTGTGAAGTAATATAACCCATAAAAGCACATTAAGAAGACTGTGCACAAATTTTATTGTGTTGCGAAGGAGTAAAATCCACAAACCAAACACAACCAAATGAATGAAAATCACAATAGTTAAAATTTTGGTGATAAAGACAAATATATGGAAACTCAATATTTAGAACTTTAGATGGCAATCTATTATTTAAATAGACATTACTAGAAAATGCTTCCAGCCAATATTTAGATTGTACAGAGGACTCAATCAATAAAGTAAGAGTGACATCTAAAAGATTGCGATTTTTTTTGTTCAACAACTCCACTTCGTTATCGTGTATATGGGCAAGAGTGTTTTGAGACAATTCATTTGTCAAGCAAGAATTTTTTGAATTCATAGGGCATATAATCTCCATCAGAATCAGATCTTAATAGTTGGATGCATGAAGAAGATTGAGTCGCAATGTAAGCTTAAAATGTCTTGAACCTAGAAAATACCTCAGATTTGGATCAAGGAAAATACACCGATGTAAAACCGACTATAATCATCTATGAATGTCACAAAGTATTTGAAATGAGCATGAGAAATAATAGGTGAAATGACCCAAACATCACTATGAATGACATCAAAACATTTTGTATTACAACTACCAAAATTAGGAAAAGGAAGAGTTTTTCTTTTACCTAATTTACAAGTAGAACAATCAATGGAAGCAACAGAAAATTTATTTTTGTTTCCTAATAAACCAAAATTTGATAAATGAGACAACACAACAGAATTTGGATGTCCTAGACGCTTATGCCAAACCTCAATCTTTCTAGTAGTAGAAGTACAACCAAAAAATAAACACGAAGAATGGAAAAGTATATAGGAACCAATGTTCCAAAATTAGGCCCCTTCGCGATAATCCTCCCGGACACTTGATCCTGCACAAGACAACCATTACAAGAAAAATTTACATCACAATTGTTATCGACCAATTGTCAACTGAAATAAGTTTAGTTGAGAGCTTTGGTGAAACAAAAATATTCTTAAAAGTTTGAGTAATATACCCAACCTTGGTAGTGGGTAAATTACTGCCATTGACAATTTGTATTTGTTATGGATCTTGATACTTACGAACATTTTTAGGATGCTTGTTGAGTTGGTCATATAATTGGATTCACCTGAATCAACAATCCAAAAAATCAGACGTAACATCATTACCTTGTAATCCTAATGCTGAAATAGCTCATAGGATAATTTGTTGTACCATTTCAGAAGAAAGAACTTGTTATGAAGATGAGTTATCATTAATGGAATCATTTATCCCAGCTTGGAAAGTACTTACCCTTCGATATTAGAGGCGCGTGGGACACTCTTTGATAATGTATGCTTGTTGTTTATAATAATTACAAAACATCTTACTACAATTTCTAGAAATATTACCATATTCCCTGCAACTATAACATTGAGTTTTACTCATACTCCAACCGTTTCCTTAACCTTGAGCAACAAATGCAACACTCGCATCATTTTCTTTCTTGAAAGCATTTTGTGTGACCAGGCTTTTCTCTTTATGGATTAATTCCCTAAAGCAAATATCTAAAGAGGGAGACAAGTCACGATTCATCAAGTTAAAGCGAACACTCTCAAATTCAGAGCGTAATTTCATCAAAAATTAGTCTAGTTTGATTTGCTCATGAACTACATGAATCACCGATAGAGATTCAACTACGTATTTTGGCATAGACAATATTTGTAAATTCAGCCCATTAGTTCGGAAATCTAGAAAAATAATCTTGAACAGAAAGACCTCCTTGAAAGTAAATAACAATTTTATACTCTAACTGAGAGTGTCTTGCATTATTATATTGGTTGTAAACCCTTTTGTATGTAATGCCACATGGCCTTAGCTGTCTAGTACGGTCTGAGATTAAAAACAATTGACCCAAAAATCCATGTCATCACTTGAGGATCTTTAATTTTCCATTCACCTAGCTTTGTTGCATCAGTAGGAGCAATATCGCTTCCATCTATCTGGCCCCATAGTTCTTTGCTGGTGAAAATAAATGAAATTGAAATTCCCAAGAAGAATAATTTTTTCCATTAAAATGAACACCGAAGGATTCAAAATGATGTGAATTTATGCTTTTGATATCTATGAAAACTACAAAGACTCAAAAAGTAGCTAGAATGACCAAGAAAAAAATTTGTAGGAATGATTATCGACGAATGGTCAATCAAAAACCAAGATGTTCAAAAAAATTCAGAAGGAACCACAAATGACATTAGGAAACAAGACAACCAAGAGAACGGTATAATACCATGTGATGATATAGGGTCTAACTCTACCTCAAAAGCTATCTCATGAGGGGAGGTTTTTCAAAGTCAATATAAGGAGACCAAATTCCGTTCCTCTACCGATGTGGGAATTCGTAACACTCACCCACACACCAAATCAGAATGGGTCAGTATCTGATACCATGTCAATTTTCTGCTGAATTCCTCTCAAAGTGAGGGAGTCTTTCCATCATATAGAGATAACAAATATTATATATCCCTGAAGAATCGTCATTCCTATCCCTAAATATCAACTATTCTATCCCTATAAATATGATATTCGATCTGTTTAAATCTTCCTTGCAATCCCTCCAAATCAGCTATTATATCACAATATTTATTCCTTTGGTTCTACAAATGTATATGATCATGCTAATTTATATAACTCTATTATTACATTAATATATACAATCATTTAGTTACCTGTCATGCTAAAAATAATTACCTTAATTCTTTACATACAATGTGGGTTCATTCTCACTTCTCATATATCCCTTTCTTCAAAAATACCTATTGATTTTTCTATACAACTCTCGAGGGGCTTGTTCAAACCATACAATGCCTTTAAAGTTTTTGCACCTTTGTTTCACCACCCTTCTTTATGAAACCTTCTGGTTGTGATACATAGACTTCTCTTGTAGGTCTCTATTGAGATGATGACTTGACATCAAATTGATAAACTAGCCATTGTGATTGTGCATCCAATCCTAGAACAAGTCTAAAAGTTTCAAATTGAGCGATCAGAGAATTTTTTTTTTCAAAATCAATACCATATTGATGCGCATATCATTTTGCAACTAGACTAGCTTTATGCTATTGCAGTCTCCCATACGCTGCAAACGTTGTCTTAAACATCTACTTCAAACCAATTGCATTTTTCTTCTGGTAGGTCCACCATCTCCATATGCCATTCTTTTTGATAGATTTCATCTCTTCAAACATCTCTCTTCTCCACTCTTTCTTTTTAGATGATTCTCGATAATATGTAGGATCTAAATAGAAAAAGAAAACAGATAACTTATATATATATCATTAGTGTACTTGGGGTTTGACATATTAAGCCTTGTTGATCTTCTTAGACTCTTCAAGAGTGGTAGATGGAGAGTTTCTACTCACTGAAGTTGAAGAAGACAAATCTGGAGAATGGGTAAGAGAACCGGATGCCTTTAAGGTAGGAGTCTACTGCTAAATTGCATCAAAAGTGATTCTAGTGGTCATATGAATGTGTTATTGCATCTTATCGTTGCTTCCACTCCAATTAAGCTTACCATTGTATCAAACACTACATCCCTTCTAATTAAAATATTTCTACTAAGAGGGTTATGCAGTCTATATGCTTTATATTGTGTGTAGTAACCAATAAACATAAATTTTCAGATTTTTCATTCAACTTATGACGATATTGAAATTTTACTAAAGCATGAGCAATACAAAAAGACACCTTAACTTTGCAATTGTCCTATTACCCCACTAAATATTTTTGAACGGATATTATTATATCATTTTTCGGTCAGTCCCAAATTTTAATAAGTAAGTGTGTTCACACACCAACCATTACTTGACACGTGTTAATTTAATTAAAAATATATCTTTTTCATTTTATGTTTTCCTTTATTTTTTATTTTTCTTTCTCTTACTTTTTAACTTTTCTTTTTGATTTATCTGAAATTTCACTTCATCTCCCACCTCTCACGTTCAAGTGATTCATTCCTCCATTTTTTTCTTCACCTCCCACGCACATGTCAAATTGAATCCTACTCCCATTTCTTTTCTTTTATTTTTCTTCTTCTTCTCCTGTCAATTTTTTTTTACAGAATTCGTATTATTTTTTAGAGTTTATTCAATTATTGATAAAAAGAATTAGTTATTTTTATAAGATCATTTAAAATTTTGATGGTATCATAAACTAATTATTTCATATAAATTAAAATTTTGATTTGATTCTTTTGAAAGAATCCATGAATTCCCCGAAAATTGAAAGAACTTAATTGAAATCGAATAAAAAAACTATATGATATCCTTTCTCCATCATCTTGAAATCCAATGAGTTTATCAAATTGTTTTAAATGTATGAAAATATTTAGGTAAAGTATTAAAATTAAAGAGAGTAAACTAATAGTAGTAAAAAAAGAAAGGTGAAGTTGTGGTAAAAATGGTTACATTGAAAATAAGATTCTTTAATGGATGGAGATGACAATAATTTTTTGATAAAAAACAAAGAAAGAATGAAGAAAAAAAAGGAAAAAAATTTAAAATAACAAGAAAAATAAGAAAATATATTTGTGACCGGAATGTTGTGAATAAAATCTATTACCTAATACAGTTAGCAGTATCATAGGAGAGATTTTTAGGATAATTTCTTACCTTTGGCACAACTTCTTGCTAGTGTATATATACATGTAATGTTGATATATATGAAATAATCAATTCTGTTCAATTAAAATGTTTTATAATAAAATATTTGTAAAAATAAAATTATGTAACTATTTTAGGCGGCCCCCTCTCTTTGAGAGAGTGCACACTACTTTCTATGTCAGGTGGACGAAAAATGATATAATAATATCTATTCAAAAAAGTTTTAGTCAGTTAATAGGACAATTGCAAAGTTAAGGTACATTTTTTAAAATTTGGGAAAACTTCAGTGGTGATTTTATGTCTTTTATTATGTATTAATTCAAGACACTTTGAAGGCCTCAAATCTTTTCCAATAGGAAAAGAATTCCTAGTTTGTTTTGCATAAATGGACCTTTCACACATATCAATAAAAGCAATATTTGGTAGTCACTGAACCATACCTTTGTCAAGTAGCAATTTCAGGCCCTTAATATTGAGGTGACCGTACATCAAATGCCACAAATTTGACTCATCCTTTGCACTTGCAACAAGCGCAAAACTTTCCATGTTAGCAACATCTTGTTTGACATCATAGTGATGCGAACCTTTTTACCTGCATTCTTCTTTTTAATGACACAAACTTCGTCATCAAACCAAAGAGAATGCTCATCGGACATTAATTTTCCAACAATCAATAAATTGTATCCTTAATTAGGTACAAATTGAACGTTGTCCAATGTTTTTACTTTGTCGTGGCTATTGTCAATACTCACAGTGCCTTTTCCTTCAACCTACATCTCTTTTGCGTTTCCAATCTGCAACTTTTTCTTTTCCTTATTATCTAGCTCCTGGAACAAAGATTTGGTGTCTGTCATATGATTTGAGCAATCACTACTTACAAACCATACATCACTTGGCTTGTGATCTTTAGCAATGCAAGCGACAAAAAGATAATTCTCTTCCTCAATTTTTGTTGCTGCAAAGTTTATTTTCTGGCCTTTATACCAACAATTAGCCTTTATATTCCCATAGCACTGACCATGATGAAATTTAATGTCATTCTTTGTGTTACCTTCATTATTGGACTACTTATGCCCATCATTCCTTCCTCTGCCTCTTCCATAGACAAGATCTCGACCACTACGAAAACCTCCTCTTCCTCGACCTCTACTTGTTGGACCATCATTCTCACCATATTTTGTTGTTGCTTCCTTACCTGGTTTGCTCTATCTTCATTCTTTTCAATAGATCAATTTAGTCTCGCCTCATGGGATTGAAGAGATCCTACCTGTTCATCAAAGGAAAAACTCATACATCCTTAGATTCTTGTATAGCAGAAACTACATGATCAAATTTGGAGTCAAACTTTTGCATTATCTTTTCCACAATCGTTTGATCAGTAACTTTCTCACCATATGATCGAACTTTGTCAACAATTGCCATTGATTTAGACAAGAAATCAACAATTGATTCTCAATTTTTCATCATCAAGGTTTTAAAGTTACGCCGAAGTGATCGCAATCTTAGCACAATGACCTTCGAATCACCTTGAAACTCCTTCTGCAGAATGGACCAAGATTACTTCGATGTGGTTGCTGCAGCGATCCATAAAAAGGTGCTATCATGAACTGCTTGGTGGATAAAACCAGTGCTTTAGCATCACTCTTCTTACTATCTCGGAGTCTATTTCCTTCGTTAGGATCTGGAAATCCTCATTCTACCAAGTGCCAAAGATTTTGAGATGTGAGTATTGTTTTCATACGAATACTCAAGAATTCATAGCAATTTCCGTTGAAGAAGGGAATGGGTGGTTGTGCCACACTCAATGCATTGCCATTACTTTCCATGGATATGATACCAAGGATGTTGGAGAAAATATACCTAAAAACTTTAAGAAGAAACAGAGGCTCGATATATAAGAGAATTGTATGCAGAAGTCTTTTCTATTTTCAGCATATGACATCACATGAAAGTACAATTTTATATAGACATAAAAATAACAAACTATTAAGTCACTAAATGAATACTTCCATTAACTAAGAAACAACTAATTACTAACCAAAACGCAACTAGAAAGTACTACACCATGATAAACATATTTGCTAACAACTAGCCGTAGAATATAGGACAGTTTAACAAAGTTAATTTACCAGGTCATACATTTAATCAACCTTCAATACGTGGTAGTGGCAGAGATTGGCAAGTATATGGAAAAATAAGGAGACATACATGTTTGATATGAAGGAAAATGTTTTCCTTGAAAAATAAGACAGTCTATAACTTATTTTCTCATGTCTAGAGGGTAAATGAAAAATATATTCTAGAGTATGCTTGATGAATGAAAATCATTTTACAGGAAATATCTTTTTTTTTCTAGTGACTAGAAAATATATTTATGGAAATAGTTTTTGACCTCAAAATCAACCTCGATAATCGATCCGACACCCGTACAAAAAACACAATCCGTACATTCTATCAGGAATTTGACCCCGACACCCGACCTGGCAAGTTCTTGATAGCAAAGGATACTTCTTGGAAGTATTCAAAATATATAGTAAATCTGACCGACCTTCGATCGCACACATATAGACTAATGCACATGTTTCTAAAAGCCAAGAAAATATTGCGCTGCAAAAGCTATAACAAAAATTGTTGAGTTACTATTGATCTTGGAAACCAAATCAGGTTGTGATGAGATTGTAGATGACATATTAAAACATATCCCCAAGCCGTGGAGTATGTTTACACTAAAGGTCGTAACGTTTTGCACGTCGTGATAAAATACCGTCAGATGCAAATTTTTGACATAGTTGAGAAAATGGGAATGCCAACAAGGAGACTCAATAGAAAAGTCACTCCTCAGGGAAATTCCATACTTCACATGGTTGTTGTAAAACATTCAGACTATGAAATTGAAGATACGAGAACCCCTGCTTTGCTATTGCTAGAGAATTTGCTCTTGTTTCAGGGAAAACTCTATAAGATGATGTACAATGCCAACAATCTGTTAAGTCATTTAAGTTTACTCAAGTTTTCTTTCTTTGTGGTGCGCTTAGGCTTGGTAGGGGTCTGAAAGCATAGTATAAGCCTTATGCAGGGGCGGACCTAGGGGTTCACTCGCCCCCTGGTAAAAAATGACACTGTATATATAATGCCGAATTCTAATTTTATGTGTGTGTGTGTGTGTGAGAAAAGAATATGAATAACCAAATCCGGGGTGTGGTTAAAGAAGATTACTTTTAAGAACAAAGCTAAGAGAAAGAGATGAACAATAAAATAGATTAATGAATGGACATAGTCCAAAAAAGAAGGAAGTTAAAACTAGAAACTAATATGATAATTACATAATAAAACAAGAGAGTGAAGGAGTACTGAGTAGGATTGTACAAGATTAAAAGTTTAACGAATTTATTGAAAAAGCCACTTTTATCGAAATATTCAATTTATGGAAACATCCCTATATTTTGGTATGAGAGTCTTAGATCTAAAAGACCTTATATGAAAAAAAATTATTATTTTAGAAAAACATTTCCTTACCATAGAACTTTATTTTACAATAGACAACATTTAAAAATAGTTAAAATATATAAAAAAAATCTTTAGAAAGCCATCTATTTACTTTAAAACTAAGATTATCTTTAACATATACATATAAATATTCTTTAAAAACGCTTAGAGAAACTATTAGACAATCTCAAAGACAAATTAGTTAAGAATTAAATCAAGTAGAGTTTGAAATAAAAGAAGTAAGAGAAAGAATTAAAATAATTAAAAATAATCCTTATTACTATAATTCTGTAGGATAATATATGAGAAGACCATATAAAAATACAAGAGAATATAAAAAGGTTAAAAGAGAATTACAAGATTTATATGTAAAAGCAGATATATTATTAAAAGATCTAAAAACTACAAGCTTTAAAAAAGAAATAACTAATAAATTAGATTATATATTTTTCTTAGCTAAAATATTAGAACAAAAACTAATAAGACATCTTATATCTAGAAATTTTCCAATAAAAAATATTTCATGAGAAATCTTCCATTTGCTTTAAGAATAAGACTTGATTATTGGCTATTATATAAAGATATAGAAGAAAACAAAAGATTACAAAGAGTAGAAAAAGCAATAGAAGCATATATATATATATATATATATATACGAAAATGAATTTTTTATACCAAAAAATTTTTATGTTGAAAGAAATAACGACGAATATATAAACGGTTTAAAATGGGAATTACAAGAAATTAGTCATGCTATAGATAGCTACAATAAAAGAATAAAAAAATTGTAAAGATAATTAGCTAACTACTTTAGGATAAAATAACAACAGTAACAATAGCTTCATGTAAAAGCATAGAATACTTAGACTTACAAATCAATATAGAAAAAAGATTTCAAAGATTAAAATCAAACAATATAATTAAGTGTAACTTTGAGAACGGAAATCATTGCTTACATACAGAAGACGCTCAGTATAATACTTTAATAGATTTAGTAATCAATCTAAGTGAAAAAAATAAAAGAATCAAACAACAAAATTATAAAAATATTAAGTGAACTAGAAGAAACGCAAAATGAACAAAAACAACTCTTTAGTAAGATAGCAAAATAATTTAGATTACCTCAAGGAACAAGGAGTAGATTTAAGTAAAAAATTAAACGAGTTAAAAAATAAATCTAAAGAAGAAGTTAGTAATACATTAATAATAAAAATACAAGAAATAAAGACAGAATTAGCATCAATAAAAGAAATAGTTCTTTCATGATAGATTTAATAGAGTCAGAGACATATAGAGAAGCGATAAAATTAATAGAAAAAAGAATAGCCCTTCCATCAGATTATAAAGATTTTAGCCTATCTTCAAAATCAGATCAAATTATTATACAATAGAACAATATAATAATATCACTTTTATTACAACTACATAATAAGATAGATAAAAACTTTAAAGAAAAAGTAGAAGGTAAAAATATAAACACAACTGGAATAGAAGAATTAATAGAAAAGTTAAATAAAATAGAAATTACTCTTCAAAAAGAAAAAATAATTAAAAAACAGAAAAAATGATATTTTTTCAACTAGACCAAGAGATAAAAGACAAGAAAGAACAAGACCAAGTTACTCTCAGAATATCATAAGCAATAATTTTTTGTCAAAAATATTAAATAGAAAGACAAAGGAAGAAAATAATCAACAATTTGAAGAAATAATAGATACAGATAAAGATATACAAATCTTAAAAAAAATAAATTAAATTTTATTGAATCCAAAAGTTTTATATAATACAAATTCAAAATCTCAACTATAAAGACATTATAGAGAAGAACAATTATCAGTATTAGAAAAAAAACACTGTATCTCTACCACTCATAAACGTTGAATCTGTAAAAGAAATAAAACATGTTAAAAAAGACTTAATGCATGTAGGATTAATAGTTATAGCAATTAAAGGATTAACTAGAAAAAACATAGGAACAAAGACATTAATTACAATATATGATAATAGATGGTCAGACATAAAAAAGGCAATTATAGGATTAACAGAAGTAGATATGACTAATACTGGAGGAATTTTCTACGTAAGTCCAGATTTTATGATGAATTTAAATGAATTTCGAACCCAAATAAGAATAGGAATACAAACTAAAGGATATGAAGAAATGCATAGTGGAAATAATTTATTAATGTGTGTAGGATTTTTAGGAAAAATGACAGATAATAGTAACACTAGATTTAAATTACAAATAAAAGACGTAGTAGAAGTAATGAGAAATAAAGGGATAAAACTAATAAAACCTATAAAAATAAATCCTGAAGAATATGAATGCAAAGATTAGAATGGAAATTAGGAGATTTTAAAGAAAAAGAAGCATTAATACCAGATGCTCATTTAATATATACAAATTCTAAAGGAGAACCTTCAATTAGATTTACAGATTACAATTACGAAGCTCAAAAAGACTTTGAAGAAGAAAGTGTTGTAGAAGAAATGTCTTTAGAAGGAATGAATATAGAAATAATATTAGAAGAAGATTTTGCAGTAGATTTGGCTATAGAAAAAGCTAAAGAAATAAGTAAAAACAATAAGAATAGATTATTTACATGCAAAGGATGTAAATTAAAAGACTTAAATTTAGAACAAACAATATCTCATTTTAAAATATGCGAACAAAGAACCGATAATAAAGGATATAGATTAGAAAAGAGTTTACAAGATAAATTAGAAAAAGGTAATAATATAATGACAGAATTACAAGATAATGATAGTGAAATATCTGAGTTAGAATTTATACTAAGTCAAAAAGAATTAATGGAAACAGCAAGTTCTAGTAGTCCATTCCAAAGAACAAATGAACAAGGATATACTGCAGACAATAGCACAGGAAATATACCACGTAGAAGAGTATATAGACAAGGAGATACTCCAATAACAAAAGTTAAACCTATGGGAAAAAGAATGCCTATAGAAGAACCAACAATACTCCAAGAAGGAAGTAGTAAAGGAAAAATTTTAAATATAGCGGCACATGATCCGCAAAGATGGAATTCAGTAATAGACTTATGGAAAAGAATAGTAGTAGCAGATTTTATAAAAAATTATACAGAAACTGATGCTGAAAAAATGTATAAATACTTAGAAACATTCCTAGGAGAATCAACCAAAGCTCTATGGGAAGCTTATAAAGTAGAATTCCCATCAGAATTTCAGTATTTAGTGTCATTAGGACCAAACCCATATAATTTTACAAATATACATAGATTAATAACAGGAGAAGACCCAAATAGTGGTTTTGTAGCTTTACAACGAAATGCAGTAATAAAACTAGAATAATTTAGTATAAGTAATTGGTATTATATAAAAAAAGTTTAAATGATTATTTCTATTATTGTACAATTAGTGGAATTGCCTTTGACTAAGATTTAGGTAAAAATTATTTAACAAACTACCAGGAGCTTTAGGAAGAGAAATAGATGAAAGATGGATTAAAAGAGAAGGAGTAGCACAAAACCCTCAAGCAAAGTGGTCAATAGGACATAGAATACATCATATAATGGAAATATTAAAAGAAAAATGTACTAATTTACAAATACAAAAACAATTAAAGCAAAATGAAATGAATTTATGTAAAGATATAATATATACAACCCAAAATTATGATAAAAATCAATATAAAAAGAAAAAGTATAAGAAATATGTCCCACAAAACAATATGAGATATAATAAAAAAGGATATTTTCTTAGAAAATCTTCAGCAAGGAAACCATATTTGAATAGGGATAGACATGTTAGAAAATATAGAACAGATAGAAATTATAACAAGTTAGAATGTTTTACATGTGGAAGTATAGAACATCTAGCAAATACTTGTCCTAAAAGATATAATGCTAAGACTAGAAATGCTCAATTAGTAGTAGAATTTAACGAAGCATTATTAAATGTAGATGAATATATGTCAGATAATGAAAGCATCTACTCTATAGTAAGTATTGATATAGATGAGAATAACAAAGAAGAAGAATCTTCCATTTCAGAAGGAGAAGAATTAATAAATGAAATAGGAATAGAAAATTTAAATATAGATGACTTAAAATTTAATTTTATGAATATAATAGAATGTGAACATAATTTTGAAAAAGATACAGGATTAGATAGCAATCCATGTAATTGGTGTAAATGGTATCCAAGTAAATATAAAAGAGCTAAATGTAATAAATGCTTTGCAGAAGGATGTATAAGTTGTATAGAAACACAATTAGGAATAATAACTCAGAAAAGAAAAGAGGTACATACAAATGAACCTCTAATAAATTTAAAAATATTAGTATTAGAAGCAAAAATTAAAGAATTAGAAGAAAGAATAGTAAGATTAGAAAAAGGAAAAAATGTTGAACAAGAACTACCACTAGATAATCAAGAATTAATGAATGAAGAATCTAATACTTTAATATGTAATGAAGATAAAAATATAAATTCTGTTAAAATATTAGCAAAACTTCAAATTGAAAAATATGAAATAGAGACTTTAGCATTAATAGATTCAGGATGTACCAAAAGTATTTTAAATAAAAAAATTGTACCTCCAGAATTAATTAAAACTTCAGAAAAACCACTTGCAGCTATGCAAATGGATGGAACACATAATATATATAGATACTACATAGATAAAGCACAAATAAGTTTTTTAAATACTTGTTCACAAATCTATATACCTACCTATAAGATGGATAAGATATGGGTAAGAGATTTAGATATAAGAGTAGATTTTGTGTTAGGATTAGATTTCATACTATACAATAAAGGAGGAACTTTAATAACAAAAGATGGGATACTTTTTATGAAAAACATTACTTATACTTCTGTCTTAACTGATTAAATTAATACTGAAATAAGACATAAATAAAAATGTTGTGAGAATTGTGAAAATAACACACAATGTACTAAAACAGAATGTAATACATTATATGAGAATATACTAGAGATAGATAAAGAAGATGAAATAGTTAATAAAAACTATGTTCTAATAGAAATGGAAACAAAATTATATAATTTTAAGACAGGAATTCAGCAAATAGGACAAATAAAGAACCAACGAGATCTTGATAATATAGTAAAATTTTTAGATCAAATAGAAATAATAGGAGAAAAAACCCTTAAAACATTGGGAGAATAATCAAATAGTATGCAAGTTAGATATAATAAACCCGGAATATGTAATAAAAACAGCCTCAATAGAAGCTACAAATCAAGATCAAGAAGATTTTAAAATACAAATTAAAGAACTATTAGAATTAGGAGTAATAAGAAGATCTACTTCAAAACATAGATTTGCAGCATTTATGGTAAGAAATCATAGTGAAATAGTAAGAGGAAAAGCTAGAATGGTTATAAATTACAAAACAGTTATAAATTACCAGAAAAAACAGAATTAATAAATAGAATACAAGGAAAAACAGTTTTTAGCAAATTTGATTGTAAGTCAGGATATTGGCAGATAAAAATGCATCCAGATAGTATAGAATGAACAGCTTTTACCTGTCCTGAAGGACATTTTGAATGGTTAGTTATGTCATTTGGGTTAAAAACCGCACCTCCAATCTTCCAAAGAAAAATGGATCAAATATTTGGAGAATATAAAAAATTTGTTTTAGTATATGTAGATGATATTTTAGTATTTAGTAAAGATATAAAAGAACACT
Source organism: Solanum peruvianum (assembly GCA_027705065.1). Taxonomy (NCBI): domain Eukaryota; kingdom Viridiplantae; phylum Streptophyta; class Magnoliopsida; order Solanales; family Solanaceae; genus Solanum; species Solanum peruvianum. The sequence continues at coordinate 33,264,724 of JAKWJD010001759.1, forward strand.
TAGGACATTTACAAACAATTTTTAGGCTATTTGTTAATAATGGAATAATAATTAGCAAAAAGAAAATAGAATTATGTAAAAACTATCTAAACTTTTTAGGAATTACTTTAGGAGAAGGAAAGGTTAAACTACAACCTCATATAGCTAAAAAAGCTCTAGACATGCCAGATAAATTAAATAATTTAAAAGATTTACAAAAATTCCTAGGTATAATTAATTATGCAAGACCTTTTATTAAAGATTTAGGAAAAATAGCAGGACCATTATACTCTAAGACAGGAACTAAGGGACAAAGAAATTTTAATATTGAAGACATAAAATTAGTACAAAAAATAAAAGAAAAAATAAAAAATATTCCCGATCTTAATATGCCATTAGAATCAGACTATTTAATAATAGAGACAGATGGAAGTTTTGAGGGATGGGGTGCAGTATTAAAATCAAGACCACATAAATACAGTTCTAAACAAGAAGAAAAAATATGTTCTTACCAAAGTGGAAAATTCAAAGAAAAGGGTAATAAAGCTAGTATAGATGTTGAAATTTTAGCTGTAATATATGGTTTAAATAGTTTTAGAATTTATATTCTATTTAAACCAAAATATTAATAAGAACAGATTGTGAAGCTATAGTAAAATTCCATCAAAAAATTAATGATAAAACTAGCAGTAGAAGACGATGGCTAAATTTTTTAGATACTATATCAATTTATCATTCTATAATTTTTGAGCATATCAAGGGAAATGATAATAGTATTGCAGATCAACTGAGTAGATTACTGATCAAAGTTTAAATTTTACAGAATGAGACCTCTACTACAAGACAAAGGTAAAAGGGTTCAACCTTCAACCTCAGATTTTGCAGACTCTTACAAACAGACAATGTTATCAAATTTGCATTTTAAACCTCTAGATAAAATTGATGATATTAGAATAGAAAGATTAGAGTTTGGACAACAAAACTTAATAGCATACGATCCGTCTAACTGGACATTCAGACACTTATCTAACTCTCAACTAGACAAACAGCAAACATGCCTCATAGATAATATATGGATAGCTCATAATAGAAAATATACTAAATATGTAATTGCTGTTTTAAATGCTTTAGTATATTATTTTACTAGCAAAAATAAAGAAAATAGATTTAAATATTATGTGGTAATTCATGGTAAAACAAATGGTGTTATTCATATATGGATAGAAGTTTTAGACTCTATTAAACGTTTTCAAAAACCCCTTTTTAAAGGTTTTAATGATTTTAGATGTAACGACCTGTTTAGTCGTTTTGAGCAGCAGATTTTATTTCTGGAAAATTGGCTGAGGCGACGGACCCCACGACGGACCGTCATGGGCACGACGAACCGTCGCAGGGCCTCGTTTCAAAACACTTAGAAATTCCGAAATTGGGTACTGAAAATCGACTCTCTGAACTTCGTGACGAACTTGCAGGACGGACCGTCACATGCGTGAAGGACCGTCACAGACCCTTGGTGGAAATTTGGGTCTCTGAACTTGGCGACGACCTGCAGGATGGACCGTCGCAGGCACGACGGCCCGTCACAGGTTGCGTAATCCCAGTCTGGGTCGGATTTCTTTACACGTTTTAAGGGACGTTTTGGAGTATTCCTGCTTTAATTATAAAGTTAGAGGGTTAACATTAATAAGTCTAATTACTTAGGGGTTAAAAGAGGTAACCTTAAGTTAATTAGTGGGGTATTATTGTCATCTTTTATTCTTAATTATATGCTAATTAGGGTAAAAGAAAGAGGGTTTGAATAAGAAAACTAGAAAGAACAAAGAGAAAGAGAAAGAGAGAGAATCGAACGAGGAAGAGAGAAACAAAGCTTGGGAAATTGCTTGCTTGATCGCTACTCTTCGGTGGAGGTAGGTTATGGTTTCTTTTACGATATTCGTAATGAACTCTTAATAGCGAATGATATGTATTGATAGTATTGTAAACCCTGCTATGTGCTTAAATTGTATGCTTGTATGAATGTGCTTATATAATTGTGATTATATGAGTATGATGAAGTTATTGAACCCCAAATCTTGATAAACCCTAATCTCTTTGTTAATGATGATGTCTTGGTAATAGAGAAGGCTTGATGAACTAAAAGTAATGAGATTGATGATGCCTTAGTATAAGAGAAGGCTTGATGAGCTAAAAGTGATGAGATTGATGATGCCTTAGTATAAGAAAAGGCTTGATGAACTGATAGAATGAGATTAGTGGATCGGAGTTTCACGTTCTGACACATAGAATTAAGGGATCCGGTGTCACGAACCGACACGTAGTATTAGGGGGACCGGGTGTCACGAACCGACACGTAGATTTAGGGGATCGGGTGTCACAAACTGACACGTAGATTTAGGGGACCGGGTGTCACGAACTGACACGTAGATTTAGGGGATCGGGTGTCACGAACCGACACGTAGATTTAGGGGATCGGGTGTCACGAACCGACACATAGATTTAGGGGATCGGGTGTCACGAACCGACACGTAGATTTAGGGGATCGGAGTTTCACGTTTCGACACATAGTAGTAGGGGATCAGAGTGTCACGTACCGACACAAGAGGAATAAAGAATATGAAGGAGCGGAGTGTCACGTACCGACACGAGAGAAATAAAGATAATGAATCTTGAAAGATGCTAATATACTCAATCTAATGAACATAATTCCCAAATGAGTATGGTATTGAGGCTTGAGTCCTCATGTGTGAACTTGACGGTAATTGTTTATGATATAGTACTTGTTGTTGCTACATTCTAAGCATCATAGTTGATTTTATAATATTACTTGATATATATTATCTTCTATTTTGAGTTGGCCGAATATATCTACTCAGTACTTGTGGTTGTACTGACCCCCTACTTTTATGTTTTCTTCTTTGTTATTTGTGGAGTGCAGCAAACGTGCCATCGTCTTCAACTCAACAGTAATTCTAGCCAGTCTTCGTCACACCGGATCTTCAGGGTGAGCTAATGCTTCTAGCTTGGACTGGATCTTCTTCTTCAAGTCTTGATGCCTTGAATTTCCGGCATGGACCAGCTTTGTATTCGTTTTTGTTTTCTTAGATACTCTTAGTTTAGTAATTGGAGGATAGATGTTCTTGTGGTGATGACTTCCAGATTTTGGGGAATAATAGATGTTGAATTTTAAAAGTTAATTGATTGGTTTTTATTAATGAGTTTAAGTCTTCCGCATTACTTTCTGTCGATATTATATTTAAATGTTAAGGTTAGATTGGTTGGTTCGCTCACATAGGAGGGTAAATGTGGGTGCCAGTCGCGGCTCGGTTTTGGGTCGTGACAAAGTTGCTATCAGAGCATTAGGTTCGTTGGTCTCATCACACAAGAACAAGTCTAGTAGAGTCTTATGGAACGGTAGGGGGACGCCTTTACTTCTCCTTGAGAGGATATAAGACTTTAGGAAAATTCCACTCTTTCTTCCTTTCTTTCGTGCTATTACTTGAATCCAACTGGTATCTAGGTGATACAAATTGGTATCTGACCATCTTCACTCTATTTTGTAGATGGTTAGAACTAGAGCAACGAATGCGCCAACAGCAACACCGACAAGACAAGAAACGTCTGAGCCAGCCACTGGGGCTGTGGCTCGAGGAAGAGCAGTGGCATGAGGCCTAGGAAGAGGTCGTGGGAGGACGTCCTCTAGAGGGAGAGGACAAGCACCTAGCCCATCTGATACTAGGGCGGTGACTCCTCCACCGACTGAGGAGGTGATAAGAGAGGGTGAGGAAGGGGAGAATGAACAAGTGCAAAATGAGGAATTGCAACCCCAACCTACCCCAGAGATGATCAATCAGGTTCTTGCTTATCTTAGCAGTTTATCTGATCACGGTCAGGCACCTCCAGTGGTTTCTGCACCAACACCTCCGGTTTCAGAGATACGACATGCGGCTACTATGGCTCCTCGTATGGATGCCTCATTGGACATAGGCACGTTTCCACGTCTGACTACTGGGCCTATAATGACAAATGATCAGCATGAACTTTTCAGTAAGTTCTTGAAATTGAAACCTCCAGTCTTCAAGGGTGCTGAATCTGAGGATGCTTACGATTTTCTGGTTGACTGTCATGAGCTACTACACAAGATGGTTATAGTAGAACGGTTCGGTGTTGAGTTCGTGAGTTATCAGTTTCAAGGGAACGCCAAAATGTGGTGGCGATCACATGTTGAGTGTCAGCCTACAGAGGCCACACCTATGACTTGGGCATCCTTCTCTAGTTTGTTTATGGAGAAGTATATCCCCCGGACTTTGAGGGATAGGAAATGAGATGAGTTCTTGAGCCTAGAGCAAGGTAGGATGTCAGTTAATGCATACGAGGCTAAGTTTCGGGCATTATCCAGGTATGCCACCCAACTTTGTTTCAGTCCACAAGAGCGGATTCACCGGTTTGTGAAGGGGTTGAGGTCAGAATTGCGGATTTCGGCCTTACAGGTAGCGGCTACGGCAAAATCCTTCCAAGAAGTGGTAGACTTCGTGATAGAGGTGGAAGGAGTGAAGCCAGATGACTTCACCACGACATCGACATCAAAAAGTTTTCGAAAGGGAGGCAAGTTTAATGGTTCTTACACTAGAGGACAGGGTTCCGGAGGTTACTCAGTTCGACCTGTTCAGTCTTCACTACAGACTGTAGTTGGGGGTCCACCTCAGATCGGTCAACACTTCTCTGAGAGACCTATGCTTGACTCTAGGGAGTGTTATGGATGTGGGGAGACTGGGCATATTAGGAGGAATTGTCCAAAACAGAGTTATAGACCCCCGATAGCTAGAGGTAGAAGTGGTCATGGTAGAGGCCGTTATTCTGGAGGACGTGGTGGTCGAGGTAATGGTGGTCACCAAAACGGCAGAGATGATGGGCAAAACGGAGCCACTACAACACAACATGGTAGGGGCAACGGACAGACAAACGATAGGGCCCATTGTTACGCTTTCCCTGAGCGGTCTGAAGCGGAGGCATCGGATGCTGTCATCACAGGTAATCTTTTGGTTTGTGATTGCATGGCTTCTGTGTTGTTTGATCCCCGATCCACATTTTCTTATGTATCTTCCTCATTTGCTAATGGTCTTAATTTACATTGCGAATTTCTTGACATGCCTATTCGTGTTTCTACTCCGGTGGGTGAGTCTATGATAGTTGAAAAAGTGTATAGGTCTTGCTTGGTGAATTTTGTGGGGAGCAACACTTATGTAGATTTGGTTATCTTAGAAATGGTTGACTTTGATGTAATTCTGGGTATGACTTGGCTTTCTCCGCATTTCGCGATCTTGGATTGTAATGCTAAAACTGTGACGTTAGCCAAGCCTGAGACAGATCCGTTAGTGTGGGAGGGTGACTACACTTCCAATCCGGTGCGTATCATCTACTTTCTTCGTGCTAAGAAAATGGTTAGTAAAGGGTGTTTAGCTTTCTTGGCCCATCTCAAGGATGACACTACCCAAGTACCTTCGATTGAGTCGGTTTGGTAGTCCGTGAGTTTTTGGATGTGTTCCCTGCAGATCTTCCTGGTATGACACCAGATAGGGATATTGACTTCTGTATTGATCTTGAACCGGGTACTCGCCCCATTTCTATACCCCCTTATAGAATGGCCCCCGCGGAGTTAAGAGAGTTAAAGGCCCAACTTCAAGAGTTGTTGAGCAAAGGCTTCATTAGACCAAGTGCATCTCCTTGGGGTGCTCCGGTTTTGTTTGTGAAGAAGAAGGATGGGAGTTTTCGGATGTGCATAGACTACCGGCAGTTGAACAAGGTAACTATTAAGAATAAGTATCCTCTTCCTCGCATTGATGACTTGTTCGATCAGTTACAAGGTGCTTGTGTCTTCTCTAAGATTGATTTGAGATCCGGTTATCATCAATTGAAAATACGGGCAACAGATGTGCCAAAGACTGCCTTTCGAACCAGGTATGGGCATTATGAATTTGTAGTGATGTCTTTTGGTCTTACGAATGCCCCTGCTGCGTTCATGAGTTTGATGAACGAGATTTTCAAGCCATATCTGGATCTCTTTGTGATCGTATTCATTGATGATATATTGATATACTCTAAAAGTAAGAAGGAACATGAGGAGCATTTGAGAATGGTGTTAGAGTTATTGAGGAAGAAGAAGCTTTATGCCAAATTCTCCAAGTGTGAGTTTTGGCTAGATTCAGTGTCCTTCTTGGGAAACGTGGTTTCTAAGGATGGAGTGATGGTGGATCCATCTAAGATTGAGATAGTGAAGAATTGGGTGAGACCTACAAACGTGTCAGAAATAAGGAGTTCTGTTGGTTTAGCTAGCTACTACCGCCGATTTGTCAAGGGATTCTATTCTATTGCTTCCCAACTAACGAACTTGACTAAGCAGAATGTCCCATTTGTATGGTCGGATGAGTGTGAGGAAAGCTTTCAAAAACTCAAGACCTTGTTGACCACTGCACCAATTCTTACCTTGCCAGTAGAGGGTAAGAAATTCATCGTTTATTGTGATGCATCCTATTCAGGTTTGGGTGCAGTGCTAATGCAAGAGAAGAATGTGATTGCTTATGCTTCGAGGCAATTAAAGGTGCATGAACGTAACTATCCGACCCATGATCTGGAGTTGGCTGGCGGTAGTATTTGCACTAAAGCAATGGAGACACTATTTGTATAGGGTTAAGTGTGAAGTCTATACGGATCATCGTAGCCTACAGTATGTCTTTACTCAGAAGGATTTGAACTTGAGACAGAGGAGATGGATGGAACTACTGAAGGACTACGACATCACTATCTTGTATCATCCGGGAAAGGCGAATGTTGTGGCGGATGCTTTAAGTAGAAAGGCCGGAAGCATGGGAAGTCTAGCTCATTTGCAAGTTTCTAGACGCCCATTGGCTAGAGAGGTTCAGATTCTGGCTAATGACCTTATGAGGTTAGAAATAAATGAGAAGGGAGGATTGTTAGCTTGTGTGGAGGCAAGATCTTCCTTCCTTGACAAGATTAAGGGAAAGCAGTTTAACGATGAGAAATTGATCGGATCCGAGATAAAGTGTTGCGAGGAGAGGCTAAAGAAGCAACAATTGATGAGGAAGGTGTTTTGAGGATTAAGGGAAGGGTATGTGTGCCTCGTGTTGATGACTTGATCCACACTATTCTTACAGAGGCTCATAGTTCCGGATACTCTATACATCCTGGTGCAACCAAGATGTACCGTGACCTAAAACAACACTTTTGGTGGAGTAGAATGAAGCGCGACATTGTTGATTTTGTTGCCAAATGTCCAAATTGTCAACAAGTAAAGTATGAACACCAGAGGCCCGGAGGAACACTTCAGAGAATGCCCATTCCGGAATGGAAGTGGGAGAGAATTGCAATGGACTTCGTGGTTGGTCTCCCAAAGCATTGGGTAAGTTTGATTCCATTTGGGTAATTGTGGACAGATTGACTAAGTCTGCTCATTTCATTCCGGTCAAGGTGACTTACAATGCGGAGAAGTTAGCCAAAATCTACATCTCAGAGATCGTTCGATTGCATGGAGTTCCACTTTCCATTATATCAGATAGAGGTACGCAGTTTACTTCTAAGTTTTGGAGAACATTGCATGCTGAATTAGGTACTAGGTTGGACCTTAATACTGCGTTCCATCCTCAGACCGATGGTCAGTCTGAGCGAACGATTCAAGTGTTGGAGGATATGCTTCGTGCATGTGTGATAGAATTTGGTGGCCATTGGGATAGCTTCTTACCTTTGGCAGAGTTTTCATACAATAATAGCTATCACTCCAGTATTGACATGGCTCCATTTGAAGCATTGTATGGGAGGAGGTGTAGGTCTCCCATTGGTTGGTTCGATGCATTTGAGGTTAGACCTTGGGGTACTGACCTCTTGAGGGATTCGTTAGATAAAGTGAAGTGCATTCAAGGAAAGCTTCTAGCGGCTCAAAGTAGGCAAAAAGAATATGCAGATCGAAAGGTTAGAGATTTGGAGTTTATTGAGGGTGAACAAGTCTTGTTGAAGGTTTCACCCATGAAAGGGGTGATGCGGTTCGGAAAAAGAGGTAAGCTAAGTCCAAGGTATATTGGACCATTTGAGGTACTAAAGCGAGTAGGGGAGGTGGCTTATGAGTTAGCCTTGCCTCCAGGGCTGTCCGGAGTGCATCCGGTATTTCATCTATCCATGTTGAAAAGATACCATGGGGATGGAAACTACATCATCCGTTGGGATTCAGTCTTGCTTGATAAGAATTTGACTTATGAGGAGGAACCGGTTGCTATTTTAGATAGAGAGGTTCGCAAGCTGAGGTCGAGAGAGATTGCATCCATCAAAGTTCAATGGAAGAATCGACCGGTTGAAGAGGCCACTTGGGAGAAGGAGACTGACATGCAAGAAAGATACCCACATCTGTTTACGGATTCAGGTACTCTTTTCCGCCCTTGTTTTTCTTCTTGTGATCGTTCGAGGACGAACGATGGGTAAATTAGTATCTATTGTAACGACCTGTTTAGTCGTTTTGAGCAGCAGATTTTATTTCTGGAAAATTGGCTGAGGCGACGGACCCCACGACGGACCGTCATGGGCACGACGAACCGTCGCAGGGCCTCGTTTCAAAACACTTAGAAATTCCGAAATTGGGTACTGAAAATCGACTCTCTGAACTTCGTGACGAACTTGCAGGACGGACCGTCACATGCGTGACGGACCGTCACAGACCCTTGGTGGAAATTTGGGTCTCTGAACTTGGCGACGACCTGCAGGACGGACCGTCGCAGGCACGACGGCCCGTCACAGGTTGCGTAATCCCAGTCTAGGTCGGATTTCTTTACACGTTTTAAGGGACGTTTTGGAGTATTCCTGCTTTAATTATAAAGTTAGAGGGTTAACATTAATAAGTCTAATTACTTGGGGGTTAAAAGAGGTAACCTTAAGTTAATTAGTGGGGTATTATTGTCATCTTTTATTCTTAATTATATGCTAATTAGGGTAAATGAAAGAGGGTTTGAATAAGAAAACTAGAAAGAACAAAGAGAAAGAGAAAGAGAGAGAATCGAACGAGGAAGAGAGAAACAAAGCTTGAGAAATTGCTTGCTTGATCGCTACTCTTCGATGGAGGTAGGTTATGGTTTCTTTTACGATATTCGTAATGAACTCTTAATAGCGAATGATATGTATTGATAGTATTGTAAACCCTGCTATGTGCTTAAATTGTATGCTTGTATGAATGTGATTATATTATTGTGATTATATGAGTATGATGAAATTATTGAACCCCAAATCTTGATAAACCCTAATCTCTTTGTTAATGATGATGTCTTGGTAATAGAGAAGGCTTGATGAACTAAAAGTAATGAGATTGATGATGCCTTAGTATAAGAGAAGGCTTGATGAACTAAAAGTGATGAGATTGATGATGCCTTAGTATAAGAAAAGGCTTGATGAACTGATAGAATGAGATTAGTGGATCGGAGTGTCACGTTCAGACACATAGAATTAAGGGATCGGGTGTCACGAACCGACACGTAGTATTAGGGGGACCGGGTGTCACGAACCGACACGTAGATTTAAGGGATCGGGTGTCACGAACCGACACGTAGATTTAGGGGACCGGGTGTCACGAACTGACACGTAGATTTAGGGGATCGGGTGTCACGAACCGACACGTAGATTTAGGGGATCGGGTGTCACGAACCGACACGTAGATTTAGGGGATCGGGTGTCACGAACCGACACGTAGATTTAGGGGATCGGAGTGTCACGTTCCGACACATAGAATTAAGGGATCGGGTGTCACGAACCGACACGTAGTATTAGGGGGACCGGGTGGGGTGTCACGAACCGACACGTAGATTTAAGGGATCGGGTGTCACGAACCGACACGTAGATTTAGGGGACCGGGTGGGTCACGAACTGACACGTAGATTTAGGGGATCGGGTGTCACGAACCGACACGTAGATTTAGGGGATCGGTGTCACGAACCGACACGTAGATTTAGGGGATCGGGTGTCACGAACCGACACGTAGATTTAGGGGATCGGAGTGTCAGTTCCGACACATAGTAGTAGGGGATTCGGAGTGTCACGTACCGACACGAGAGAAATAAAGATAATGAATCTTGAAAGATGCTAATATACTCAATCTAATGAACATAATTCCCAAATGAGTATGGTATTGAGGCTTGAGTCCTCATGTGTGAACTTGACGGTAATTGTTAATGATATAGTACTTGTTGTTGCTACATGGTAAGCATCATAGTACATTTTATAATATTACTTGATATATATTATCTTCTATTTTAAGTTGGCCGATGATATCTACTCAGTACTTGTGGTTGTACTGACCCCCTACATTTATGTTTTCTTCTTTGTTATTTGTGGAGTGCAGCAAACGTGCCGTCGTCTTCAATCTTACCAGTAATTCTAGCCAGTCTTCGTCACACTAGATCTTCAGGGTGAGCTAATGCTTCTAGCTTGGACTGGATCTTCTTCTTCAAGTCTTGATGCCTTGAATTTCCGGCATGGACTAGCTTGTATTCATTTTTGTTTTCTTAGATACTCTTAGTTTAGTAATTGGAGGATAGATGTTCTTGTGGTGATGACTTCCAGATTTTGGGGAATAATAGATGTTGAATTTTAATAGTTAATGGATTGGTTTTTATTAATGAGTTTAAGTCTTCCGCATTACTTTCTGTCGATATTATATTTAAATGTTAAGGTTAGATTGGTTGGTTCGCTCACATAGGAGGGTAAATGTGGGTGCCAGTCGCGGCTCGGTTTTGGGTCGTGACATTAGAGAAGCTTTAGACTAAGCTAGAGGGATATTAAGGTCAAATTACTATATTTCTCCAGCCCTTAGACAAAACCCAGATAAAACTCCACAATACAACATCCAAAAAGATACAGACAAAATAATATTTTGTGATCATTGCTCATCCATGACTGAAGCATTCAGAAGGCTAAATCTAAGAAATGAAGCTCTAACACAAGAGAATGCCAAGCTCAGGGAAAGACTCCAAAGAATGGAAAGCAAAGGTAAGACAAAACAAGATGTATAAACTCAGACAGATATACAGGGTTTTCCATCCCAAATAAAAATGGATGAGATGGGTGTGCATTCCCCAATGAATGTTAAGAAATCCACTGTATCGGATGAAGATACAGCTAGTCCGGTAAAGACTTCTCAAACCCATTGATGGTTGTCACTTTGCCAAAAAGTGAAAAGGATGAAGGTTCATCTTCAAGAAGAAGGTTACCTCTTTCATTTAACCAGACTCTTAGACAAAAAATCAAAAAATCCAAAAAAAAAATAAAGATTTAGAATCTTTTATAACCCGAACCGTAGAATTTTTTTTTAAACAACAACAAGAAAAAGATAAACATATAAACCCAAGCCCAATACAAAGTCCAAGACAAGATTATGTTTCAAGCCCAAATAATTCGGATAATATTTCAAACTCAACGCAATTTGCTCAAGACCCAAACGATGATGACTCTGGTATGAGTTTTGATTCATTGCATACATAATTTAGACAGTTATATATATATATATATATATATATATATATATAGTAAGAGATAAGTATTGACAGACAATACTTCAGACAAAGGACTGATAATAATGCAGAAAGAAGGAATCATTTCACGTGTGATGGGGCCCAATGTGTACCCGACGGAGAAGATAAGATTCTTTTTCATTTTGAAGTCCGGAGTTTGAAGTCCAGAAGTGTGTATATAAGAAGACATTATCAGAAGAGGAAAAGCAGAAGGCGAAACAAGGCGAAGAAATCCACAACCATCAATATTCTAAAATCCCCAAAAAAAGCCAAATCTTTTTCCTCTTTAAAATTATAAAGTTTGAATATAAAAAAGTTGTCAGTTCTTTATTTCAAAGTTTGTGTAAAGTTATTTTGGATGCTTTTCGGGTTTCCCGAAAGGGAAACTTCACTCTGTTCTAAATAATGTAAGTTTTCATATTTAAGTTTCTAGTAAACTTCTCATATAAGTAAATTATGTGAGTTTGGTAAATTACTTGTAATAAGTTAATTATATAAATTTATGTAAATTTATTAATATTTTCATGAATCTATATTACCTAGTGTATGGTTAGTCTCTTAGCTTCTTAAAAGTATCAATGGATTAACCTGTAAATTCCTAGAAAATTTTTAGGTTAAATGTTCTGAGAAAAGAACTATGAATAACCAAATCCGGGGTGTGGTTAAAGAAGATTACTTTTAAGAACAAAGGCTAAGAGAAAGAGATGAACAGTAATAATAAATTCATGAATGGACAGAGTCCATAAAAAAAAAGGGAAGTTAAAACTAGAAACTAATATGACAATTACGTAATAAAACAAGAGAGTGAAGGAGAACTGAGTAGGATTGTACAACATTAAAAGTTTAACGATATATATATATAATATATATATATATATTATATATATATATATATATATATATGTGAAAATGGACCCTTGAAAAAAAAGTGCAAGCTAGGCTCAGTGGATAAATGGTTCAAGAAATGCCCCTAGGGTCACGGGGTTGATCCCACGGACAAGATTCCCCCACCCCCACCCCCCTTTAATGCTTTGAAAAATGGAACTTTTGAGCTTAGACTTTCTTCTTCTTTTTCATTATTTTTTCCTTTATACCGTTTCTTCTTTTTTAATCTACTTTTGTTTAAATTTATTAGATACATTCTTTTTTATTCTTTTATTCTTTTAAACCTATTATTTATTTTGTTTCAACGTTACTCTTTTTGATATACTAGATTTAAAATGATCAGTTTATTGGGCAAAACTAAATGACCAGAAAATTTGGTCACAATTTAGCTAGAAATTTTCAAAGTCTATAATATCCTTTTTTTTTATTTTAAAATAAACTTTTTCCTTTTTTTAATTAAAATGGTATTAAAGTTAAAAGGGTAAAAATGTTTAAAAAGGTAAAATAACATAGTGTGAAATATGTTATTTTACCATTCTGCCCAAAGGATTTTTCTATATATTTAACTTTAAATTGAGATAGAAATATAATTCATTTTTTAAAAAATGGTAAATTAGATGTAATTGAAAAAAGAAACTTTAATATCGTTAACATCCTTTTAAAAATATTAATTCAAAGAATTCATGAATATTCTATTATATTTTTAATTCATTTTTAGAGAGATGGAAACTAAACTTATTTGATTTATTCTTTATTTGTCTTATTTACAATTGTGATTAACCTAGTAAATTGAACTACATCAACTAAAAAATTGATGATGCTATTTATTTATCTTCTGAATATGCATTATAATATTGGTAACTCTATTCGTACACAATTTTAGAGAATCTTGATGATTTTCATAGTAATATGTGATTAAATGGATGCTCATAATAATTTTAAAAGTGAAAAATAAAGTAAAAGATCACAAAATAAAAGTATAAAAGCACAACAAAAATTTAAGAATGCTCGATGGAGCATGATAAAAGTAAAAAGAAATGCTTATTACGGTATGATAAAATAAGTTAAGTTTTGCATGATAAGGTAAATATCTTTTTTTCCCGTCTCGCTCCCTTTTTCATCATTTAATTTCATGTATTTTAGGAATTAACTTATGTAATACAGTCGATCCACTAAAATTATTATGAATATATATTTTCCTTGATATCTTTGATTAGTTTACCCTTTACTTTTATGAACAAATGAAATTTCTATAGTTCATACACACAGGACATGCCGAGGAGCTACTATACTCACCGCGCACTTGCACTACCACCTAAACTTCTTCTTTATACTTTGAACCCCTTGAGAAAAAATTCAAGGTCTTCCATTGGACTAATGACATGTTCTCTCCACTCCCATATTTTGTTCTTTAACTGCATCGATTTGTTGTACTTGAGCTAATGGGTTTTTAAAACAGCCTTGCTATATTTATGAGATAGGACTAACGTCTAGTATTGGAATGTATGTTCTCACGAGTGATCTCGGGACCAGGTCCATCGAAAGAAAAAACACTGCAAAAAATAAATAGCGCAAAGTAATCACACGTAAGAGTTTTACATGAAAACCTCCTTGTTCAAGGGAGTAAAATCACGACCTGTCTTATCGGACTTGGCAAATTTTTTTCAGGATACTTCTCAAAGAAAAAAGTAAAAACCAGTTTAAAACACCACATAGATATTAATATCCTAATCTCTAAACTAAGTAATATAAGTATTACTTAACGATCCAAAGCAGATACCACACTGCTCACTATACTCACCCAACTGATTAGTATAGACTTTAACGTATGACAATTAGTTACCATTAACCAAGTTCATACAAATAATTCACCCAATTGAAAAGTTTCTAACAACAATGAAACAGATCATACAAGTTAATCTCAAATAAACAATCAAGAACAACAACAAATACAAAAAAGCTTTACTTTAGATGATTAGGTCCTTGTTGTATGTGTTCTTGTGCTTGAGTTCTTCCTTGAAGTTGACTTTGTATTTTTAAGCTTGTGAATTTTGTTTGCCATGTCTTGACTTGTGTTTTTGGAGAAAGACTATAAAAAATCAACACTGCTCCTTGCGACCGCCCATTGGGTGAGAGTCAGATGTTTAGAAAAGTTGTGCACCAGAGGTTGTAGCTTTTTTGAAAAATAACATTTCCCCCTTTTTGATGATAACAGACTCATTGACCGATTCCCCCTATCAATAATAATTCATCGTATAACTGGAGTTTCATCATCCTCTAAGTTTTTCAAATCATCAAAATAGAATTTCCACCCTTTTGATGATGACAAACTTGTTCAACTTATTCCCTCTATCAGCATGACCACAACCTCTTCAAGTAGCTAGAATTTATCCCCTTTATCGGCATGACCATGTCTTCTTCAAAGTAGCTAACATCATTGATATCATACCTTAATAATTTCCCCCATTTTTACATCATGAAAAGGGTGAAAGTAGTAAACCAATCTTACAGAGATGTAGTTCAAGCAAATTCATGGCAACTTGGGAAACAATCAGCATTAGTAGAAATTCATAAAGTAATTAGACAAGTCAGTATAAACAATGCATTTTGAATTCATAAACAAAACATCAACAATCAAAGCATTACACATATTATTATGAATGAGAACAAGAACATTGCTTACTCCGTTTCAATAAAAATGAGGAAACATTAGTTGAATAAACTACTCAAGACCTTCGATATTGATAGATCAACAACTAAGGAACCAAAAATAAAATTTCATTTCATTTTTCATTTGTCATTTTTCATTTTTTTAATCAGACCCTTCCTGTTCAGAATACTTTAAGTTCTCGGACAACCAACTTCTCCTTTTTTGAACATCATTTTCCCCATTTATTCATTTTTCTTGGTCGACATGGTCCCTCTTCACACTTAAAAACATGTTCATTAAAAAATCATACAGTAAGAACAAAGGGATTAACAATTTGAAGTGTATTTTGAGAGAGGAGAAAAGAGAAATTTTAAAAACTTAGGCAAATTGATTTTTCTAGGGACATGGAAAGAAATATGGAATTTAAACGAAGTGAAATTGTGTATTATGTTCAAGAAGTGTCTTTTGATATTCAAAAGATGATATAATTGTCGGATACCTGAATGATAGAGATGTGGCAATTACAGCGGTTCTTATGCTTAATTCAAACTGCAATGTTGAGAGTGCTAACCTTTAAGAAGATAACTAGGTCCCTTTTTGTAGTTTGAATGTGATTGCCTAGATTTTTCCTGACATCCCTTTTTCCATGTGTATACCTACAAAAGGTATGTGACTGAATTTTCTAAAACATTCATAAATAAAAAGCAAGGATACCTTCTCCCTTTGCATAGTCATGAGAAAGTTGATTGCTTCATACATAATCTATTCAAGAAGATTTCAACATTCCCATCATCAAACTTATTATTTCAGCCATATCTTTATGAACTTCACGATGCTTCTTGATCTACAATAGTTGAGCACATCAATATGCACAACTACATTCTCCACCCCTGTTGTTGAAAAAGCAATTGATACTGTTTTTCATGATTGAGAGATAAGCCTTTATCATAAGTCACTCCTGAAGTACTCTTTCCATCAAATCGATAGCCAGCATAATAAATATCACATGTTCCTCCAAATCAAAAAGTTTATTAATGGACATAATAGAACCAGGTCCTTGTCTTCTTCAAATGTCACAAGGTTTTCTTAACATCCTTCAACCGTGATTCCTTTTGTACATGAATATGAATTTTCAAGCATTCATAACATGAGATGTTTTCAGTAGCTTTTCTAAACAAGGACCAAGTCCCTATCTTGATCAACCATCAATTCCTTTGAACACTTTGATATCTTCTTCCTTGTAGCTTAGTTCCTATGTGAGTATGCAAATGGTCCTTGCCCAAGGATATAGTGAAGATTTCAACCACTTGATCTTCCACTTGGAAAAAATTCATGATGACATTACCCCTTCGTAACATTTTTTTGACTTCAAGTATGTTCAGACATTTGAGTAGCTCATGGATGAACTTTTCTTGACACCCTGATTTGTCACGACCCAAATCGAGCCGCGAGTGGCACCCACACTTACTCTCCTATGTGAGCGAACCAACCAATACAAAACCCAACATTTCAATAAAATATCAACAGAAAGTAATGCGGAAGACTCAAATCTCATTAATGAACATCGATTCAATAACTTCTAAAAACTCAACATCTATTATTCCCCAAAATCTGGAAGTCATCACCAGAAGAACATCTATCCTCAAATTACTAAATCTAAGAGTATCTAAGAAGCTAAAATAAATAAAAAGCTAGTCCAAGCCGGAAGTTCAAGGCATCAAGACATGAAGAAGAAGATCCAGTCCAAGCTAGAAGCATTAGCTCACCCTGAAATCTGGTGTAATGAAGACTGGCTAGAGTTGCGTTGAGTTGAAGACGACGGTACGTTTGCTGCACTCCACAAATAACAAAGAAAGAAACTACAGTAGGGGGGTCAGTACAAAACACAAGTACTGAGTAGGTATCATCGGCCAACTCAAAATAGAAAACAGTATATATCAGATAACATCATAAAATCAACTACAATACTCAATCTGTAGCAAATCAAGTACTATAATCATTAATAAATAATGCCAAGTACACCCATGATGACTCAAGCCTCAATACCATACTCATTTGGGAAATAGGTTCATTAAATTTAGTATATTAACATCTTTAAAGATTCATTATCTTTATTCCTCTCGTGTCGGTACGTGACACTCCGCTCCATATACTATCCTGGTGTCGGAACGTGACACTCCGATCCTCATATACTATCCTGGTGTCGGAACGTGACACCCGATCCATATTCTATCCTGGTGCCGGAACGTGGCACTCCGATCCTCATTCTATCCCGGTGTCGGAACGTGACACCTGATCCATATTCTATCCTGGTGCCAGAATGTGGCACTCCGATCCTCATTCTATCCTAATGTCGGAACGTGACACCCGATCCATATTCTATCCTGGTGCCGGAACGTGGCACTCTGATCCTCATTCTATCCTGGTGTCGGAACGTGATACCCGATCCCCTAATCTTACTACTTTCGTTCATCAAGCCTTCTT
The DNA here is from genome assembly GCA_027705065.1 of Solanum peruvianum. NCBI lineage: Eukaryota > Viridiplantae > Streptophyta > Magnoliopsida > Solanales > Solanaceae > Solanum > Solanum peruvianum. Next base: position 33,282,277 of record JAKWJD010001759.1, read on the forward strand.
TTATACCAAGGCATCATCATTAACAAAGTAGATTAGGGTTTTTCAAGATTTACGATTCAATAGCTTCATCATGCTTATTTTATCACAATTATATAATCACATTCATGCAAGCATACAATTAAGCATATAGAAGGGTTTACAATACTACCCAATACATATCATTCGCTATTAAGAGTTTACTACGAATAGCATAAACCATAACCTACCTCCACCGAAGAATTCGTGATCAAGCAAGCAAATCCTCAAAATCTTTACTATCCTCTTCGTTTCTTTCTTCTCTCTCTCGATCGTCTTCTCTCCCTCTATTTTTTTTCTTTCTATTTTTCTTATTCAAACCCTCTTTCTTTACCCTAATTAGCATATAATTAAGTATAAAAGATATGAATTAACCCTTAATTAATTCAAGGTTATCTCCTTTAACCCCCAAGAATTGACTTATTAATATTAACCCACTAAATTTATAATTATAGCAAATAGTCCAAAACGCCCTTAAAATATGTAACAGAAATCCGACCCAGTCAGAGTTACGCAGCCTGTGACGGCCCGACGTGCCTGCGACGGTCCGTCCTGCTGCTTCCGTTACAGAGTTCAGAGACTAAATTTCACTAAGGGTCTGTGACGGCCCGTCACGCCTGTGACGGTCCGTCTGGCCATTTTGTCACGAAGTTCAGAGAGTCGATTTCAGTACCCAAATTTCAGAATTCTAAGTGTTTTGGAACGAGACCCCCTCGACAGTCCGTCGTGCCCATGACGGTCCGTCGTGGGATCCGTCGTCTCAGCCAGTTTTTCCAGAAACAAAATTTGCTGCTCAAAACGACTAAACAGGTCGTTACAATATATACCAATTTACCCATCGTTCGTCCTCGAACGATCACAAGAAGAAAAACAAGGGTGAAAAGGAGTACCTGAATCTGTAAACAGATGTGGGTATCTTTCTTGCATATCAGCCTCCTTCTCCCAAGTGGACTCTTCAACCGGCCGGCCGATTCTTCCATTGAACCTTGAATGCATGCAATCTCCCTCGACCTCAACTTGCGGACTTCTCTATCTAAATAGAAACAGTTCCTCCTCATAAGACAAATTCTCATCAAGCAAAACCGAATCCCAACGAATGAGTAGTTCCATCCCCATGGTATCTTTTCAACATAGACACGTGAAATATCGGATGCACTCTTGACAGCCCTGGAGGCAAGGCTAATTCATAAGCCACCTCCCCTACTCGCTTAAGTACTTCAAAGGGACCAAATACCTTGGGCTAAGCTTACCTCGCTTACCAAACCGCATCACCCCCTTCATGGGCGAAACCTTCAACAAGACTTGTCACCCTCCATGAACTCCAAGTCCTAAACCTTTCGATCTGCATATTCTTTTTTCCTACTTTGAGCCGCTAGAAGCTTTTCTTGAATGCATTTCACTTTATCTAACGATTCCCTCAAAAGGTCAGTACCCCAAGGTCTAACCTCAAATGCATCAAACCAACCAATGGGAGACCTACATCTCCTCCCATAAAGTGCCTCAAATGGGGCCATACCAATGCTTGAGTGATAGCTATTATGTATGAGAATCCTGCTAAGGGTAAGAACCTATCCCATGACCACCAAATTCTATCACACATGCACGAAGCATATCTTCCAATACCTGAATCGTTCGCTCAGATTGACCATCGTCTGAGGGTGAAATGCAGTACTAAGGTCCAACCTAGTACCTAATTCCGCATGCAATGTTCTCCAAAACTTAGAAGTAAACTGCGTACCTTATCTGATATGATGGAAAGTGGAACTCCTGCAATCGAACAATTTCGGAGATATAGAGTTTGGATAACTTCTCTTGCATTGTAGGTCACCTTGACCGAATGAAGTGAGCAGACTTAGTTAATCTGTCCACAATTACACAAATAGAATCGAACTTTCCCAATGTCTTTGGAAGACCAACCACGAGTCCATTGCAATTCTCTCCCACTTCCATTCGGGAATGGGCATTCTCTGAAGTGTTCCTCCGGCCTCTGGTGATCATACTTTACTTGCTGACAATTTGGACACTTGGCAACAACAAACAATGTCGCCTTCTTCTACTTCTACTCCACCAAAAGTGTTGCTTTAGGTAACGGTACATCTTGGTTGCACCAGGATGTAAGAGAATATCCGGAACTATGAGCCTCTGTAAGAATAGTGTGGATCAAATCATCAACACGGGCACACATACCCTTCCCTTCCTCAAACACCTTCCTCATCAATTATTGCCTCTTTAGCCTCCCCTCGCAACACCATATCCTGAAGTTGGCTTAGTTTCCCATTATCAAACTGTTTTCCCTTGATCTTGTCAGAAAAGAAGATCTCGCCTCACACGGGTCAAAAATCCTCCCTTCTCATTTACTTCTCTAGCCTCATAAAGTCATTAGCCAGTTTTGTATTCTCTAGCCAACGGGCGTCTAGAAACTTGTAAGTGGGCTAAACTACCCATGCTCCCTGCTTTTCTACTTAAGGCGTCTGCCACCACATTAGCCTTTCATGGGTGATACAGAATAGTGATATCGTAGTCCTTCAGTAGTTCCATCCATCTCCTCTGTCTCAAATTCAAATCTTTCTGAGTAAAGACATACTGTAGGCTACGATGATTCGTATAGACTTCACACTTAACCCCATATAAATAGTGCCTCCATTGCTTTAATGCAAATACTACCGCGGCCAACTCCAAATCATGGGTCGGGTAATTGCGTTCGTGCACCTTTAATTGCCTTGAAGCATAAGCAATTACATTCTTCTCTTGCATTAGCACTGCACCCAAACCCGAATAGGATGCATCACAATAGACAATGAATTTTTACCTTCCACTGGCAAGGTGAGAATGGGTGCAGTAGTCAACACAATCTTGAGCTTCTGAAAGCTTTTTTTCGCACTCGTCCGACCATACAAATGGAACATCTGCTTAGTCAAGCTGTCAATTGGGAACATAGAAGAGAACCCCCTTGACAAATTGGCGGTAGTAGCTAGCTAAACCCAACAAGCTCCTTATTTCTGACACATTAGTAAGTCTTACCCATTCTTCATCAACGTCTCAATCTTAGAAGGATACACCATCACTCCATCCTTAGAAACCACGTGTCCCAAGAAGGTCACTGAATCTAGCCAAACTCACACTTGGAGAATTTGGCATAAAGCTTCTTCTCCTCAACAACTCCAATACAATTCTCAAATGCTCCTCATGTTCCTTCTTGACTCTTGGAGTATATCAGTATATCATCAATAAATACGATCACAAAGAGATCCAGATATGGCTTAAAAATCCCGTTCATCAAGCTCATGAAAGCAGCAGGGGCATCGTAGACCAAAAGACATTACTACAATTCGTAATGCCCATACCTGGTTTGAAAAGCAGTCTTTGCCACATCCGTTGCCCGTATTTTCATTGATGATAACCGGATCTCAAGTCAATCTTAGAGAAGACCAAGCACCCTTAACGGATCGAACAAGTCATCAATGCGAGAATGGGATACTCTTGTTCTTAATAGTTACCTTGTTCAACTGCCGGTAGTCCTATGCACATCCGAAAACTTCCATCCTTCTTCTTCACAATAAAACCGGGAGCACCCCAAGGGGATGCACTTGGTCTAATGAAGCCTTTCTCAACAACTCTTGAAGTTGAGCTTTAACTCTCTTAACTCAACAGGAGCCTTCTATAAGGGGTATAGAAGGGGCGAGTACCCGGTTCAAGATCAATGCAGAAGTCAATATCCCTATCTGGTGGCATACCAGGAAGATCTGCAGGAACCATCCATAAACTCACGGACTACTGAAACCGACTCAATTGAAGGTACTTGGGTAGTGTCATCCCTGAGATTGCCAAGAAAGCTAAACACCCTTTGCTAACCATTATCTTAGCACACGAAAGGAGATGATACGAACCGGTAGTGGAAGTGTAGTCACCCTCCCACACTAATGGATCTGTCCCAGGCTTGGCCAACGTTACAGTTTTTTGCAGCAATCTAAGATCGCAAAATTCGGAGAAAGCCAAGTCATACCCAGATTCAATCGAAGTCAACATTTCTAGGATAACCAAATCTACATAAGTTTTACTCCCCACAAAAGTCATCAAACAAGACCTATATACTTTTTCACTATCACAGACTCACCCACCAGAGTAGAAACACGAATAGGCATGTCAAGCAATTCGCAATGTAAATTAAGACCAGTAGCAAATGAGGAAGATACATAAGAAAATGTGGATGCAGGATCAAACAATACAGAAGCCATGCAATCACAAACCAAAAGATTACCTGTGATGACAGCATCAGATGTCTCTGCTTCATATCTCCCAGGGAAAGCGTAACAATGGGCCCTATCGCCTGTCTGCCCGTTGCCCCTACCATGTTGTGCTGTAGTGGCTCCAATTTGCCCGTCACCCCGGCCGTTTTGGTGACCATCATTACCTCGACCACCACGCCCTCCAGAATGACGGCCTCTTCATGACCACCTCTACCTCTGACCATTGGAGGTATGTAACTTTGTTTTGGACAATACCTCTTAATGTGTCCAGTCTCTCCACATCCATAACATTCTCTGGATTCAAGTATCGGCCTCTGTGAGGATGACGAAGTCTGGGAATAACCTCCAACCTCAGAGAAATGTTGACCGGTCTGAGGTGGACCCCTAACTACAGTCTGTAGTGAAGACTGAATGGGTCGGGCGGGATAACCTCCTGAACCCTGCCCTCTGGAGTAAGAACCATTAAACTCACCTCCTTTACGAAACCTTTTTGATGTCGATGCCATGGTGAAGTCATCTGGCTTCACACCCTCTACCTCTATCACGAAGTCGACCACTTCCTGAAAGGATTTCGCTGTAGCCGCTACCTGTAAGGCTGAAATCCGCAACTCTGACCTCCACCCCTTCACAAAACGGCGAATCCGTTCTTGTGGACTGAAACAAAGCTGGGTGGCATATCTGGAAAGTGCACGAAACCTAGCCTCATAAGCAGTAACCGACATCCTGCCTTGCTCTAGGCTTAGAAACTCATCTCTCCCCTATCCCCAAAGTACGGGATATATACTTCTCCATAAACAAGCTAGAGAATGATGCCCAAGTCATAGGTGGTGCCTCTGTTGGTTGACACTCAACATGTGACCGCCACCAACATTTTGGCGTTCCCTTGAAACTGATAAGTCACAAACTCAACACCAACTGTTCTACTATACCCATCTTGTGTAGTAGCTCATGATAGTCAACCAGAAAATCGTAGGCATCCTCAGATTCAGCACCCTTGAAGACTGGAGGTTTCAATTTCAAGAACTTACTGAAAAGTTCATGCTGATCATTTGTCATTATAGGCCCTGTAGTCAGACGAGGAAACGTGCCTATTTCCAATTAGGCGTCCATGCGGGGAGCCACAGTAGCTGCATGTTGTACCTCCGGAACCTGAGGCGCTGGTGCAGAAAACACTGGAGGTGTCTGGCCTTCATCAGATAACCCGCTAAGATAAGCAAGAACCTGATTAATCATCTCTGGGGTAGGTTGGGGTGGTAATTCCTCATTCTGCACTTGCTCACTTTCCCCTTCCTCACCCTCTCTTACTACTTCCTCAGTCGGTGGAGGAGTCACCGCCCTAGTACTAGATGGGCCAGGTGCTTGTCCTTTTCCTCTAGAGGACGTCCTCCCGCGACCTCTACCACGGCCTCTTGCCACTAATCCTCCTCGAGCTACAGCCCCAGTGGCTGACTCAGTTGCATCTAGTCTTGCCGGTGTTGGTGTTGGCGCCGTTGTTGCTCTAGTTCTAACCATCTGCGAAATAGAGTGAAGATGGTCAGATACCAATTTGTATCACCTAGATACTAATTGGATCAAAGTAATAGCATGAAAGAAGGAAAGAAAGAATGGAATTTTCCTAAAGTCTTATAGCCTCTCAAAGAAAAGTAAAGGCGTCCCCCTACCGTTCCTTAAGACTCTACTAGACTCGTTCTTGTGTGATGAGACCAACGAACCTAAGGCTCTGATACCAAGTTTGTCACGACCCAAATCGAGCCGCGAGTGGCACCCACACTTACTCTCCTATGTGAGCGAACCAACCAATACAAAACCCAACATTTCAATATAATATCAACAGAAAGTAATGCGGAAGACTCAAATCTCATTAATGAACATCGATCCAATAACTTCTAAAAACTCAACAACTATTATTCCCCAAAATATGGAAGTCATCACCACAAGAACATCTATCCTCAAATTACTAAATCTAAGAGTATCTAAGAAGCTAAAATAAATAAAAAGCTAGTCCATGCCGGAAGTTCAAGGCATCAAGACATGAAGAAGAAGATCCAGTCCAAGCTAGAAGCATTAGCTCACCCTGAAATCCGGTGTAATGAAGACTGGCTAGAGTTGCGGTTGAGTTGAAGACGACGGTACGTTTGCTGCACTCCACAAATAACAAATAAAGAAACATACAAGTAGGGGTCAGTACAAAACATAAGTACTGAGTAGGTATCATCGGCCAACTCAAACTAGAAAAAAGTATATATCAGATAACATCATAAAATAACCTATAATACTCAATCTGTAGCAACATCAAGTACTATAATCATTAATAAATAACGCCAAGTACACCCATGAGGACTCAAGCCTCAATACCATACTCATTTGGGAAATAGGTTCATTAAATTTAGTATATTAACATCTTTCAAGTCCTGTCGGTACGTGACACTCCGCTCCATATACTATCCTGGTGTCGGAACGTGACACTCCGATCCTCATATACTATCCTGGTGTCGGAACGTGACACCCGATCCATATTCTATCCTGGTGCCGGAACGTGGCACTCCGATCCTCATTCTATCCTGGTGTCGGAACGTGACACCTGATCCATATTCTATCCTGGTGCCGGAACGTGGCACTCCGATCCTCATTCTATCCTGTTGTCGGAACGTGACACCCGATCCATATTCTATCCTGGTGCCGGAACGTGGCACTTCGATCCTCATTCTATCCTGGTGTCGGAACGTGACACCCGATCCCCTAATCTCACTACTTTCGTTCATCAAGCCTTCTTTTATACCAAGGCATCATCATTAACAAAGTAGATTAGGGTTTTTCAAGATTTAGGATTCAATAGCTTCATCATGCTTATTTTATCACAATTATATAATCACATTCATGCAAGCATACAATTAAGCATATAGAAGGGTTTACAATACTACCCAATACATATCATTCGCTATTAAGAGTTTACTACGAATAGCAAAAACCATAACCTACCTCCACCGAAGAATTCGTGATCAAGCAAGCAAATCCTCAAAATCTTTGCTATCCTCTTCGTTTCTTCTTTCTCTCGATCGTTCTTCTCCCTCTATCTGTTCTTTCTATTTTTCTTATTCAAACCCTCTTTATTTTACCCTAATTAGCATATAATTAAGTATAAAAGATGATGAATTAACCCATTAATTAATTCAAGGTTATCTCCTTTAACCCCCAAGAAATTGACTTATTAATATTAACCCACTAAATTTATAATTATAGCAGGAATAGTCCAAAACGCCCCTTAAAATATGTAACAGAAATCCGACCCAGTCAGGGTTACGCAGCTTGTGACGGCCCGTCGTGCCTGCGACGGTCCGTCCTGCTGCTTCCGTCACAGAGTTCAGAGACTAAATTTCACTAAGGGTCTGTCACGGCCCGTCACGCCTGTGACGGTCCGTCCTGCCATTTCGTCACGAAGTTCAGAGAGTCGATTTCAGTACCCAAATTTCAGAATTCTAAGTGTTTTGGAACGAGACCCCCTCGACGGTCCGTCGTGCCCATGACGGTCCGTCGTGGGATCCGTCGTCTCAGCCAGTTTTTCCAGAAATAAAATCTACTGCTCAAAACGACTAAACAGGTCGTTACACTTTTAAGGTTGGCTTGATCTACATATGTACAAAGAGATTTAATTCTTCCATTATGATCACAATAAAACTCATTATTTATGAGTCTAACTAATTCTTCACATACGACACCTTTTAAAGCCATTGTTGAAAAGGAATCTGGAAAATCTATCAGCTTGTTTGGGAACCGAGTGTCATACTCTTCTTCTTGAAAGTTGAGCTTGAAAGCTTATTTATTTTCACCTCCAGAATTCACATTATCAGTTTAAACTAAATCATCTTTGTTCAACACTGTCTATAGGATCAACTCCCTTATTAGGTTCATAATCTGCATCACTTTCCTCTAGATTGTTAGATTCATGAAGAGGATGTTCTTCAGCAAGTTCATTGTTTAGATCATATTTCTGAATCTGAAACATCTTAGAATCTTTTTTGTTTTGTAACTTACTTCTCAATTCATTGAGATTAAAAAAAATGACATGAACATTTTTTCAATGCACACATTTTTATACATTGGATAAGAGTTGTTGGAGGAAGAGTATCCCACAAATACTCTTAAACATCATTGAAACTACACTTCTAAATATCACCATTTTGGTCATAAATCATGTAATATTTATCACTTCAGCCCAAGGGTTCCTTGAAATATTAAAAGCCAACATATTTCATCTAAATGGTGGTCTGATCTACTTCTCTTCAAAACTATCGTCACAGCCTTGGTCATTTGAAAATTTCATTTTGTGCAAATTGAGGACCATGTCTGATGGCACAAGTTTTCTTGATAGAGAAGCATTCAAAAGAGCACGTCTCTAATTTCATACCTTAAAATTATCACTTTGAGTATTAAGGCAAGTAAGACTATCACAACGAGTAGTAATCAGATCAGCAATTTATGTTCTTAAATCTCTTTTCTATCAGAATCATCGCCTGAGAGAGCAAGTTTGTGACCACAGGTTCTTTCTTATACAAATTTAACTTAAATTCATTCATCATAAATCTATGGAACACTTTGAAAGATATTAATTCAACCATTGACATAGTACACATACTCAATAGTGTGTTCTATATATTTCCCAAACATGTCTACCAAAAAAATATACCATTTCTTGCCATCACCAAATTAGACACCTCCACCTTGAAGTTCCTTGACAGATAAGAAGTTTTGTAGTTTTCAGTCATGTGATTTGAGAATCCATTTATTCATAACCCATGCTTATTGATGCTACATGCTCTCACTTTCATAGAAAATAAAGAGTGATAAGAAAATCTTTTGTCTATTGAGGCAGACTGTCTTTCTTCACCTTAGGACAATGAGCTTGACCAGGTCTCTTCTTCAGTCTATTCTGCTATTTGGAATGTTTTGATGAACATACTTCATATGTTTTCAGAAATGAACAATCTTTCTTAAGATGTATATCTCGACCACAATGCACAAAAATAAATTATCAGCATCAGAAGTATTTTTGTTTTGAGATTGTAAAAGGATTTTATCTTGTCACAACCCATCCCTCTTCTATTGTTATTCTCTTGAGGTATCATATTTTGTAAGAATCATAGAGGAATTGGTCTATTTGAGAGATTTATCCAATTCCTCTTTTACACGGACTAGGTCCTTCTCTAGCACACAATTTCCCTCTAAAGCAAATCTCATTTTCATTTCAGTAGTATGTAGATTATTTTCAAGATCGAGTGGCAAGCTACTTTCATAGTTCTTCTCCTACTTTCCTAGTTGTTCTCTTTATCACATTTCTCACTCAACATTTTTAATTTCTCCCTAAGTTCAAGATTTTTAGTTTCTAGAACTACCAATTGTTCTTCCATAACAGACATTTTGCCAAGCAAAGCTACTTTTTCTTTGTGAAGAATGTCTAGGCTATTGTTCTTCATATTTTTTTCAGTTGGTAACTCAATGATAGAGTCAATCAAAATAGTGGTATGCTTCTCAACTTCTTAACAGAGTAAACGTGCATGTTTTTCTTAAGATCACAAAGTGTCTCCTCTTCTTCAGCTTCTTCATCATCAAATTTTTCCATAAAGGCCTCATTAGAGTGCTCTAAGTCAACTTAAAACTCAAAGAGTATTCACATGCATTCATATCCTTTTTCACAACCTGGAGAAAAACTTTTCTCCTACTTATCTTAGGGCAGACCTGGACCTTCTCTTTGTCTGCTACTTCCTAGTGGTCATCTTCATGTATGCGACAAGTCTTTTGTGGAGTAACCTGATTGATTACAGTTGTAACACACGATCTTAGAGCTTGTAGCAATGTCATGAGTTTGTTCTTCGTGGACCCTCCACGTTCGGTCACAAGTTTTTGAAATATTTGAGTGAGATAGCCAGTGGTCTCATCTATTTTAGAGTTTTCACTTTGTGACACCTGAGAAACTAGTGATTCATCCCTTTCTGTATCTCCCTTTTTATCATCATTCACCAGGAAAATCTTCCCTCCTATATTCTTTACCTTTGAAAATGAGACCCTTCCCTATTTTATGTATCTCATGAGCTTGAAGATGCTTAAACATAGCGTATAGAGTCATTTCTTCAAGTTACCTTGTCTTATTTCCAGTTGCGAAATCATTTGTCCAAGTCCTTTTTGGAAAAATAAGTTGCCTTATAATTATGTGCAATAATAATGTAATGTTATGGTATAGGCTTGAAGGTTTTTGATGAAATGTGGTAAATAGTGAGTGCAATGTTGCCCTCTTATATGAGTAAGGCTTCATGGTTGTCCTTGTGTGGATTAGACTCTATTGTATAGGCTTACTCCTAATAAGGAAAGAAGGGGCTTTCACTTCATAAGTTTGGATGATGTCTTACTCTAAGTTTCACTTGGAGACATGTATGTACCCCTTAGAATATTAGAGAAAGAGAGGATTGATATTGACCTACATTAAAATGGTTATTTTTCTTTTAAGATTGATCTTACGTATGGTGATTTTAGGAAAGTTCTTATATGATACCTAGGAATGGTTGCTTGGAAAGTTTCACCAAAGGTGATGATGTGGGTTGAAATGATGTAGAAGTTACTTAGTCCTACTATTTGGAGGAAAAGAAAGAGGCCTCTATGTCCAAGTCTCTTCTATGTTTCCCCTGAGGTTTTACCTAGAGAGGATGGTTACCCTAAATCTCTAGAAAAGGATGGTTGTTGACCTTAAGAGTCCCAAAATGTGTTCTATGCATTGATGAAATGATGGAGTTACCCTTGGTATTCATGGAGTAGTTAAGGCCTCACATGGTGCGGTAGTATGACCTAACTTGATTGTTATGAGTTTCCTTTAGGTTTTAGTCTTAGAGGAATGATGATGCTTGAGTATTACCTCTTGATTATTTATTTAGTAGGCTCCTTGATATAAGATTAGGAGTGTAAACCCTCAATGATGTCAAACCTCTTATGTGAGGAGTATGTAGGTTTAGTTTTAACTTGCCTAGACCTTGGTGTTTATGGGCATGATGTGATAAGAATGTGATTACCCTTACCTCAAATGAAGGATAATGTATCTATATTGTAAGATTTTAAGTGCCCTTATTGTTCCTATGTTGATTTCCCTTGAACTTCTCTATGTTGAGAATCACATTGAGGTGATGTTATGAAGGGTGTTCATAAGCTTAGATCCCAAGAGAGGGATGTTTTCCTTAGTAATTAAGGTTGGTAAGCTCAAGTTCTCTTAGTTGAAATAAGTTGCCCCTATGTGGGGGATAATGGGTTTAGTAGTAAGGTTGTTGATGTCCCTATCTTTTCCTTCTATTCTTACTCAAGCTTTAAGACAAAGAGTTCCTAGTATATTGTCCATGAAGATGGTCTTGCATATAAGTATAAGTTGCATGTTATCTTTATGTTAATCATGTCTTAATTGACACTATGTTATGCATGTTTTAAGAGGTCCTCATTGCATGAAAATGGATTTTTAATTAAAGACTCATGTTTTTCATGTTGTTATACATCTTGATATGATGTGTGTGCACTTGACTTCAGGAGAAGTATTTATGAACATTCTAAAAGTCACTTTTTTTAATGTTAGGGTGTTTTGGCTCCACAATGAGGTGTTGAATTTTCTTTAAATGAGAAACGATGAGTCCTTTTAAAGAAAATGTGACTTTTGTGAATTGGGAAGTGTTAATGTAGGCTCACTCTTTAGAAGTGAGGGTATGTCTAGCCAATGTCCTTGATGTGTGCCTATAAATTGCATTAATTTTCCTAAATGATGCATGTTTATGGAAGCTAGTATCATGCTAGAAATTGAAATTGTATGAAATAACTCCCTTGTTGTGATGTATGTGGTTTGATCTACCATTTTGACTTCACGAGAAAGAAATTATGAGCATGTTTTGGTTAGAAGCTGAGAATTTCTCCTTAAGTAAATAAACCTTGTTGAATGCTTGTATATAAGCCTTATGATGCCATAAGTGCATGTTATAACTAGGAGAAGGTAGCTCCTCCTTGAAAAAATTTAAACATGTTAATGTCATATAAGACCTTGATGGTATTATGTATAGACTATAATATTTTAATTGGTCTATATTGTTCATAATGCATGTGTATCTAGTATGAGTTGCTTAAATTTTTGATGAGTTAAAATGTGGATCATGCCGAAGTGTGCAATTGAAACCCATTGTATGTTCAACCTTATGATGAAATAATGAGCATGTCTAAACACAAACCCAACTTCTTGTAAATCGAGAGAGGCATGAGATTTATGCTTGCCACCAGATCACATAATGCTTTTGCAAAATGTAATAACCTGATTGTACAAGGAATGGTGAACGCACCCATATCTTCTTTCTTTTGTAACAAAGATCTTGTAGCAATAGCACTACAATGCTGCATTTTATCATCATCCTCAAAAGTGACCGATCTTTTCTTTGTAACCAGATCTTTCATAAACTTGGCATAACCGTGCATTTGTTCTAGAGCTTCTACCAAAGGGACATTGATAGAAAGTTGTGTCAACATTGTTATAAAACGTCGATATTTACCATCCTCGGTCTTTTTCACTAATCTTTGAGGAAAGGGGGTGGTGGTCTAGCATGGGAGTTACCTTTGTAGGCACTCAACATCTTTTCCAGTGTTATCTTCTACTTCACCACTAACCTCTATCACTTTGTCATTATATTTTATCACCCTTTCCTCATTAGACGGCATAGGTGGGTCAATGGTTTGTTTACCACCCTGAGTAGTGATTGCCATACAGTGTCCATCATTTTTCGGATTTTGGACAGTGTTGCTAGGAAGAGTGCCCAATTGTCGTGTGTTCATGATCGCAGATAATTGGGTCATTTTCAACTCAAGATGCTTAATCGATATTGCATGTCTATCGACTTTCTGCCCAATACCCGCTAAATCACTCCTTAAATCTTTAATGTGCTCATCACTAGCACCGAATATCCTCATTATTTTATGCAACATATTCTCAACTCGCGCCATACTATCTCCACCATCCCTAGGAGTAACTTCATGATTTTGAGGAGGGACATGGGGCCCATTCCTATCATTTCTGTTACCATAGTTACCCCTGTTGAAGTTGTTGTCGCGGTTTTTGTTTCCATCTCGGACATAATGACCCTCACGATTATAGTTACCATAGATCTGACCTTGGTTTCCTTGACCTTGGAACCAATTCTCCTGATTTGAGCCTTGGGCACTCGGTCGGAAACCCCCCGTCTTCTCATTTATCGCATAGGAATTCTCAACATAATAGCATTCATCATTTGGTGGTGGTGGTTTAGACAAGTATTTAACTACATTTATCTTTTCTGCACCCCCAGTGACATGTTTTAATACCAACCCAAGCTCAGTTCTCATCTGAGCCATCTCTTTACGAATTTCATCTATGGCAAGGTTGCGAGTGGATTGCACTGCAAAGGTATTTCTCCCAGTATCTGACTTCCTAGTACTACAAGCTTTATTATTCTAGGAGATTTTCTCTAATTTTTTGGCAATGTCGGCATAAGGACACTCCCTATAAGAACCACCCGCTATAGTATCCAATATCGCTTTATTATTATCATCATGTCCCCGATAGAACTATTCATTCAGTGACTCATCATCTATGCGGTGATTGGGGGCACTTCTCAAAAATGAAGTGAATCTATCCCAAGAACTACTAATTGACTCTCCTGGTAGTGTCACAGCGTTGTTTACTCTGTCTTTGTGGTTTAGTTTTTTGGAGACCGGGTAGTAACATGCGAAGAAAACGTCCCTTAGTTTGTTCCAAGTGAAAATTGAGTTATACGGGAGCTTAGTGAACCAAATAGAAGCCTCTCCCATCCGTGAGAAATGAAATACTCTTTGCCCTATTACATCGAAATCCAAATCAGGCGTCCCTACACAACTTTTACACACTACCCTTACCTTAGCTATATGGGAATGTGGGTCCTCAGAAAGTAGCCCTGAAAAAAAACCTCTAGCAGTGAGCATTTGCATCAGACTACTAGTTACCACAAAGGTGTGGCCTTGTGGTAGAGGAGGCAAGACAAGTGGCCCACAAGAGTTAACAATATTATCATAGCCTCTGTAGTATTCTTGCGAACATGAAGAGGGATTTTGTCCCATTTGTTAGTTTTCACCCGGATCATCGGGTAATAACTGACCATGAACATCAACTGGAGTTGGGATGTTCTGGTTCGGATCATCATCATTTATACCCAAGTTTCGATTCATATTGCGTAGTGTACGCTCTAATTCGTGATCGTAGGGAAACAAGGGTTCTCTTCATGTGCGTACATTTTGCATACAAGGAAGATAGTTCTGCAAGAATCAAAAACATTAAAAAAAAGATTAAGAAAATATCAACTAAACTTTAGTAATAAGTTTAAGTTAATCTAAAATCTATTTTCCCCGGCAGCGGCGCCAAAATTTGATACGCTCAAACTTACTTATCAAATAAGAAGTAAAGTGGTTGTATCAAGTAAAGAACCCAACTAATGAGGTTGGGATCGTTCCCACGAGGAAAATAGTTCAGACTTAACTTTAATCTATTATTATTATTATTTAGACAATTATTTCCTTAGAAAACCAAAGACAATAAAAGGGGGGTTTTATTTATAAATTAATGAAAATAACTAACTAAATTGAAGTAAACAACTAACAGATTCAAATCTTGGAGTTTAATCAATTAATAAAAGTAACTAGGGTTAAGTGTTCCCCACAGGTTCTTAACTTGATAATTCTAACTATAACAATTCTTTTCTAGTATCTTGCATGAAAAGTGATAAGTTATGTATTTCTAAATCCTTGGTCCGATATCTAGAAAATTTCACTACGTACCTTGGTCCGGCTACATGTGTTGCTATACTAACTCTTACCTTTACCTCATATTAAGCATTGTATTCGATATTTGACTAAGTTATTACCTCTTACCAATCGACACAGGCCTATTAGATAGTATACACTAAATTTATGTTGATAATTCTTTTCATATTATCTAACTCCTTGGTCCGGCAAATAGCATTTAAGGCGATTTCTAACATTGGTCATCCGTTAAAAAGACTTCTAAACGAAATAATTATCAATATATGCACGATACTATTCTGGAATTGTTATTTAGTTAGATTTTACCTCATTATTCACCCATGGTTCCCACAACTCTAGTTATGGAGTTTAGTTACCCATAGTATAATCACAATATTCATATATTTAATATAAGAATTCATGCACTTACTTTAATGAGAAAGAATAGAATCAAAATTCACTTAATTAATCAACAAAATCACCAACAATCAATTCCAGAAAAAGTGTAACAACTGCTGAAATTAATCCTTCAATACTTGAACAAGAGAACTAAAGATTCTCCAATAGTCTAACAATCAAAAAGTCTAATACCAATGAGTCTACTAACAAAGAGTCTACTAACAAATAGTCCAACCCCAAAAATGAGGTTTTTCAAGTATTTATAATAAAAACAAAACCTAATAAAAGAAGGATTTCAATTACTAAAAATCTGTCAAAACGCGACTGGGTCGACGGACCTCGTGACGGACCGTCGTGGTCACGACGGGCCGTCATGGCCTTCGTCGTCCCATACTTCAAAAATTCTTATGTTTCTTTCTTCATTACCCTCAACGGTAGGTATGAAGGACCGTTCCAAGCACGACGGTTCATCGAGGGTCTCCGTCCATAATACTTAAACTTCTTGGAGATTGGGTATTGGACTACTCTCTGATCATTGCGACAAACTAGAAGGATAAATCATCGTGGCTATGATGGTCCGTCATAAACTTATGTAATCCCACATTGGGTCAGACTTCCACATCATCCTTCAGTATCTTCTCTACAATGCCACCTACGGACCGTCATAAGCTCGACGGAACGTCAAAGGCTCCGTAAGTGGTCTCTTCTACATTTCTCACTCAAAACTTTCGCATTCATCTTTAGACAGATTTCCTGCAGATAAAGAAAAACTTATAAAAAAATCAATACAAAATTGCTTTTGGACACTCACTAAACCTAAGGAAAAAGTATTAAAGTTACCGTTAAACCACGGTATATCAATTGCCTGAGGATCTAGCTTATGTCCATCCAGTGTTTCATGTATCCATGTTAAAGAAGTGCCTAGGTGATCCAGCATCAATTCTACCAGTGGAAGGTTTGGGAGCGATGGACACTTGTCCAATGAGTTGAGATCTTAGACAGACAGGTCAAGCGGCTGAGGAAGAAGGAGATTGTCACAGTGAATGTATTTTAGAGAAATCATTTTGTTGATGGTGCTACATGGGAGGATGAGGCTGACATGAGATCTTGTTACCCTCATCTTTTTATCTATTGAGGTTAGACTTCCTACTTCTAAGTCTAAGTTTCCTTATCTCTCCATATTTTGTTGCTATTGCTTGGTTGTGCATATTGATTATGATATGATCTTACTAGCATTACACTAGATAGTGGTAGTGTCATTCCGGGACAAATGTTCCAAAAAGGGGGGGGGTAATGTAAAAACCCTAAAAATGGATAAGATAAGAAATGCTTAATGTGTCAAGAATGCCTACGATTAGACGAGGGTTCACACAGATTGATGCGCGTAGAACCAGACCTCGAAACCCTTGCTACAGCAGATCCAACTAACTTGGAAAGTTACTTGAGCTTGTAAAGCTTGGGTCCACCCATGTAGTGATCTCGAATACGAAGATTTACTCAAATGAGTCTTTACCGGACTTAAAAAGAAGAAATATTAGGTTTTAAGGGTCTAGGGGTAAAATGGTTTTTTTTTGGGTAAGGTTAGTATCATAATTACCCTAAATATGTAATTAATTATTTAATTAATAAAGTGGAGGGGCAATTTGGGGAGAGAGAGGGCCAAAATTGAGCCCTTGAAATGAAGTCTAGCTCCACCCAAATTCGAACCTAAGTGGAAGCAATGATTTAACGAGATTTTTGTTATTGGTGAATTAATTTAATAAATTAATAATTAATGGCTGATTTAAAAAGGAAAATCAGATTTTATTATTAATTATTATTTATTTATTTATTTATTAAGTTTTTTTAGAAAAAGTTGACTAAGTCTTGCCAACTATCCTAGTTTTAAGAGGCACTATCTCATACAAACTCTCTCTCTCACGCCTAAATCTCTCTCTATATATCATTCATCAAAATTGTTTTTCTTGGCTGCAAAAACATAATATGAAAACATTAGAAAACAATCAAAAGTTCTCTATACTCAAAGAACTTATAAGAAAAAATATACAAGCAAGCAAGCTAACTTAAGAAATGAAAACTTTGCATCATCTTCTCCACAGGTTTGTATTGAAGGTTTAGGGGAGGTTTTGGGAAGCACTTGGAAGGTTTAGAAAGATACATCAAGGTATGGGTTTTCTCTCTTGGAATCCTTTATCCAAAAGAACTTTCTTTCTACAAAATTCAACGTATGAAACTAGGGTTGTCCCCTTTATTGTTGAACTCCTTGTCTCTAGTCTCCTTCCGATTCCAATCTAAATTAGTTTAGAAATCATGTTTTTTATGGTTGTTTGAATATAAGTGTGAAATATGATGTTCCTTATGATTTTATGTTTGGAAATAGTAAGCATGTTCAATGTGTAAATGTTTTCTGTTGTTCTCCATTTGAAGTCTTAAAATGTCTTTTTTGCTGATTGGAATATTGTGCATAAGGTGTGTAAATTGTGATATTAAATGAAGTATAAGGTGGATGATCTTAAGTGGAAAAATCTAAGCTAAAACAACAATGAATATACACCTAAGAATATGTTAAACGAATTGTGAAAGTACCTCAAAACGAACGTATGAATGTTGTTAAATAAAGGCTAGAAAATTTAGTAAAATTTCCAGCACTTGGTGATGGAATTTTTGGCCAGAATACTTGAGGTTGAGAGGTTTAAAAATATATTTAAAACACGTGAGGTGAGTGAGGATTGAACCCAAGACCTCACTACATGAAAGCTCAAAAAATAAAATAAATGAGAGGTGTGGTATTCGAACCCACAACCTCTTAACAAAACAAGAGAGTAAGAGGGGAATTTTAAATTAATAAAAATAATGGGAGGAGTGGTATTTCGAACTCACCACCTCTTGTCTGAAGGAGGAAACAAAGAGAGAAATTAAAAAGAAAATAAAATAAGGTTGTGGGGGATCGATCCCACAACCTCACTGCTAACGCCTAAGTAGTTAACTTTTAAATGAATATAAACATAAGAAGGTTGTGGGGTTCGAACCCACAACCTCTAAGTCCCAAGGGAAATAAAGAAAAAAAATAAAGAGAGGTTGCGGGGGTTTGATCTCACAACCTCCTGGTTAAGCCAAAATAGAAAGGAAAATAGATTGGGGGTTGTGGGGGTTCGAACCCACAACCCCTCGACAAAAGGAAGTGTTGTTCAAGGGATTCGAACTTGGGTTCCCTTGCCCCAAATTTCCGTATTGATACATAATCATACGTGAAGTAAATGTTCAAGAATAATGTCACCTACTTTGATCGAAATTAAAATCTTGGCATATAAACAAGATACAAAATTCTTGTACTACATATCTTAGGAAGCTGTGAGTCACTCATCAAACTTTTAATGAAGCCTCATGGCTTGTATGTATAGACCCATAAGTCTAGCATACGATTAAAAATAAGTGAACCTAAGATGTATGTAATGAAATGATGAAACCTTAGAAGGTACGTGTGTAAGACAAACTAAATGGCCAAGTGCATTGGCATATGACTAAATGAACAATGAAATGATGAAACCCTAGAAGAATTAAATAAGAGTGTGAAACATACTAAATGACCAAGTGCATTGGCATATTATCAAATGAACATTCAAGTAAAAGGGATGAGTAATTATGAGGATAAAATGTTCTAATGTTAATGAATATGGTGACAACATGATATGAGGCTATTGAAAAGATGGAAGCAATCTCAAATGATCCTAAGTAAATGTTACCAAAAAGCATTCACCTATAAGAGTATAGCATTAATGAAGAGACCGGTCTCTATGAACACTCTATTGAAAGTATTGAGATTAACACACTGAATACAAATGATTAGATGCGAAATCATGTATTGAACTATGATGTCCTCATACTAGAAGCCATCTTCCATGACGTATGAGTTGAATGAAATGAAACTTTATAATGAGCAACAATAAACTAGCGATGAGCGGTGATGCCTTCTTTCGGGAAGGGCGGAGGTTCACGAAACTCTCATGAGATGAGATTGTCCGGCATGCCGGGTATAGGTCTCCTTATATCTCCTAGTCTTTTAACCTATACTGCCAATATATGGATCTAGCAGGGTTCAATCCCCTATATACGCTAGCTTGTTTTGGGTTACTTTGGCCGGTGATTCCACCTCTTTTCGATGTGGGGCAGACATTGGATTTCATTATCCTCACATGATCTATGTTGGTTAAAGTTAAAGCCCAATAAATGAATGAGTTCAACCTCAAATGATGTACACGATGAAATGAATGATACCAAGGGTGTTGGGATAGGACAATCAAGACGTGATATAGACTCAAGTAATGATACTAGATTATTCTTTGTCATTTCACAACAAATCCCATGAGAGTTTTAAACTACATCCTAGGTATAGCTAGTGTTTACACTAGCTTATAATTGAATAAAATGAAGTACGTATGAATGAAGGAAGCAGACTTTGTGTTTCCTAATGAAGACTCCCTAGTTGAGGTCCCATATGTTGAGCCCTCATTTTGGAAAGTCTTAATGTCAAGTCCATGATTCCAAGGTCTCATGTCATATGAATGAATGCTATAAAAGATGTTATGTGTTATATGCAATAAGATATGTCCTACGTGTAAGATGTTATGTGTGTGCAATATGATAAGTATGATGATGCATGTTACTCTCATGGCATGATTTTCCTAATCCAAATATGGAAAGTTCACTAACTTTCCTAATCCCAGTTTGGCAAGTCCACTGACTTGACTTTCCATAATCATGTTGTTAGGAAAGAACTATTCTTACTCATGCATGTCCTTGGTGTGTGCTTGCATATACCCATACTTAGTACAAGTGTGTACTAATCCCATACAACTCTATATTTTTAGGTGTAGGCACAGTTGGACGCTAGAGTTTACAGGTTGACGTAAAGCTATCCGGACGTGGCGCTTTCATCCGGACTTGGTAGGCCCTCATGCTTTTGAGGATGTCTACTGTGATTATCTAGCTTAGATGTAGGCTTTTGCTAGTGGAGTATGTTCCACTAGTGTTTCTTTCCACTTTTATTTCAGACTTTGTATTTGTGCCGTTTTGGCAAAAATATTTTTAATGCAATTATGATCTGTTTCTTTCATTTGATTATCTCTATATTAGATGGTTGATTTGTGAACGCCTATGATGTTAAGTTTAAAATGTTTATCATGAAATAAGAAAAATAAATAGTTCAAATTTTCCGCTAAAATTAACCTAGATGAAGTAAGAATGACGTATGTAGGATTCTCTGCAACCTCGGAGAGGTCAACGCCGTCGGTCTCGTCTGGGGTCTAGATTATGGTCATGATAGTATTTTAGCTTTGCATTTGAGATGTTTTGTTATGAGACTTGAGTAAACATTTCTGCAAGTTGAATGTTTTTTTATGACATTCTCAGTTTATTTCCCTAGTTTATAGAATATTCTTGTTTTTTAAATCTTCCACTTAGTAAGTAAGCGAAGCAAGGGGTTCGCTTGGGGCTAAAAATGGTCTTCGAGTGTTAGCAACGTCCAGGGTGTAGGCTTGGGCGTGACACTGTCAATAACTTATGTTTTAATTAAATAAACATAGCTCTCCTAACAATAATTCTAGAAGTGTTGAAGAGGTTAGATTAGAGTTTTATCTATTTAAACCAATTTGGAAAATATTCAGTTGTTTTTATACTTTGAATTTAATTTCACTTCTTTAGTTAATCATTCCTTCTTTTATACACTTCTTTAATTAATTTTTTTTTTTTATACACTTCTTTTTAATATCTAAAAGTGTTTGAGATCCTCCTTAACAGTTCTTGATTTAATTGAAAGTAGTAGTTTTGATCATATTAGGTCTTTTCTCTCTCAATGGTATGTTTCCTATTAACTGTGAGGCGATTTCCATCACCCAATTTCTATTGATAATACTTATAGTTTCTTGTTATAGCCTTCTTATTACCCTTAGCATGTTCCGTAAGCTTATCTCCTTCAACTTGTTAAGCATGAGTCCTAAGCCTTGAGATGCTTATATTGTTAAGCATGAGTCCTAAGCCTAGAGATGTTTATATTTTCCAGCAACATAGCATTCCTACACTCTGTTTTCAGATACCCCATATAGAAAATTGTTTCATTTGAACCTTGGAATCGACAACCATGTGAGGAGCATACCTGCAGAGTTGGCTGAACTTGAGTCCATACTATTGGACTATCATGTTACCTTCCCTCAAATTCATAATCTTCTGAGCTTTTGCCTCCCTCAACTCTCTTAAGAAGAATTTGTCTAGGTTAGTCTCACTAAAAGCACTCTATCACGACCCTCACCATCGTGGTTGGCAACCACACTAACACTCCGATGGGAGAACCACCACTACAACATAAACCAAATCAAGCAAATAATCTAAAAACTAAGGCACTTAAATCAAACACTAAGGAAATAAAAATAGGGTTTCCATGAACTCTAACAAAAACCTAACAATAATATCTAACAAGGTGGAAGAATAACATAGAAACTGAATAATATTATAAAATATTCTAACAATGAACCAAGTCTAAACAAGAAAGGGATACAACCCCAACGAATGACCTAATCAACTAGCTAAAACAAATGTCTAAGTCCAAAAATAGTGGACATAGATGAAGGAAAATCACATGGCATCCAAGAAGAATTTGTTCACCCTTGTATTGAATGATCACTAATCTTCTAAGTGAGGTATGTCAGTAGTCTTTTAAAGATGTCCTATACTAAAAAATAAGAGCAAGTGCAGTATCACTACACAACCACAATGTACTGGTAGAATCACGCGGCTATCCCACTAGTGCAACATAAACAAGTCAAACAATATTATAATGACATGCATATATATCAACAAATACAATATTTAAGAACAAAGAAAAACATCACATTTATATCAAATCATTGGTACCTCTCAAGGAACCCAAATAGTTAGCATGTCAGAACGTGGCAACCGATCCATATTTATGCCAAATCGTGGCAACCGATCCCATATTTATGCCAGAACGTGGCAACTGATCCAAGTTAGTTATGCTGAAATATCGAAACTTATCACATTTACATACCACAGTCACAATCACGAATATATCATCAACATCATACATTTAAGTCATGATTTCATGGAAAAGATAATTAATCTAGCTCATTTACAAAAAGTAAGATCAACATTGCAACTTTTATACATATACAAGTATCATAATGGAACAAAAACAAGCATACATCACACAATCATAAAATCACAACCATCACCTACCTCGAAACAAGCTTGGAATCCTAAGAAACTAGATATTCCCTTTATGGATTCGTTCCACTTATTCTTGGTCTACAAACAATCAATATAATATGGGAATCAATAAACAATCATTAATTACCCAGATTACTATCAATTCTATGAACCCTAGATCAAACTCATAATCCCCATTATCCAAATTATGGTTGTTTTCACTATAAAAACTATAACAAAACACTCCTCCATCAATATTCACCCATTCTATTACGTTCTACGGACCGAAGAATGGATTTGGGAGTAAAAAGCTTACCTTTAGCCTCAAGAATGGTGAAAAATGAGTAGGAGTCTTCAAGGAATCATTCCTTAGCCTCAAGAGGTTTATGAACGACTTTAATATACGTCAGGCGTGCCACAGTGGACACCACCTCGCCACTACGACCCTGCCAAAGAGAAAAAAAACTTGCACTAAAGCAGCATTCTCAAGAAAGAGAGTTATTTCAAGAATTTCAAAATTCTCATTCTAATACACACCTCTAAACCATATCGCTTAACAATTACCTTTTACGCTAAGATTGAATTGGGAGTTCTACTGATCTGAATTCAATTTAGTAAAGTCGTATGGATTCATTAACAAGTTATCTAACTACTGATTCATCCTAAACATGGTAGGATGCTAAATCCACCCTATCATTTCCAGTCACTTGCATCACTTCAAAGATCTTCTTAACCTCATCTATGAAGTTTTGGGGATCCTCACCAATTTATGGATCCTAAGAACTTAGTTGGATTCATCCTAACAAAATCACGAACCATAGTTGCCACTGATCCACCACTAGCATTTGTAGGAACTGCAACCTGCTGGTTATTCTTGTTGGTCACACTCTGAGCCAAAATCTGAATGGCGTTTTGAAACTCAGCATTCAAAACATCTTGATCTAGGATAGAAGGAGCTGCATTAGCATTGCATGCATTCACATTACTTCTGTAAGATCTATGAGGAGGCATGATCTGAAACATATAACGAAGGATTAGAATGAGGAGATTGGATCATATCTCACGCACGATAAGAATATCAAGAAACTGAAGTTTTCCCAAAACACTTTGCATTCCTTCTCATTAGATGTGGTGCACTTTATACACAGGAAAAGAGATCTACTTAGTGTAACTTTTCTTACATCCTGGGACTCTTAAACCTAATGCTCTAATACCAATTTTGTCGCGCCCCGAAGCTACTCTAAGACGCAAACACGAAACCTAGGATTTGGAGTGCCCAAGATAACCCTACTGCATATTATAAGCATACTTAAAGATTTAGTGAAATAGATATATTGTGCGGGAAACTCGAAATATATCATAAAATAAAATAATGGTGAATACCCATTAATATTTGAATAAATAATATATGAGTTTAATGACAACTGAAATATCAAACTTCAAAGCTAAAACTCAATCTAACTATGTCTGAAATAAAGTTTTTAACTAACTACAAATGTTGGGACATTCTCCAGCTAGATCTAGCAAAAACTAAAACTAAGGACTGAAGGGAAAAGAAATAATCATGGCAATCATCCTCGAAGAATAAGGACTCACCATTGATGCTGCTGAACTGGAGATCGGGAACCGACCTAAGCATGATATGAATGCTAAGGAATTGAACCTACATCACGAGAAGTAGTGCAGAGTATGTATTAGTACTTGAAATGCACTAAGCATGTAGGATAGAAAAAGTTGAACAATATGCATAACTGAACGAATGGTATAAGATAAACATGATACTATACTGAATAATATTGAACATGAACTGAATGCAATGACCAAGTTTAGAATATGCTGAACTGAATACTGAACACTAATTGATAACCTGGTGAATGCACTAGAATATGATTGTGGGAGCTACTAATAACTGAAATAAAACCACATGAGCTAAATGTGGAGTCAGATATATACGCCCCATTCGGAGGACCCAACATACCCTGCCAGAGGTATAAAGGCATGATTGACGTGTTCACTAAATTGATGCCCACAAAGTGGACTTATAACTTAGGGGGAACGTAGTTCTAGGAGTTAACGGTGTTTGACCTTAGCCCACTGGATATTAAGCCCACTCGCAACTGATATGTAGTTAATAATTAATGACTGAATTTCGATAATATTAGATATATTCAAATACTGATATGCTAACTCAAAATGCAACATTGGCGTACTAATAATGAAACATTCAAATGTGATGCATGTATATGTGAAACAACTGACCTAACATGTGTAATTGATGAACTAAAACAAATACATAACTAGAGTTCTGAGTTTATGAAGAAATGTACGTAGAACAATACTAAAAACATGATAATCTAATTAGGAACATTAAAGTAACTAATTCATGATAACATGAAGAGAATTAAGATTTTGACTGAATTTTAGGGAACTAATGGGTGAAAGGAACCAAATAGTGAAATCTCACATACTTGGTGATGAATTTCACGGAGAAATCTTTCGAATTCAGGGCTGGAACTGATGAGAACTCGTTGCATTCTTCAACTAGGAATTCTTAACTTTTTGACTAATATTTACTCTAATTTTTTCTTGATTTTGGGAAATAATTGATTAGTTAAGGTTCTATTTAGTTTACTAGTCTAATACTGTCCATTTAGGGGTTAAATGACGTATTTTAGGGGTCCAAAGTACAAGGAAAATGAACCCTAACTTAAAAGCTTCTAAAGCCACCGATGGACCATGGATGGATCGACGGTCTGTTTTGGTCAGCCAACTTTTGGATTCAAAGAGTGGATTTTGGGGCCTCGATCCCCAGATCGGGACCATGACCCTTGGCTTGACCTATGGTTCGTGGGTCCTGCTGTAGGTCGACCCATAGATAAGTTTCTAGGATTTTCTAGGAAGGGTCGCAGGTGGTGAACCACGGGCCACCAGGATGGATCGTGAGTCACCCTATGGTCCATGGGTGGTGCCCATCAGGGCACCTGAAACTTTTGAAATTCGTATTTTGGTAGTTATAGCATGCGGGATGTTACATTTAAGGTTGACTAACTCGATATATCCTACTTTAAGGTGGAACAACCCAATATGTCTTATTTGAGGGTGGACAAACCCATTATATCCTATTTAAGGGTGGACAAACCCAATATGTCCTATTTTAGAGTGGACGAACTCGATATGTCCTATTTTAGGGTGGATAGACTCAATATGTCTTATTTGAGGGTGAACGAAGCCAATATGTCTTATCTTAGTGTGTACAAACCTGATATGTCCTATTTTAGGGTGGTGAATTCAATATGTCCTATTTAAGGGTGTACGAACCCGTTATGTCCTATTTAAGGGTGGACTAACCCTATATATCCCATTTAAGGGTTGAAGGGCCCAATATATAAATATATATTATATTTTAGGGCTGATAAACCCAATGTGTCCTATTTCAGGATGGACTAACCCGATATCTCCTATTTTAGGGTGGCCGAACACAATATGTCCTATTTTCGGATGGATAAACTTAATATGTCCTAATTTAGGGTGGACGAACCTAATATGTCCTATTTTTGGATGGACGAACCCAATAGTCCTATTTTAAGGTGGACTAACCCAATATGTAATGCAAACTTATAAATATAAATTTTATTGTTGCTTAAAAATTCTGCACTTAAAAAAAAATTATGAATTTTAAATTTTATTCTTGTTAACATTGCACCATCTGAATCTTGCAAATTCTGACTTGATGTTAAGTTTGGTGGTGTTATCGTTCAATGATAACTAAGAATCGCCCTTCACATTTTTCAAACAAAACATGTTATTAGAAATAAAATGATTTTTTTGCATTGAACCACGATGTTTTGTCTTTGAATATGTAGTTTTGTTGCTATGACATTGAACCATTATGATGGCGAGTTATGGCTTGTGAGTCAAACTTCTTCCCTTTTCAAATAATTATTGGGAAAATGCACAAGTACCTCCTCAATGTATGCCCGAAATCTCAAAGACACACTTATTCTATGTTAAGGTCCTAATACCTCCCTCAACTTATTTTATGAATAATTGTTTACCCCTTTTCGATCTACGTGACATTATCTTGTGGGCCCAGTGTGTGTTGACATTTTTTTCAAACTAGTGTTATGCAGGCTGAAAAGGGGTAGAAAATTATTAGTGAAATAAGTTCAGAGGGGTAATAGGACCTTAATATAGTATAAATGTGTCTCTGAGATTTCGGACATAGATTGAAGGGGTTCTTATGCATTTTCCCAATAATTATTTGATATCTGCAAAGTTGTCCCAATCTTGCTTTAGGGAGGAGAATGAAATTTTATTATATCGAGACCTAACCCAAAATAGGTTCTTATGTATCCCATTACTAGTAGGAATCAGGTCACACATAGTTCATTATAAAAGTTTAGAAAGGATTGTCAAAGAGCAAACACTCCTAAGAGGGGGAATGAAGAATGATATTATCAAGTTGCGAAGACATTGTCCTTATTAGTCTTCTTGACTGATTCTACGCTTACTTTTCAAAAGCTTTGGTGCCAATTTTGATAGTCAGTGTTCGATAGTCAAAGCTCGCTCAAAAAAGAAAGTTCATTTTACATCAAAAGATGCGAGCACGTTGATGTTGCTAGCGGAAGCAACACAAAGAGAACTATAGCAGTAAGCACTGATACAACAAAGGTTTGTATTATTAATATTATAACTTCTCACTAATAATTTAGCATAGATACAAAATGTTGACTTGTAACTAATTTAGCAAGTGAGAAACTTAAAATGAGATAACAACAACAGAAAGTAATAATATTAATAGCAATAGTTGTATATATTGTGTTTTTATTAAAATGTCTTATATATTTTTCAATAAAAAATTTTCTATTATTCAATAATAGTCAAGTAAAGAAATAAAAATCCAAAAGCTCAACCTAATTTCCAACTCTAATCTTAGCTGAGTCATTCTCTTTTTTTGTCAATTATTTATTGGTCTTGGCAATGAATTTTTCTACGGAAGGAACATAGGTGTTTCAGATTGAATTCAATAAATTTATTAATTCATCTCTTCCTTTTTTATGAAAGGAAAATGGAAGCATACTTTTCACAACCAATAGGGGATCACTATTATCTTCTTACGATTTGCACACTACAATTATTTTTTTAAAACAAAAAACAATTAACCAAAAAGGTGAAGTGTCATGTTTTTCAAAAGAAAATGGAAATCATTTTTAAAAATATCAAAGAAACTTAAGATTTTGTAAAATTTCATCCACATAACAAGCCTCATCAAAAATTATAAATAGTTTTGTCACTTACAAGTTATTGATCAAATAATCCAGAAAGAATATGAAAAAATCAAATCATTACAATTAGTATTCAATGTGTTTGCTCTTTCCATTCTCTACAGTTCTTATAGTCACTCTTCATTATGCCAAAGGAAAAAAGATTTTGAGGAAAAACAACAAATAAAGGGGTTCTTTTTTCAAATATTTCTATGAATGTAATAGAAAGAGAATCAAAACGAAGGAAAAGTTGAAAATTTAATCCTTTCAAGAAAAAATAATTTTTAAATTGAAATTTTAGGAATTCACCTTACTGTAGATTTATTGATTAAAACCTAGAAAAAGAGATGTTTTAACGTATTGAGAGTATCAATTACACAGAAGTTGAAAGTGGCAAAAAAGTACCAGGGTTAAAAATAACAACAAAAATCAACAATATTTCGTCGAGATTTATACAATGAGAAAATCAGCGAGTTTAATAGTTCAATTGACAAAATCGTAAATATAAGAGTCCAACTTACAAACGAATCTAAGTACAAGAGTATCCCAAGTCATTCTTCATTATATAAAATGATGTATTTTACTACTCGATTTACACGTTTGATATAGGTGCAAAGAAAAAAGTATACTTACAAATGACATAAAAGCACTACTCTATAAGTTAAAATGATTAATTATCTAAAATACATAACATAAAAAATACATGAAAATGGTTGTGATGACATGTGGGACGGAATGATCAATGAAAGTTCACTAAAAAGTATAGCAACATTGATCAAATCTCTATTATTAATTATACTTTCTGAACTGATATTTTGAATAATGAATTTTATTTTACAAGTAGTGTTTTCTCATTTATAAGCTCTTATGTAACATAAATACAGATAATTACGTCACTAAGTATGATAAAACCAACATGTAAGCTGGGAAAATCTCATTCCTCCATTAATGGAGGTTGAGCCATCAGCATCCGACGAAGAAGAAGAAGAAAAGAAGAAGAAGCTCTTTTAGAATATGCTCACTTATCTTGATCAATGTAATGTGTGTGTATATATACACAACAATGAACAACAACCTAACAGATTTAACAAACTAACAAAAATGTAGAAAATGTGACTTCTAACTAACTTTAACTAACTATAATTAGTAACTAACAAAGTACTTAAGCTGATTAACTAACTAAGCAAGTTTCATCACCCCTCCTCAAGTTGGAAGTAAGCTACTTACAGACAACTTGCCTAACAAATTAGTATGTTTGACCCCAGTAAGAGCTTTAGTAAAGAAATCAGCTAGCTGAGAATCTGTTGGAATGTATTGAAGTGTAATCAGTCCTTCTTGTAGCTTTGTCCTGACGAAATGACAATCAACTTCTATGTGCTTGGTTCGTTCATGAAATACTGGATTCTTAGCAATATGTACTGCTGCTTGGCTTTCACAAAATACATGTATTGGTAAGGGCACTTTCATTGAGAGTTCACCAAGTAACCTTTCCAGCCACACTACTTCTCCTACCACTTGTGGTATAGCTCTGTATTCTGCTTCTGCTGATGATAATGACACTGTGGGTTGCTTCTTAGATTTCCAGCTGAAAGGACTATCTCCCATGAGAACCAAATAACCACTCACAGACTTCCTTGAATCAGGACAACAGGCCCAATCTGAATCACAATAAGCACTAATGGTGACATCAGGCTTGTTATTGATAAAAACTCCCAAAGTAGGATCATGTTGTAGATACCTGAGCACATGATAGGCTGCCTTTAGATGAGGCTCTCTAGGAGATTGCATGAACTGGCTAAGATGCTGGACACTGTATGCTATATCCATTCTTGTATTAGCAAGAAAATTAAGTTTTCCCACTAACTTTCTGTAGTAAGTAGGATCTGATAGTAGTTTTCCTTCTGTAAGCCTTAGCTTTTCAATAGGATCCAAAGGTGAAGTGGTAGACTTGTAATGCATAGAGTCAAATTCCTTCAAAAGATCAAGAGTGAACTTTCTTTGTGAAATGAGAACACCATCCTGCTTGAACAATATCTCTAATCCAAGAAACTAGTGTAATCTTCCTAAGTCCTTTATTCTGAATTTCTTATCCAAGAATAACTTCAAGGACTCAATCTCCTTTATATCAGTGCCAGTTAAGATGATATCATCAACATATACAGCCACAAACACCAAAGATTTGCCATCTTTCTTGTAAAACAGTGAGTAATCACTATCTGAATAAATGTAACCTTTTGAACAAAGGCTGGTGGCCAGCTTCTCATACCATTGTCTACTAGCCTGTTTTAAACCATATAAAGACTTCTTCAACTTGCAAACCATGTCATTACTATCCACTACTAGTCCTGGGGGTAAAGCCATATACACCTCTTCATTCAAATCACCATGCAAGAAGGCATTATTCACATCCAACTGATACAAGTTCCAACCTTTCTTAACTGCTAATGAAATAAGTGTCCTGACTGTAGTCATTTTTACCACATGTGAGAAAGTTTCATTGTAGTCTATCCCAGCTTGTTGAGTGTATCCCTTCACCACTAATCTAGCCTTTTACCTCTCTATGCTTCCATCTGCCTTATGCTTGATCTTATACACCCATCTACATCCAATAACATTCTTTTCCTTTGGCATCTTAACTAGTTCCCAAGTGTTATTAGCAGACAATACATCAAATTCTTGTTTCATTGCTACTTGCCAGGCTGGATTCAGGATTGCCTCTTCATAAGATGTGGGTTCAATATCATGTGAAACATTATGAATTAACTGCTGACTCTCAGAACAAAGTGTGGAGAAACAGACATGATCAGGGTGGTTTGTGAATGATGTTAGTGACTGAGAATCAGTGGTATCATTTATAGGTGAAGAGGATTGTAGCTTAGGTAATGAATAGGTGTAGTCTTTTAAATATCTTGGAGGATGACAGGATCTTGTTGTTCTTCTAGGTGTAAGGGATGCACTATCAAGAACAGGTACATTTGACTCTATAGGAGGTGTTGTGTATTCATTTGTAGGTGCAGGAACAGGTAGATTTGGTTCTATTGTAGGTTCAGTTATAGGTGTATTTTCAGATGCAAAATCTTGATCACAAGTGACTTCATCCAGTGTGTGGCAATTCAACATTTCATCATTAATAGAAGTAGTTGCTTTACTAGACATGCAAGGTAACTTATCAGAATAATGAACAACTAGATGTAATACAGAATTAAAGCTGGAACCAGTAGGAGCAATAACAAAAGGAAGAACAGTTTCATAGAAAGAAACATCTCTAGATACATGAATTCTCTTGGTAGCTAAATTTAGAACCTTGTACCCTTTTGTATTAAAAGGATATCCAATGAAAATGTGAGGCACAGTCCTTGGTTCAAATTTGTCCTTATGAGTCTTTAAAGTAGTTGGAAAACAAAGGCATCCAAAATTTCTAAGGTGTGAATAGATTGGTTTCTTTTGATACAATACTTCATATGGAGATTTTCCTTGAAGTAGTTTAGTAGGAAATCTATTAATCAAATAAGTGGCAGTCAGCACACATTCTCCCCAATATCTCATAGGTATTTTTGATTGAAACAATAGTGCCCTTGCTGTCTCAAGAAGGTATTTATGTTTCCTTTCTACTATTCCATTTTGTTGTGGTGTGTAAGGACATGTTTTCTGATGTATTATACCTTTCTCTTGGAAGAAACATGTTGCCTCAGAACTTGAGAATTCTAAACCATTATCAGACCTGATGGTTTTCAATCTAACATGAAATTGATTTTCTATTAAGGATATGAAAGCCTTTATAGTATGTAAAGCATTACTTTTACACCTAAGAAGCTGTGTCCAAGTAGCTCTACTGTAGTCATCTACCATAGTTAAGAAGTAGTGATGTCCATCATGTGTTTGTACATTATAAGGTCCCCATAAATCAACATGTAATAGTTCAAATATTGAACTAGTTGCAGTGACACTTTCTGGAAATGGCATTCTAGTTTGTCTAGCCATTGGACAAATTGTGCATGTGAAAGGCTGTTTGTTGGAAAATTTTAATGGGATAGTAGATATATTTTTCATCTTTACAAAGGGTACATGTCCTAATCTAGCATGCCATAAGAATTCATTGTCTAGACTGACAGAAAGATTAGCAGCAGTACTTGAGAAATGATCAATAGAACAGGCTTCTTTATTGATGGTATGAGAAGGTTTTATACATGGTAATGAAGACCTTTTACAGTAGTTAAGAAGAGAAACAGATTGACACCTTTGATGAGAAGCAGGATTATCATTTGCAGGCACAATGTGACACTTTGGACAAAAGAAATACAAACCATTCTTTGCCTTACCAAGTGCCAGAGGGCTCTTCAGAGAAGGGCCCTGCAGTAAGCAAGAACCATTGTTAAAACTGACTACTCCTCTGAGCTGATTGGCTAAACAATAAACTGAAATTAAGTTGAACATGAAGCTAGGTATATACAACACTTTATACAGAATTAATGTTGAATTTAAACACACATCACCAATTTCAGTCACTTTAACTTTGTATCCATTTGGTAAGGTAATTAGGAAAGGATAGGGTAGAGTCTTAAGGTTTGTGAGATTGTCTTTTGTGAAAGTCATGTGATGAGATGCCCCTGAATCAATGATCCAAGAGCCAGCAGTCAATTTATTACACTTACATGACAAATCACCTATCTTACTTAATGAAGAATGGCAAGCAAGTATACCTGCTAAGCTTGCAGCTCCACTTGACACATTGTTTGAGTAATCAGATTCATTCCCAACATGCAAGGTTCCAAGTAAATTGAGTAATTGTTCATATTGACCCTTTGACAGATTCACTGGTACTTGTTTTCCTTGCTCAAAATTCTCTTCACATTGACCACTATCACCTTCAGAAGTGTGTACATTTGCTGCAGACCCTTTGCCTCTTCCTCTTGGATTTCTTGTGTCAGTTGGATAGCCATGGAGTTTGTAGCACTTGTCTTTGATATGTCCAAATCGTTTGCAATACTCACAAAACATGTTTGATCTATTTCCAGTATTAGGATTCCCTCTAAAAACATTATTGTTGTTGTAAGCAGTGCTGTTATAGTTCCCATTACCTCCTCTACTTGTATTCCCTTTGTAAGAACTAGAATTAGTTGCATTGTTCTGAGATGACACAGAGGCATTCAGTGAGGTAGACTCCAAAGCCATATGGTTTACAGGCTTCATTTCCCTTTGCCTCTCTTCTTGTGATAGAATAGCAAATGCTTGTGCCATTGTAGGCAAAATGGACATCATTAGGATGTTCCCTCGCACAGCAGTATACATTTCATTTAGCCCCATTAGAAAGTGTATGAGCCTTCTATCTTGCTCAGCCTTATGCATTTTCACCTTTCCTCCACAAGTACACACACAGCTACACTGTGAGTTTACATCAATTGTACTCATCTCTTCCCATAGTTTCTTCATTTTCGTATAGTAACCAGTGACATCTAAAGTACCTTGTACCAAATCATTTATTTCCTTCTGCAATTGATACAATTTACATCCATTAGTCTAATCATATCGATCCTCCAATTCCTCCCACAATTCCTTAGCATTGTTCACATATTGTAGGCTGTCTCGCAACTCTGGAGATAGGGAATTTAGGATCCAAGATGTCACCATATCATCACATCTTTCCCATTGCATGAATGATGGATCTGCAAAGCTTGGCTTCACTATCTTACCGTTAATGAATCCAGTTTTGTTCTTGACAGACAAGGCTCTAAGAATTGCTCGTCTCCATGATCTATAGCTAGTTCCATCAAACACTACAGGAAGCAAAGTAGAAGCAGCATTCTCAGATGGATGTAGATAGAAAGGACTATTGAAATCTGGTCGTTTCAAAGAGTTGTTGTTGTTCGCATCAGTTGAATTGTCACCCATGGAAGTTATACAGAAACAGAATACACCAAATCGAAGTAGATGAATTTACAGAAGCAGGCAAAGAACAACAGAAAAAAAACAGAGAATCTAATCAAATATCGATTTGAACAAGAGATATCAACGATTTGATTATCAACTAGATCAAGAGATCTAATGTGATCAACCTCGCTCTGATACCATGATAAAACCAGCATGTAAGCTGGGAAAATCTCATTCCTCCATTAATGGAGGTTGAGCCATCAACATCCAACGAAGAAGAAGAAGAAAAGAAGAAGAAGCTCTTTTAGAATATGCTCACTTATCTTGATCAATGTAATGTGTGTGTATATATACACAATATTGAACAACAACCTAACAGATTTAACAAACTAACAAAAATGTAGAAAATGTGACTTCTAACTAACTTTAACTAACTATAATTAGTAACTAACAAAGTACTTAAGCTGATTAACTAACTAAGCAAGTTTCATCAAAGCATAAAATATTGGATGGTCATCAAGAATATCAACAGAGCATAAAATTTTATTGTCTTTTTCAAAACTAAGTACCTTTTAGCTGCTTTCAACTACAATGTTGTTGATAATCTGAAGAATTTCAAGTGTCTGTTTATTTCAAATTTATAACCAACAAATCTAAAATCAGGTGAGTTCTTAATAAATAAATTAAAAATATTCTATTCCTCAGAATTGAATTTTTTAACTGTTTTCTTCGTTTCAATTCTCTTTTTTTTACATTCATAAAAGGATTTGAAAAACTAACTGTTTTATTTCTTTTTTCTTCCACAAATCTATTTTTAATTGACAAATTGAGGAGTGACCGTAAGAATGATAGAAAATGGATAGAGCAAACCTATTGGATACAATTTATACTTATTCAACTTTCAGATTCTTTCTAGAGCTTTAGTCGAAAACTTGTAAATGACTAAGCCCTTTGATTTTTGACGAAGCTTGTTATGTGGATGAAATTTACAAAATCTTAAGCTTGGATTGATTTTCACGTTTCGGCATAAATATGAAATCAATTGTCACGTTCTGACATAAGCACTAGATTGAGTATCAAATTTTGGTATGCTAACAGTTTGAATTTGAGTTCCCTAAGAGAACTAATGACTTGACATGATTTTATATCTTGTAATGGTGAAATTGCACATTGTTCATAAATCATATTTGGTGTTGTTCCCTGAAATTGTGGAATTGTATATGATATGATGACCTATTTATGTTTGTTCTACTATGTTGACTTAATCTGTTATGTATATCGTTGATGAATAAAATTGAAAGGGTTGAAGAATATTAGTGTTGATGAACAAGGATTATTTGTATATTGCAAGGGGTGAAATGGAGGTAGGGTGTGTGGTGTAATTATTCAGGCAAATTTTAAAAAGGGATTCATGGTAATGGTGGACTCTCATATGCGTTAGAATGGCTAGGATATGACCAAGAACCTAATAGTAGGTTGATTGAGAAGGTGATTAGTAGTAAGGGTGCTAGTGTAATTATGAAGTATGAGAGAGAGTAAAGGTGGAGAAGTGGGTGGTCTTATTGCATGATCTTGCTAGTTGATTCCTTATGTTATTACGTGGATGTCGGATTGATTGATAATGCCTACAAGTATGTGTGGTTTTGTACTAATATTACTTTTGCAATGCCTTTTTGGCATAGTCTAGATGCAGGGTTGGTAATGTTTGCTTACATGAAGACGAAGAATTCTCCAGCAGTTTCTATATTCTTTTCGCACGGTGGGAGTTATTTCTTGTATAGATCATATCCAGTTATACTCTTAGTAACTCTTGTACCTAAGACTGGTCAACGGACCGGAACCGGGTCACCGGACCGGAATGAACCGGTACCGGACCGGACCGGAATCCGTTGACCGGAATTTTGACCGGTACCGGGATGAACCGGACCGGAATTACCGGGATGGTTCATCAGTTCCGTCCCGTTCCACTATATACCGGGACGGAACCGGGATGAACCGGAACGGACCGGGATGGATCGGGACGGGATTAACAGGACGATATTTTTTAAATTACGATTTTTTTTTTTAAGTATAAATTAATAGTTTTTAAATTTATACTATAATTTTTAACTTAAGTTTATTTTAAAGATATTTTATTAATTTTTTTTATTATTGTTAAGTTTGCAAGTAATCTAATAAAGTTTTCAAAATTTTAATCTTTTGAAGTTTATACGTTATAAGTTATTACTTATATTCATTAATATTTATTTTATAAGTTATATTTATAACTTGTATCTTGTAAATATTAAATAAATAAAATTTGTAATTTTAAAAAATTAAAAACAATTACAAAAATTAAAAAATATCAATTTAATTTATTTAAATTTGTAACAAATTACAATTTAATTTACAACTATTAGTAGAGTACATAGCTTACGCAGCCACCTTCTAGGAAGGGTTCTGTTTCAACTATGTCTCGAATGTAATACTAATAGTTGTATAGTCCCGTAAATCCTCTTTCTAACTCAGCTAGGGATTGATTGTGATCAACTTCTGGTCTTGGTAAAGCTCGTTGACGATCTTGAATTTCGATGCCATCATCACTACCACATCCAATAGCTGAATCTATGAAAAGTTCAAATTGACTATCTAACTTTGGAAGTCCTTGATTTCTACGCTCAGCATTTATCCAGTCTCTAAATAACACTGATATTTCCAGCCTGTCTTCTGCTAACGAATATCTGTGGTCTCCAATTTGAAATCTTGCCGCGCTGAAAGCTGCCTCCGAAGCTACTGATGATCCTTGAATTGCAAGCACATCCTTCACCATCCTACTAAGTTTTGGATATTGAGCTCCACGATTTCTCCACCAGTTCAATAGTTCCGGTATACCATTATCGTTTATAATATCATCTGCACCCTGTTCAAGATATTTAACAAATTCACATTTATTAGAAGAGTCAAGACCAAGTTTATGTTTCACTCGTCCATGAGCACTTACTTGATTCGTAGACGTTTGAGGATTTTCAACATTATCTAAGAATGAATATTTATCATACATTTCTTTTGCAAAGTATTTTATACTATTTTGACATGTTACCAAATCAGGTTCTTCTTCAGGTTGAATATCTAAATTCTGATAAATGCATTCAACTAAAGCTTTTGCACCATATTCTTTATATTCGGGGTTGAAAAGAAGTGCAGTTAAATAAATTTGAGGAATAGGAAAAAAATATTTTTTAAATTTTGTAATCATAACTTCAATAGCAGAGATGAATAAAGGATTTGTTTTATATTCAGAAAAAATAGATGAAATCTCACATATGTGTATTAAAATTTCAGAAATAGTAGGATAATATATTCCAGAAAAAATTTTAGTAGCATCATAAAATGATTTCAAAAATATTCTAAGTTCATTTACTTCATCCCAATCACTATCATTAATTTTAAATTCAGGATAAGCATTATGATTATTAAATAGCGTAGTAATAGGTTGCCTATATGCATAAGCAACTTCAAGCATATCATAAAAGGAATTCCATCTAGTTTTTACATGCTTCGGAACTTTTCTAAACGGAAGTTTAAATGCATTACAAAGTTCGTTAAATTGATTAATTCTACTACTACTATTCATATGAAAAATGTAAAAACAAGCATTATCAATTTTATCACAACTATTTTCAAATAATTTCACACCGTCACTAACACCCAAATTTAATATATGCGCGGCACATCTAACATGAAAAGCATATTTACTAATAGGACAAAGTCTAGGTTCTAGCAATTAATAGCATTTAAATTAGCAGAGGCATTATCTAAAGTAATACTAACGACTTTATCACAAAGACCAAAAAAATCTAAAATTTCCAACACAGTAGTAGCAATAAAATTCCGGTTTTTTTCTTTTGACAAATTTTATAACCAATAATTCTTTTTTGTAAATTCCAATTATAATCGATCCAATGCGCAGTAACAGTTAAATAATCAAAACCATTAGGACTACGACCCATATCAGTAGTAATAGCAACTCTACAATCCATTAGTTCAAAATAGGCACGTAAATATTGACAATGTTTTTCTTGAAATTCGAAAATATCTCTTTTTACCATGCTTCTTGATAAACCTTGAAAACTAGGATTATATGTTTCACGAATATAAGCAATAAAACCCGGATGTTCTCCAAAACTAAAAGGTAAACCACAAACAACAACCATTTTAGCAAAGTTTTCACGATCACGATCCTTGTTATAGGTTCGATGTGTAAGAGGACCACTTGGGTTCGAAGTATTTAATTCACTTTGAACCATATTTGATCCTCTAACCGATTCTTCAACATTACAATTTCCACCACCTTCAAGAGAAGACATATATGCAAACCACTCTTTACTATGCTTGTTAATCAAATGTTTTTTTAATCCCCCCGTTGAACCTCCCGTCCCACCAGATGTATATTTAAAATGTTGTTTACAAAGATTACATATACTAAAAGTTTTTTCTTCATTCAAATAACAAAATTTCCACACATGTGATTTTAAAGAACGTTGTACCTTGGTCTTACCTCTAGTTGGAATAATAGGGGGACGAGTAGTTCCAACCGGAGGTGGAGCTTCAATACCTATACTATTGACTGTATTGAGGTCGGTGGCGGGGCTAGTCGGTGTATCATCTAAATCTACTTCTTCATCTAAATTTAATTGTTCATCCGTTTCCACTTCTTCATTTTCTTGATTAATACCATAATGTCTTTCATAGAGTTCATGAGGAGTCGGACTATCTGAATTAATATTTATAGGACCGGGACGGGAAAAAACTAGTTTCATTCACATGCGTAAATTCATCTGTATTTATTCTAACAAGAGGAATTTTAGATTTAGACGAACTAGCACCTTTGTTAGTTTTTTAACTAATTTTTTACTGATTCTACTAGACCTTTTTTACTTCCACTTTTTTAGAAGACTCCATGATATAAAATTATAAAATACGAAAATTAACAAGAACAATAATATAACAAGAATAACTTACAAGTTAAATAATAAATACAAAAAAATAAATATAAGATTAGAGAGTGGAACGAAGTTACCAAACGTTTGTATAAGAACAAACGATTATAATGAAAATTAAAATATTGATGTCGAAACTTGAAATTTGAAGAAGATTCCTCCTCCGAAATACACCAAATGACCAAATGATATAAGTTATAAATATGAATGTAATTTGGAAATATATATTCTCTCAAATAATCAGATTATATTTGTAAGTTGTAAACTTGTTACTTGTAATTATAAATTTTTTACACACAACTCTAATTTATACAACAAAAAAACTAGCCGTTTTAATTTTTCCGTTTAAAATTTAAGGCTGTTCTCGGGAAAAGGGTAGGGGGCGGGGGGGGCCGGGAGGGGGGGCTGCCTGCACTGCAGCTGCAGTGCTGCTTTATGCAGACTGCAGTCTGCAGGCTGCAGGGGCGGGCAGGGGATGGGCAGGGCGGGCAGGGGCGGGCAGGGGCGGGCAGGCGCGGGCAGGGGCGGGAATTTAAAAAAAATTAAATTTTAAAATATAATTTATAAAAAATATAAATATAAATTATAAAATATAAATTATAAAAAAATTAATATATATTAAATAAACCGGACCGGAACGGAACGGACCGGACCGGAACCGGAACGGACCGGACCGGAACCGGAATGAACCGGTACCGGTACACCGGTACGAAACTACGGTTCCGTCCCGTTCCGTGTACCGGTTTAGAATATCCCGGCCCGTCCCGTAGGTAACCGAAACGGGACGAATCGGAACGAACCGGAACGGTATCGGAACGGTACCGGTACGTCCGTTCCGTTGCCCAGTCTTACTTGTACCTATTTAGGACTAGATCGTTGGGAGTATTAATTATTTATAAGTCTTAATCAAAACTGTGTTAAAAATTCTTATTTATAAAATTCTGTAGTATACTATTTCGTTTTATTTGATTTAGTCATGTTATAACAATTGTGATAAGAGGATTCTTCTACTTAGATGGTAACGTGTAGGTGCCCCGATAATTTGGATCGTGTCAGAATTAGAAGAATAAACAGTGGTTATGTAACGAAGCAATTCAATGATTTCGAGGAGTCACCATATAATAGGTCCAAGTGGTTAAACTTGGACGGTAGAATTGGTGTATTTGATGTGCGTGTTTTTTTTTAAAAAAAAATAATAATATGACCGTATGGGTCCTATTACTGAATTAATAAAAACAATTACAACATCCTAAACAACTAACAGTGAAGAAGAAACAAAAATACTTGAAATATCTGGAAGTCTGAAATGTTCTCTCATTCTGCAAATGATTTGCAAGGATGTGCTCCTTCTGTATGTCGATTAGCATTTGGAATAATGAGACAACGAATTGTTAGTAATAAACTTCAGTCGTCTTCTTCGCTGTCGGTGTTGTTGTAGGACATCAACCTAGTTCCAAATCTTATCGATTGGGAAAGCCGCTAGCTTCTGCTAATCTGGTAACTCCTCTTGACTTGAGCTGAACATTTTTAATTCTTCTGGGTTTCAGATGTGTCATGACCGACTTTTTTCTTGTTGTATATCCTCTTGATCTAGCCCCCATTTGTTGATTGGTCTTGTTTAGGACTCTGTAATCTTTCTAGTTCTGATTATGAGGATTGGAATTTGTGATTTATTCAAATTCAATATCTTCCGTCCTTTGGTGGGGAGATCTTGAAAACTGTGGTAATGGATTGGGTTGTCTAAACCTTTGCAATATAGAGAAAAATAGCTTAAACTCATATGCTCACATAAGCATTATTAGTGCTTAGTAGCATATTATCAAATATATAACAAACTAAAAAAACAAAGAAATTAAAAGGGAAAAGTTACAAGTATCTCCCCCATCCCCCACCTCCCCACCCCACCTCAGTTATACGTGAAATTTAAGTGACACACTTTAACTCTACATGAGTTCTAATACCCCCTTGAATTGTTTCAAATTGTAATTACACACCCTTACCTTAACCCTATATTTTATCAAAAAACGAAATTTAAATAAAAAATATCAATTTAAGTTTTAATGTTAATTAATTATCTTTACTAATTAATTATAAAAATATCTAATTAAAAATGAAAATTGTCCATATTAATCAAATTTTAATACCTTTTTCGTATCTCACATGCATCTAAAAGAGTAAATACACTTTCTGTGTCACCTCAGCATGGAATAGTGTGTTTATTACACTTTAAAATAATTCGAGAAGGCGAGGGTAATAGAACTTATGTATAATTAAGGTATATCGCCGAAATTTAGTGTATAATTAAGGGAGTACTTATGCCTTATCCCAAATTAAAATGAAGAAAAAATTCCATAAATACCATCAAGAAGAGCTGTTTACTTCTATATAGTATGAATTTTCTCCCTCTCTCTTTCTAATAACAACCAATTATACGCCATCCAACACATACTTTTAACTCATATTCTTTAGAGTACATATAACTCCTTAGGCATTTAAATTTAACAAATTTAAGAAACTAAATAAGGTAATATTTTCTTGGGGATTAGACTCTAATTTCTCTTCTCCATTATTTCTCTCTTTCTTTTTTTAATCTCTTTGTGGATTATTAGACTTTGACAAGGAAAAATTGAAGTGGAATACAACGATAAGAAAATACACAGAAGATAAAATAATTTTCTACATGTGAATTTTCTAAAACTTCAAAAAATAAAGTAAAAATTTATCTATTTAGTTGAGGAGAACCTAACGTTTTAGTTATTTCTGTTAGGATCGAAAATAAGTAAGTAAAAATGTGAAAGCTAGCAAAGCAAACCTCGAAAGATCAAGAGTAAGAAGACAACGAGAAATATATCAAATGACACAAAGATTTAACGTGGTTCAGTCAATGGACCTACATCCACAATGGAGATGAGCATTCCATTATAAATATGAGAATACAAGATACAGAGAGAAACAACCTCAACCAATTTACTCGGAATATTTGAGAGGTTCACACAAGTGATAACGTATCAAGCTTGTGACCCATAAATTCTCTCCCTTATCAAAACTATCAAAACCAGACTACATTGTGAATGCTGATTAAATTAGAATGAACATGTCTCTATTTATAGATTCCTAAACATTTTCCAACTAGAAAAAGGAAGTCAATCCAAAATATTTTCCTTAAAGGAAAATCTATATATGGTAAGAAATCAGGACAAATAAAAACCAACAGATCTCTCCCTTGACCTGAATTTCTAACAAAATAAATTTGTCAACCTTCTTCACTTAATCTTCAAAAAGTTGCTTCTCCTCTCCATAATGTCCTTTACAAAATTTATGTCTCAACACAGAAAACCTCTCTGAAAACATTTCTCCAACAAAATCTTCATTACTGTCAAAAAAATTGCTGCTAGAACTACACCGCCAAGATGAATACCTCTGTCTAACCTGGTTCAATAATCGATTATCGAACCACTGAACCTGACTCAATAATTGAATCTGGCTCTGATACCACTTGTTAGGATCGAAAATAAGTTGGTATAAATGCGAAAGCTAGCAAAGCAAACCTCGAAAGATCACGAGTAAGAAGACAACGAGAAATATACCAAAAGACACAAAGATTTAACGTGGTTCGGTCAATTGACCTACATCCACTATAAATATGAGAGTACAAAATACAGAGAGAAACAACCTCAACAATTTACTCGGAATACATAAGAGGTTCACACAAGTGATAACGTATCAAGCTTGTGACCCTTAAATTCTCTCCCTAACCAAAACTCTCAAAGCCTTTAAGACTACATTGTGAATGTTGATTAAGTTAGAAGGAACATGTCTCTATTTATAAAGTCCTAAAACTTTTCCTACTAGAAAAAGAAATTCAATCCAAAACTTTTTCCTAAAAGGAAAACCTTGTCACGACCCGAAATGGGTGTGATGGCACTCTTCTTATCCCACCAAGACAAGTCAGCCTAAAACCCAATATCTAACAAAGTGCGGAAGTAAATGACAATCCAACAACAATTTCTATATAAAAAAAAAAGAAGTCATATTAATTCAATCCCCAAAACCAGGTTGTCACGTGCACAAGCCTCTAATGTAAATATTAGAATTGAAACAAAATAGAAGTCTAAAATGAAGTTGTCTTTCAAGTAAACACAAAGTCATAAACTGGAGTAGGAAAGTTCGCTGAGATGACAAGCAGCTACCTCGCAATCCTCCACAAGATGCCTCGAAAACGAAGAGAATGGAAGGTATCACAAAAATCCGGGCTCGTAACCTACAAAAATTTGTAGAAACAAGGGGTGAGTACCAAACCACGCGGTAGCCAACAAGCAAACCTCTAAACACAAGTTAAGTGAACAAAATA
Source organism: Solanum peruvianum (assembly GCA_027705065.1). Lineage (NCBI taxonomy): Eukaryota > Viridiplantae > Streptophyta > Magnoliopsida > Solanales > Solanaceae > Solanum > Solanum peruvianum. Next base: position 33,325,430 of record JAKWJD010001759.1, read on the forward strand.
CGGGTACTCCTTACGCCCTATCTAAACCTCCACGCTACAGCCTAACAGTTTACCAAACACCCCACTCAATAACCACACTCTATCAGTTTACACATTCTCAATAACAACTCAATATTCAACAGTCACAAGCTTCACAGAGAAACAATCACAAGATCAGCAAAACACATGTTCAAGTTCGTCAATAATAAAATGTGCAATGCCATGAGATGCAATGTCAAATATCATGATGCATGTCTTTCTTAACGATACACACCCGCTGTCTCTCAGTCCGGGACCCATGGGGGACATATCTGTCCATGCATCTGTCGCGGCGCACGACACGACCCTCGATAATAGTAACCTTCGCGGCGCGCGATACGTCCCTCAAAATATGATATCCATTGCGGCGCGCGATACGACCCTCGATATGGTACATCCTCTTACCACAACCATGTCTCAGATACAATGCAAATGACATGCTCAAATGAAAATGAGGAGATAACCATTTTGATACTAAAACGCAATTACAACAAGGAATACAACACCACAAATAAGCAACAAGTCTCCAAATCATTCTCAACATCACACAAGAAGATACACGAATTTCATACGCTTAACAAGAGTTTAGAAATCCACTTGCCTTAACCACTCGAATAATCACTCTGGGACGTGAGCCTTCCCTTTCCGTTGAGCTCCCAAATCGATGCAATCTATGCAAGTATATATATTCACAATAAGGTTTCAGAACTAACAACACTCACACTTTAGTGTGTTTAATCTTGACTTAAAATTTCACCCCAAATTTATAATCAAGTTAGTAATTCTTGATACCAACTAACATTTCAACTATTATATTTTCCAAGTTCCAAGTCTAAGGTTAAGTCCCTTTTTTTTTTAATACCAACTCTAATAATTCACCAACAATTAATTATCTATCTTAGTATAACAAACTCAAATTAGTAAGGATATTTCTGTAAATTTACTCTCCAATACTTCCATCTAGTCAAAGGCTTAGTCAGTAGAGGTCACCATCCTGATACATTCTCAACTTTTCAAAATACAAATTTTTACATATATTTTCCTTTCCAATCACTTCCAACAACCCAATTTAATAATATCTTAGTTTATAATATAAACAATAAGAAAAGTAAAATAGATAAAAGAAGAAAAAAAAATATTAAAATCGACAGTTTTATGAAATGAAAAAAACAATTTGCAGATTGTATTGCCTGCATCCAAACTCATATCGTGGCAATCAATGCCAATGATTAGATTATTGTTAGTATTATTTTTTTTTTACAACAATTAGAAATATTATAAAATAATTAAAATTGTAAGGATTTGATTAATACATTACTCTCTCTTTCTACCTACCATAATTGCCTATGCATATATATGATATATAATATATATGTTGAAAGTAGCAATTCAAAGCAACATACCTGCACTCGTTCAACGTCGCCACCACAAGCAGTTCCTCCTTTTCCCTATTTTTTTATATATTTTTTTTTAGAATTATTTAAGTTCTAAAAGTGATAGATTTTACCCACATATTTTATTAAATATAGTCTAAATGGTATAGGGTCTTAAATAAATTATCACTTTAGCCCATAAACTATCAATTAATTAACTCAAGTTACACTAATATTTAAAATTTCCAAAAATGACCTTCCGGGTCATTACATTATCCACCACTAAAAATCATGTTCGTCCTCGAACATAAAGTAAAAGAAAGTACCTGATGCTTCAAAAAGTTGAGGATATCTGGCACGCATGTCAGACTCTGTCTCCCAAGTTGCCTCTCCCACTGATCGGTGCTTCCATTGCACCTTCACTGAAGCAATCTCTTTGGTCCTAAGCTTTCGAATTTGCTATCCAAAATAGCTATAGGCTCCTCCTCAAATGTCAAGTCTGGACCCAGCTCCACAGAATTGAGTGAAATCACATGAGATTCATCCGGAATATACTTCCGAAGCATAGAGACATGGAAAACAGGATGAACTGCCGACAAACTAGGTGGCAAGGCCAACTTATAGGCCACCTCTCCCACTCGGCTCAAAATCTCAAAAGGTCCAATGAACCTAGGGCTAAGCTTGCCCTTCTTTCCAAACCTCATCACGCCCTTCATGGGTGATACTCGAAGCCAAACATGATCACCCTCCATAAACACCAAGGCTCTAACTCTCCGGTCTGCATAACTCTTTTGTCGACTCTGAGCTGTCAATAATCTATACTGAATCATACGAACTTGCTCCATAGCATCTCTAAGCAAGTCTGTATCCAAAGAGTCCATCTCCGCCGAATCAAACCAACCAATAGGAGATCTACACTGTTTACCATACAATGCCTCAAATGGGGCCATTTGGATACTAGAGTGATAACTGTTATTATAGGCGAACTCCGCTAAGGGTAAATGCCGATCTCATCTTGCACCAAAATCGATCACACACGCTCGAAGCATATCTTCCAATACCTGAATGGTCCGCTCAGATTGACCATCTGTCTGAGGGTGAAATGCCGTACTCATATCTAACTGAGTACCCAGACCATGTTGTAATGCCTTCCAGAAGTGAGAAGTAAATAGTGAACCTCGATCTGATATGATAGAAACAGGAACTCCATGTAGTCGCACAATCTGACTGATATATAGTTCGGCTAACTTTTCTGCTGTATACTTTACCCGAACCGGAATGAAGTGGGCAGACTTGGTCAGCCTATCAACAACAACCCAAATAGAGTCATAACCACCCACTGTGGTAGGCAAACCCACAACAAAGTCCATAGTAATCCGCTCCCACTTCCAAGTAGGAATAGGCATCCTCTGAGATACACGCTGGTGCTCACACTTGACCTGCTGGCAAGTCAAACACTTCGAAACAAAGTCTGAAATATCTCTCTTCATCCCACACCACCAGTAATGCTGACTCAGATCATGATACATCTTCGCCGCTCCAGGATGGATGGAATACCGAGTACAATGGGCCTCCTCAAGAATCAATCTAATCAAATCGCCTGTCCTAGGCACACAAATTCAGCCTCCGATCCGCAAGACACCATCAGAATCAAGGACAGCCTCCTTAGCTTCCCCTCTCAATACTTTGTCTCGAATTAGACATAATTTTTCATCATCAAATTGGTGTGCACGGATTTGCTCGACTAAAGAAGACCGAGCCTCCATAAAAGCAATCATCCCATCACTCTCTTCTGAAATCTGCAAGCGGACAAGACTGTTAGATAATATCTGCACATCTCTAGCCAATGGTCTCTCCTCAATACTAAGAAATGCAAGACTCCCCATGCTATGAATCTTCCTACTCAAAGCATCGGCCATAACATTGGCCTTCCCCGGATGATACAGAATGGTCACATCATAGTCCTTCAGCAACTCAAGCCATCTTCGTTGCCTCAAGTTCAAATCCCTCTGGCTAAAGATATACTGAAGACTCCAATGATCAGTGAAGATCTCACAATGCACTCCATACAAATAATGACGCCATAACTTAAGTACAAATACCACAGCCGCCAACTCCAAATCATGAGTAGGGTAGTTCTTCTCATGGGATTTCAACTGCCTAGAAGCATAAGCAATCACCTTCCACCTTCTGCTCATCAACACACCACCCAAACTAACTCCTGAAGCATCACAATACACAGTAAAGTCTACACCCTCCTCAGGTAGAGTCAACACAGGAGCAGAAGTCAACAAAGTCTTGAGCTTTTGAAAACTCTCCTCCAACTCATCAGACCACTGAAAACTCACATCCTGTCGAGTCAATCTAGTCAATGGAGCTGCAATAGTAGAGAAACTCTGAACAAATCGTCGATAATAGCCTGCCAATCCCACAAAACTCCTAATCTCAGTAGGTGAAGTAGGTCGCGTCCAGCCTCTAACTGCCTCAATCTTGGCCGGATCTACTCTAATACCCTTCTTGGACACCACATGTCCTAAGAATGCCACAGAAGTAAGCCAGAACTCACACTTTGAGAACTTGGCATACAGCTTCTCTTCTCTCAATCTCTGAAGTACAATCCTCAAGTGTCAGACATGGTCCTCCTTAGTCTTGGAGTAAACTAAGATGTCATCAATGAAAACAATCACAAAAGAATCAAGGTATGGTCGAAACACCCCATTCATCAACTCCATGAATGCTGCAGGGGCATTAGTCAATCCGAAGGACATCACTAGGAACTCATAATGCCCATACCGAGTCCGAAAAGCTCTTAGGGATATCTGATGCCCTAATCTTCAACTGATGATACCCAGACCTCAAATCAATCTTAGAGAACAATGATGCTCCCTGTAACTGATCAAATAAGTCATCAATACGCGGAAGAGGATACTTATTCTTAACTGTTACCTTGTTCAACTGTCTGTAATCAATACACATTCTCATAGTCCCATCCTTCTTCTTCACAAACAATACAGGGGCACCCCAAGGTGATACACTAGGGCGAATAAAACCCTTACTCAATAAATCTTGCAACTGATCCTTCAATTCTTTCAACTCTGCTGGGGCCATACGATATGGAGGTATAGAAATAGGCTTAGTGCCCAGCTCCAAATCAATAGCAAAATCGATATCCCTATCGGGAGGAACACCTGGAAGATCAGAAGGAAATACATCGAGAAACTCCTGAACCACGGGAACAGAGTCCATGGAAGGTGGTTAAACACTAGTATCCCGAATAAACGCTAAGTAAGACAAACACCCCCTCTCCAACAATTTCTGAGCACGGATAAAAGAGATGACCTTGCTAGGATAAGAACCACTAGCACTCTTCCACTCAACCCTCGGAATACCAGGCATTGCTAAAGTCACAGTCTTAGCATTACAATCAAGGACAGCATGATAAGGAGAAAGCCAATCCATACCCAAGATAACATCAAAGTCTACCATCCCCAGAATGATTAAGTCTACCCAAGTGTCATACCCAGCCAAAGAAACAAGACATGATCGATACACTCGATCCACCACTAAGGGCTTACCCACGGGTGTAGAAACACGAATAGGTACAGTCATGCTATCACATATTATATCAAATTTAGCAGCAAAATACATAGACACATAAGAGAATGTAGAACCTGGATCAAACAACACAGACGCAGGTCGATGACATACTGGGATGATATCTGTAATAACAGCATCGGAGGTCTCTGCCTCAGGTCTCCCGGGGAAAGCATAGCAGTGGCCTCCTCGTCCACCTCCATCCTGGGTGGTACCTCTACCCCCACTCTGCTGAGCTGCAACACCACTACTAGAAACTCTATCACCTCTACCTGACTGAACTCTGCCACGACCTCTACCCTGTGGAGCTGGTGGTCTAGTCTGGAATGAAGAATTAGGTCGAGGCCCACCACGACCCCTTTGAGAAGTACACTGCCGCATTAGATGATCGGGATCTCCACAAGTAAAACAAAATCTCTGACCTGGGAACTACTGTGTGGACCCTGAAACCCACTATAATTGCCTCGCCCTGTAGGTCGCTGTTGTGAACCGTACGAGCCCTGACCTGGGCTATAAGAACCCCTAGATGTCTGGCCACCCTCAAATGTCGGCATAGATGCATGAATAGGTCCCCGCTGCTGAAAAGAACCACTCACTCTCTGTGATCCCCTACCCAACAAGCAAACCTCTAAACACAAGTTAAGTGAACAAAATACGGGTACTCCTTACGCCCTATCTAAACCTCCACGCTACAGCCTAACAGTTTACCAAACACACCACTCAATAACCACACTCTATCAGTTTACACATTCTCAATAACAACTCAATATTCAACAGTCACAAGCTTCACAGAGAAACAATCACAAGATTAGCAAAACACATGTTCAAGTTCGTCAATAATAAAATGTGCAATGCCATGAGATGCAATGTCAAATATCGTGATGCATGTCTTCCTTAACGATACACACCCGCTGTCTCTCAGTCCGGGACCCATGGGGGACATATCTGTCTATGCATCTGTCGCGGCGCACGACACGACCCTCGATAATAGTAACCTTCGCGGCGCGCGATACGTCCCTCGAAATATGATATCCATCGCGGCGCGCGATATGACCCTCGATATGGTACATCCTCTTACCACAACCATGTCTCAGATACAATGCAAATGACATGCTCAAATGAAAATGAGGAGATAACCATTTTGATACTAAAACGCAATTTACAACAAGGAATACAACACCAACAAATAAGCAACAAGTCTCCAAATCATTCTCAACATCACACAAGAAGATACACGAATTTCATACGCTTAACAAGAGTTTAGAAATCCACTTGCCTTAACCACTCGAATAATCACTCTGGGACGTGAGCCTTCCCTTTTCGTTGAGCTCCCAAATCGATGCAATCTATGCAAGTATATATATTCACAATAAGGTTTCAGAACTAACAACACTCACACTTTTGTGTGTTTAATCTTGACTTAAAATTTCACCCCAAATTAATAATCAAGTTCGTAATTCTTGATACCAACTAACATTTCAACTATTATATTTTCCAAGTTCCAAGTCTAAGGTTAAGTCCCTTTTTTTTTTTTTTAATACCAACTCTAATAATTCACCAACAATTAATTATCTATCTTAGTATAACAAACTCAAATTAGTAAGGATATTTCTATAAATTTACTCTCAATACTTCCATCTAGTCAAAGGCTTAGTCAGTAGAGGTCACCATCCTGATACATTCTCAACTTTTCAAAATACAAATTTTTACATATATTTTCCTTTCCAATCACTTCCAACAACCCAATTTAATAATATCTTAGTTTATAATATAAACAATAAGAAAAGTAAAATAGATAAAAGAAGAAAAAAAAATATTAAAATTGACAGTTTTATGAAATGAAAAAAACAATTTGCAGATTGTATTGCCTGCATCCAAACTCATATCGTGGCAATCAATGCCAATGATTAGATTATTGTTAGTATTATTTTTTTTTACAACAATTAGAAATATTATAAAATAATTAAAATTGTAAGGATTTGATTAATACATTACTCTCTCTTTCTACCTACCATAATTGCCTATGCATATATATGATATATAATATATATGTTGAAAGTAGCAATTCAAAGCAACATACCTGCACTCGTTCAACGTCGCCGCCACAAGCAGTTCCTCCTTTTCCCTATTTTTTTTATATTTTTTTTTTTTAGAATTATTTAAGTACCAAAAGTGATAGGTTTTACCCACATATTTTATTAAATATAGTCTAAATGGTATAGGGTCTTAAATAAATTATCACTTAGCCCATAAACTATCAATTAATTAACTCAAGTTACACTAATATTTAAAATTTCCAAAAATGACCTTCCGGGTCATTACAAACCTATTTATGGTAAGAAATCAAGGCAAAAAAACCCAACAGATCTTGACCTGAATTTCTAACAAAATAAATTTGTCCACCTTCTTTACTTAATGTTCAAGAAGTTGTTTCTCCTCTCCATGATCTCTTTTGCAAAATTTATGTCTCAACACAAAGAATCTTTCTGAAACAATTTTTCCAACAAAATCTTCATTAATTGTCAAAAAGGTTACTGCTAGAACTACACCGCCAAGATGAACACCTCTTTCTAATCTGGGTTCAATCATCGATTATCGAACCACTGAACTTGACTACATCATTGAATCTGGCTCTGCTATCACTTGTTAGGACCGAAATAAGTAGGTGTAAATGTGGAAGCTAGCAAAGCAAATCTCGAAAGATCACGAGCAAGAAGACAACGAGAAATATACCAAAAGACACAAAGATTTAACGTGGTTCGGTCAATTGACCTACATCCACAAAGGAGATGAGCAATTCACTATAAATATGAGAGTACAAAATACAGAGAAAAACAACCTCAACCAATTTACTTGGAATACATGGGAGGTTCACACAAGTGATAATGTATCAAACTTGTGACCCATAAATTCTCTCCCTAATCAAAACTCTCAAAGTTTTTAAGACTACATTGTGAATTTTGATTAAGTTAGAAAGAACATGTCTCTATTTATAGAGTTCTAAACTTTTTCCTACTAGAAAAAGGAAGTCAATCCAAAACGTTTTGTTAAAAAGAAAAATCTATTTATGGCAAGAAATCAGAATAAAACCGAACAGTTTTCAAGCGGGTGATAAATTTTTTGAAAAAAAATTCCACCGAAGTACTAAAAAAATAAAAGTAAACAGATTTTTTGGAGCAATGCAGTTCGTTAAACATGAAATTCCGTTATCGTCCAGCGTTTATCGTCCAGCGTTTAGGATATTTGGCTTTCACCCACGAGACCCAGGTTCAATTCCCTTGTTTTTCGACCAATAAATAATATATCCTATGAATAGAAATTGAATATCAAAAGAAAGGTTAAAATATTCGACTGACTCAACTGCACTTTGTTTTTCAAAAGTCACTAAACTTTGTCAAATTAATTTTTATGATCATTTTTGAAAATATAATTATTTATACTTATTTATTGACAAGACAATGACATGTGATTTTTTAGAAAATAAATGGGGTCATAGTGCTTTTGTACTTTGTAGTTTAGGCCTATGAGCTAGACATTTAATGGCACGATATGAAAATTATGATTCGAAAATTTAATGTTTTAATTTTTGAATTACTATATAATCATAACTTTAATAATTAAAGGTAAAGTAAATCGGTAATAAGTTTGATCAACTTCAACTTATATATAATAATATAAAATTATGTTGGGTTATGGGTCTTTTTCCCTTCCTATGTGGATAAATAAAAGCCCAATTTGGACCAACCCACTTTTGCCTATAAGCCCAATCTTATGAGGCAAATATAAACCCATTTAGGGTCTTATTTTCAGATGTATGAGAGAGTTTTTCAGCAGCCAAAAGAGAAGAAAAGAGAGAAATTCGCAGTCCAAAATTCAGCCTTCACAGCCAACTTCAAATTGCGATTCCCGCTTCGTTTCTTGTCCGATTGAGCTGATTTTTGGACAGCATATTGTCTTCATCTCAATCTTTGATTAGGAACTGACAGAGTTGGATTTGGTGGCCTGCAGCTTCAGTTTTGCTGTCGTGAATAGTAGCTGCGAAATTGGTGATTTTGTTCCTTTAATTCTCTAGATTTGGTTCAATCTTATTTTGTTGTTGCTCATTGTTTGGCACTTGTTTTGTGGCCAATTTTGGAGAACAATATTGTAACTCTTGGTGATTATAGTGGAGCTTTTGGTCCCGTGGTTTTTACTCTTCACATCGAAGGGTTTTCCACGTAAATCTTGGTGTCTTGTGTGATAGATTTATTATTGTCTTGTTATATTTGTTTGGTTGAAATACTTGTTGCCTTACTATCATATTGCTTATAGTTGTTTGTCTTCTCTTGGTTCAAATCGAAAAGGGAAAGTATAGACTTGGGTATTCTTCCGCTGTTATCCTGTCAGGCATTCTTGGTAGTGCCTTGTCTTCCCAACAAAGTGGTATCAGAGCGTTGGTTATTGTTGATTGTCGTTTTGAATGATGGAGGCAAATATGAGCAAAATGGGTGTTTTAAATGGTAGTAACTATCATATTTGTAAAGGCAAGATGAAAGATCTTCTATTTGTCAAGAAGATGCATTTACCTGTGTTTGCTTCTAAAAAGCCCCAGTCTTTGAATGATGAAGAATGGGAATTTGAGCATCTGCAGGTTTGTGGCTATATTAGACAATGGGTTGAAGATAATGTTAGAAATCATATTGTGAATGAGACACATGCCAAAAGTTTGTGGGACAGCTCGAGACACTTTATGCTTCGAAGACTGGCAACAACAAGTTGTTCCTATTGAAACAATTAATGAATATCAGGTATAAAGAGGGCACTCCTATTTCTGATCATATTAATGATTTTCAGGGTGTTCTTGACCAGTTGTCCGGAATGGGTGTAAAGTTTGATGATGAGATACAGGGACTTTGGCTTCTTAATACTCTGCCAGACTCTTGGGAAACTCTTCGAGTTTCTTTGACTAATTCTGCTCCCAGTGGGTGTTGTAACCATGGAATATACTAAGAGTGGTGTCTTGAATGAAGAAATGAGAGAAGATCTCAAGCATCATCTTCTTCAGCTTCACACTCCGATGTTTTGGTTACTGAAGATAGGGGGAGAAACAAGTCCAGAGGTCAGAATGATAGAGGTAAAAGTAGAAGCAAGTCAAAGTCTAAATACAAGAACATTACATGTGACTATTGCCACAAGAATGGGCATATCATGAAATATTGTTACAAGCACAAGAGAGATATGAGACAACAAAAGAGAGAAGGCGATAATGAAAATCGTGTTTTCTGTTGTTGCTAATAATGATCTTCTTGTTTCTTGTGATGAAAATGCCATTAATCTTGTTCGTGATGAGTCTAGCTGGTTTGTGGATTCTGGTGCTACTTCTCATGTCACGCCAAGAAGGAATTATTTTCTTCTTATACTCCAGGTAATTTTGGAACGTTGAAAATGGGCAATAATCATGAAGTTGATGTTATTGGCATTGGCACAGTTTTTTGGAAAGTAACAATGGTTCCAAACTAGTTCTCAATAATGTCAAGCATGCTCCAGATGTTCGCTTGAATTTGATTTCTGTGGGATATCTTGATGATGAGGGTTATGTTAATACACTTGGTGTTGGCCAGTGGAAGCTTACTAGAGGTTTGATGGTTGTGGCCCGTGGTGACAAGTTGTCTAACTTGTATGTATTTCAGGGCTCCATATCCAGAGACTCAGTAAATTTGGTGGAGAATGATACTTCATCAGAGTTATGGCATAGAAGGCTGAGTCATATAGCGAGAAGGGGATTGATAGTTGGCTAAGAAAAATTTGCTTCTCTGGAGTGAAACAAGCAAAGTTGAAGAAATGTGTTCATTGCTTAGCCCGGTAACAAAAAAGAGTTCTTTTCAGAGTCATCCGCCTTCAAGAAAGCTTGATTTGCTGGAGTTGGTACATTCTGATTTGTGTGGTCCTTTTAAGGTAAGATCTCATGGTGGTGCACTTTACTTTGTGACTTTTATTGATGATCATTCTCGTAAACTCTGGTATTTCCTTTAAAGTCCAAGGATCAAGTACTTGATGTGTTCAAGAGTTTTCAGGCCTTGGTTGAAAGACAAACAGGGAAGACATTGAAATGCATCCGCTCAGATAATGGTGGTGAGTATATTGGTCCTTTTGATAGATATTGCAGAGAGCAGGGTATTAGGCATCAGAAAACTCCTCCAAAGACTCCTCAGTTAAATGGTTTAGCAGAGAGGATGAACAGAACTCTAGTTGAGAGGGTTAGATGTATGCTTTCAGATGCTAAGCTGTCAGATTCCTTTTGGGCAGAAGAAGCACTTAATACTGCTGCTTATGTTATCAATTTATCTCCTGCTGTTGCTTAGATGGTGATGTCCCTGACAGAGTTTGGACTGGTAAGAATGTTTCTTATGATCATCTTAGAGTCTTTGGGTGTAAAGCCTTTGTACATGTTCCTAAGGATGAAAGGTCAAAGTTGGATGTTAAAACTAGGCAGTGTATCTTCATTGGTTATGGTCAAGATGAATTTGGCTATCGTTTCTATGATCCTGTTGAGAAGAAACTTGTTAGAAGCCGTGATGTTGTATTCTTTGAAGACCAAACAATTGAAGATTTTGACAAAGCTGACAAGGCTGATTTTCAGAGTAGTGAGAGCTTAGTTGATGTTGATCCAGTTCCTTTGACTATTGCACCGGAAGAAAATCTTCATAATGATGAAAATCAAGTTGATAATGAAGATGGTGATCATGTTCAGAATGACCTGCATGATGTTGTTGATGCTCCAGTGCAAGATAGATGATGTGGTTGTCCAACAACCAATTATAGATGCTCCAGAGAGTTCTCTCAGACGATCTAGTAGAGAGAGAATTCCTTCATCTCGTTATTCTCCCAATGAGTATGTACTCTTGACTGATGGGGGAGAACCTGAGAGTCTTGATGAGGCCATGGAAAGTGGAAGAAAGAAAAGAAAGGTGGTTTGATGCTATGGAAGATGAGATTAAATCCTTGCATGATAATCATACCTTTGATTTGGTTAAGTTACCTAAAGACAGAAAAGCTTTGAAAAACAGGTGGGTTTTTCGGGTGAAACATGAAGATGGTAATCCAGTTCCACGGTACAAAGCTAGATTAGTTGTCAAGGGATTTAATCAGAAAAGGGGAGTTGATTTGATGAGATATTCTCTCCAGTTGTGAAGATGTCATCCATTCGTGTGGTTCTAGGCTTGGCTGCAAGTCTAGATTTAGAGGTTGAGCAAATGGATGTTAAAACTGCTTTCCTCCATGGTGACTTAGATGAAGAAATTTATATGGAGCAACCGGAAGGTTTTGAAGTCAAGGGTAAAGAGAATTATGTTTGCAAATTGAAGAAGAGCTTGTATGGTTTGAAACAAGCTCCCAGGCAGTGGTACAGGAAGTTTGGTTCTTTTATGAGTCAGCAGGGCTTCAAGAAGACTTCTTCAGACCATTGTGTTTTTGTGCAAAAGTTCTCTGATGGTGACTTTATTATTGTGTTGCTTTATGTTGATGACATGCTTGTTGTTGGTCATAATACTTGCAGGATTCAGAAGTTGAAGCAAGAGTTGAGTAAGTCTTTTGCTATGAAAGACTTAGGACCAGCAAGGCAGATTCTTGGCATGCAGATTGTTCGTGATAGAAAGGCCAAGAAATTGGTATTATCACAAGAGAAGTACATTCAGAAAGTACTTCGCAGATTCAGCATGGACAAAGCTAAGGTTGTCAGTACACCTTTAGCTATGCACTTCAAATTGAGCACGAAACAGTGTCCTTCTAGTGATGATGAGAGAAGGAAGATATGAAGAAAGTTCCTTATGCTTCAGCTGTTGGTAGTTTGATGTATGCGATGGTTTGTACAAGACCGGATATTGCTCACGCTGTTGGAGTTGTTAGCCGTTTTCTTTCTAATCCGGAAAGAGAACATTGGAATGTTGTGAAGTGGGTTATGAGATATCTCTGTGGCACTTCTAGTCTGAGTTTGTGTTTTGGTACAGGGAAGCCTATTCTTTGTGGTTATACTGATTCAGACATGGCTGGTGATGTTGATACTCGCAAGTCTACTTCAGGGTACTTGGTTACTTTTGCAGGGGGAGCTGTGTCTTGGCAATCTAGGTTGCAAAAATGTGTTGCTCTATCTACTACAGAAGCTGAGCTTATTGCTGTCGTTGAAGCTTGTAAAGAATTGCTTTGGATGAAGAGATTCTTGGGGGAACTTGGTTATGCTCAAGAGAGGTATGTGCTTTATTGTGACAGTCAAAGTGCTATACATCTTGGCAAGAATTCTACGTTCCATGGTCGGTCTAAACACATTGATGTGAGATACCATTGGATTCGAGATGTGTTGGATTCTAAGTTGCTTGAGCTTGAAAAGATTTATACAAATGACAATGGTTCCGATATGATGACTAAAGCTTTGCCAAGAGGGAAGTTTGAAGATTGTTGCATGGTCGCGGGGATGGCGGTCTCCTCCACATAGTCGTGAGGGGGAGAATTGTTGGGTTATGGGTTTTTTCCCTTCCTATGTGGATAAATAAAAGCCCAATTTGGACCAACCCACTTTTGTCCATAAGCCCAATCTTATGAGGCAAATATAACCCATTTAGGGTCTTATTTTCAGATGTATGAGAGAGTTTTTCAGCAGCCAAAAGAGAAGAAAAGAGAGAGAAATTCGCAGTCCAAAATTCAGCCTTCACAGCCAACTTCAAATTGCGATTCCCGCTTCGTTTCTTGTCCGATTGAGCTGATTTTTGGACAGCATATTGTCTTCATCTCAATCTTTGATTAGGAACTGACAGAGTTGGATTTGGTGGCCTGCAGCTTCAGTTTTGCTGTCGTGAACAGTAGCTGCGAAATTGGTGATTTTTCCTTTAATTCTCTAGATTTGGTTCAATCTTATTTTGTTGTTGCTCATTGTTTGGCACTTGTTTTGTGGCCAATTTTGGAGAACAATATTGTAACTCTTGGTGATTATAGTGGAGCTTTTGGTCCCGTGGTTTTTACTCTTCACATCGAAGGGTTTTCCACGTAAAACTTGGTGTCTTGTGTGTGATGATTTATTATTGTCTTGTTATATTTGTTTGGTTGAAATACTTGTTGCCTTACTATCATATTGCTTATAGTTGTTTGTCTTCTCTTGGTTCAAATCGAAAAGGAAAGTATAGACTTGGGTATTCTTCCGCTGTTATCCTGTCAGGCATTCTTGGTAGTGCCTTGTCTTTCCCAACAAATTATGATTTCAACTTTTGAAAAATGATATATTAATCATATTACCATCACATATAGAAATATTAAAATAAAATACGAATAATTTAATTCGTTAACCAATCTTGCGAAAAAAACATTTTAATCAAGATAAAGAAATCAAAATTCAAACATATAAATAATCACTAATATTATTTTATATATTTTATATGATATTTGGTATTTCAATTTTGTATTATAAATATTTAATACCATAGCACTTAATCAAACTTTTATAAAATGCATCGGTTTGCTTACTTTCTGACATCTCCTGTGATGCCAACTTTTAAATTAAAATAATCAAAAAGATAATGTTATCATGCTATTAGATTAATCACAATCTTATAAACTTCAATTATTTTTTTCATTACACAATAAAAGGCTACATTCATGCCCTTCATGGGAATCTAGGAATTTCCAAATTGACTTTCTTTTTTGGCGAGTATTGATTAATTTTTCATAATACTTTATCCATCTCTATTTATAATTTAATTATCAAATATTGATTTGATACGCTAATTAAAGAAAAATTGATGGATATAATGATTTTATCATTTTATTTAATTTTTATCAATTAATAGCGTCCTAAACATATTTATTTACTACTTTTTTAAAGTCATTACTCAATATTAATAAATTAAGATATAATAAAAAATCATAATTTTTTTTTTAATTTTTCAAAAATAATAGACAAAAGGAGAAATCAAAAAAAAGATTTTGACGAGTAAATAGGGACTGATGGAAAGTAATACACAGGCTAATGGAAAGTATGTATGGTTTATGAATTTGAATTCCAACAACCATAAAGCCATTCTTCTAATCCTAAAAGTTCTTTCTTCACTTAAAAAAAAGAATTAAGTAATATTTCTTTGTTCCAGTTTTTTTCTTTTTAATACATTTTTAAAAGTATGATATTAATAGAAATAACTAATTTTTTTTGTAATTTTTAAATGAATTTTTTTATAATTACACAATATTTAAAAATTATTTAGACCATAAATTTTAATTTTTTTTTAAACATCATATTAAGTTAAACATGCTATAAAATTATTTAGACCATAATTTTTTTTAAATCCCATTTTTTCTTAATATCTTAGTAAATTAAACATGCCCTATAATTGAGACGAAGATAAAGCAAAAACAAGTGCATAGTGAGTCAGAAAACTATAAAAAAAAAAAAAAAAAACTTTTTTATTCATTTAAACTTGTTTTATCATATTTTGATTCGGCATATAATTTAAAAAAAAAAAAAATTATATTTTATAAGTTTAAATTAAAAATATATTAAATCAAAGTAGTTTAAAATTTTTATGATTTTAAACGATTTATGTGAAAATTTGAAATTAAAAGTTCATCAATTTTCTTTTTCTTTTCAAACATACTTCTTAAAAAACAATTTAGCATAGCAAATACAAGAAGGCCTTATCCACGCCCCTAGATTTAGAACAAACAGAAGGGAGTGGTTTTTGTAATTGTTATCTAATTGCAAGGGCAATTTTAGAAATAGATGAGTACTAAAAACAATGACATAAAGGCAAATGAAAAGCCTCTTTAAATTTCACACTTTGATGATTCAACAGAAAGAGGAAACAAAAAAAAAAAACAGCAGAATAGTAAAATTGCTTAGTGACAAGATTTTTTTAAGCCATGGCTGCAGCAACAACACAAGGCAAATGGATCAAGGTTTTGGCTCTTTTCCCTATTAATTTCATCCATTCCATTCTTATTGAGTCTTCTTGTTGTAGTTAGTTCTTTTTTATTTGTATGGATGGAACTAGAATTTTAATTTTACTAGTTTTGAATTTTAAATAATATAGTTATTGAGTTTGGCTGAATCTGTTTACGGGCTCTTAGTGAAGAATTGAGATAACATAACTTATGCTGATAAACTGATCAAGGTTTAGTTGCTGATTTCAGCCTGAATGAGAAGGGGATAAGTTATGTGATTAAGATTGTACAGATTTAAAGCACCTGGATTGTCCCAATTTATATCACATTTGATTGGGCAACTTTCACATAGAGCAAATAAAAAATTCATATTTGTATGCTACAGCAAAGTTTCATAATTGCGCTCCATATCGAATATAGAAACTATATAATTCGCTATACATATACAATTGAAGCGGATTGTATAAAACGAAGTGTATAAAACAAGAAAGAGAAAGACACTTGGACAAAGAATTGTATAAACGAAGTGTATAAAACGAATTGTATGATTATAAATGTATAGAACGATTATATACAATTTGAATTTGTATAAAATGAGAAAGAAAAAGATAAAAGAGACTTGGACAAGGAATATACAATTGAATCGTATTGTACAAAACGAGAAAGAGAGAAATTAGATACAGTTTGAATTTGTATAAAACGAGAAAGAGAGAAAGGCAAAAGAAACTGGGCAAGTGAGTATTTTCATTGTATAATTATAAGTGTATAGGACGAAAATATATGTACTTGCATTGTGTATATATAATTTTCTCACGTTTTATACAAACAGAAACACAATTTATACATTTCGCTTCTGTTTGTATAAGTGAGAAAAGCAAGTGTTGCGAGCGAGATCTGGAAGAGGACAGAAAGGGGAACAAAAATATATATATATATTTATACAATTTTCTCTGCTTTATACAAATAGAAACAATTTTATATACTTGTGTTGTACAAAAAGTGAGGAAGCGAGCGAGAGATTGGAGTGAAAATGGGAGAGTGACGAGCGAGATTTTTGAGAGAGAGACGACTGATAAATTTTGGCAAACGTTTGCTATGGAGCATAATTAAATCAAACCCTAGCTACTCCATTTATTTTAAATTATTAGTTTGCTATTATATACAATTATTCCTATTTGATTTGATACGGAGTTTTAAAACAAAAGCATACTTTTGAAATAAGTGATGCAAGTCGTTTGTGCAGTTATAGATCACTTTATTAGCGAGCATTTGAGTTAAATTGTTAAGTATTAAATAGAGGTATGTGTCACTTTTTTTAAATTGATTAAAAAGGAAAACCTACAAACTTGACAACCTTGTGTTGAACTTAATTTATGCTAAACTCGATTAACGAACAAATAGGTGGTCATTTTGGTTTTATATTTTTTTTAAGAATTGGGATAGAGGGGAAGTTCAAACGGTAGAGGATATTGCAAGATAGGATATCTTAGTAGCCAACTAAGTTAGCTACTAAAATAGTTTCAAGAAAAAATATTTCTTGTGTTCTTTCGTGTAGAACTGGTAATAGGATGTGATACAAGTATATACCTTGAAAAATGCTTATTTTATTGGGGATTAAGCTGTAGTATAACATATCTTATGCAGAATTGATGTCAATTGATGCAGATTTAGGATTACCATAGTTTTGGTTTTTTCAGAAATGTCTTTCTGGCTTAATGATGAATTGTTGCTCTTGATGGTTTCTACTAGATAGAGTAGCTATTTCTTGATTGTTTCAGTAACCCTTTTTGTAGTCTTTATACTTTCAAGTTGATGTCATGATATTGTTAAATAGACGTAGAATGGTGTTTGTTTCATTCTCGTAAACGGGATAATATTTCAATTTTCCTTCAAGTTTCTAGGCTGTGGAAGTGTATGATCAACTTTAAACTTGTTGTTGGATTGTTATTTACATCTACCCTCCAAATGCAGCTGGAGGAAAAAGGCGCCGGACCTGGGGCAAGAAGCTCACATGCCATCACCATTGTGGGGCATAAGGTCTATTCCTTCGGGGGTGAGTTCACACCTCGTGTCCCTGTTGACAACAAATTGTACGTGTTTGATCTCAATAGCCAAGAATGGTCTGTGGCTGATGCTGCTGGTGATGTCCCTCCCCCTCGTGTAGGTGTTACTATGGCCACTGTAGGGGAGACTGTCTTCATCTTTGGTGGCAGAGATGCCGAACATAAGGAGCTTAACGAGCTTTATTCTTTTGACACAACTACCAACAAATGGACCTTATTGTCTAGTGGTGATGACGATGACCCTCCTCATCGGAGCTACCACTCGATGACTGCTGATGATCGGAGGATCTATGTCTTTGGTGGTTGTGGAAATGCTGGAAGGTTAAATGATCTTTGGGGTTACGACG
This sequence comes from Solanum peruvianum, assembly GCA_027705065.1. Taxonomy (NCBI): domain Eukaryota; kingdom Viridiplantae; phylum Streptophyta; class Magnoliopsida; order Solanales; family Solanaceae; genus Solanum; species Solanum peruvianum. The sequence goes on from JAKWJD010001759.1 coordinate 33,343,724, forward strand.
TTGTTGATAAGAAGTGGATCAAATATCCTGTACCAGGGGAAAATTGTAAACCAAGAGGTGGACCTGGTTTGACAGTGGTCCTAGGCAAAATATGGGTTGTCTACGGATTTTCCGGTGATGAGCTTGATGATGTACATTACTTTGATACAATTGAAGAAAAGTGGATGCAAGTTGAGACAAATGGTGAAAAACCTACTGCTAGGAGTGTATTTTCAACAGTTGGGATTGGGAAATTCATTTTTATCTATGGTGGTGAAACAGACCCTAGTGACTTAGGTCATTTAGGTGCTGGGAAATTTGCGGGCGATGTCTATGCACTTGATACAGAGACACTAGTTTGGAAGCGGTGGATGGATTCCGGTGACCATCCAGGGCCACGAGGGTGGTGCGCCTTTGCTAGTGGACAGCGAGATGGCCAAGAGGGGCTGCTGGTTTATGGTGGCAATACACCATGCAATGATAGGCTTGGTGACATTTTCTTTTTCACTCCCCTGGTGGAGATTTGAGTGCTGGAAATGACATGTTTTCAATGTTGTAAGAAAAAATAATCTTCAAGTTTGAATTTGAGTTTTTAGCCTTGTGTTGGATAATGGGGGGAAATATCTTCAGTACTGTTTATTGATGTTCTTATAAAGGTTTGTTCAATTTGTTAAACCAGGGTTTATGTTGTTGAAAGTCTTGCTTTCGATCACTAATTTTTATGTTTAAATTTAGATATAATACATAAATATGTCTTTTCACTTGACTTCAGCTAACATTTATGTCATCTAACGTTGAATGTGCATAATTAAACATTTAAACTTGTATAAAGTTGAACGAATAAAGACACACATCTTACGCATCATCCAACATGATAATTTGTATCCTATGGGGTGTCCTATATGTATTATATAAATATGACATTTAAATTGACTTCATGTTACGTTTATGTCATCCAACTTTGGATATGCTTAAGTAGACACTTAAACTTGTATAAAGTAGAACAAGTAAACACAGTCCTACATGACACAATACACGTAGGACAAAAAATGACATGTAGGATGTCATGTAGGACATGTGTGTCTATTTGTTCAACTTTATATAAGTTTAAATGTCTACTTGTGCACATCCAAAGATGAAGGACATAAGTGTTTGAAGCCAATTTAAAGGCATTTTTATGTATTATGCATGTATTATATTACTAGTATTGAAAACGTGCGCTGCACGTTTATCTTCTATTACAATCTAAAATTTATGTAAGTCTGTTCTCATGTCTATATAAATATTTATCACAATATATTTTTATAAATACGCTAAAGCTTGTATTTAATGTGGTTCTATATAAAACTTACTTTTGCATCCAAAAATAATTGAAAAGAAGGATTTCAAATATAGTCTTCTAGACTAAAATATCTAAATATATATTTTTCTATACAAATACAAGGTGACAACTAATTCTTTTCATTTAACTTTCATTTATTTGTTTGAAAAATAAGATATGTGAAATTATGTAAAATTAATTAAGATAATATAGCATCTGATGATATGTGGAATATCAAGGAACTCTTGCTCCAAATCTTAAAAGTGCACATAAACATCACTAAGGGCCCGTTTGGATGAGCTTAATAAAAGCTGCTTTAAAAAAGTACTTTTGAAAGTGCTGAAACTTATTTTTAAAATAAGCAGTTATGCGTTTGGATAAAAGTGCTGAAGTTGTTACGCCAAACGTGAAAAGAGAAAAATAGAAGAAAGAGATCTTAGGGTTATATGGGTAATTTGGAAATTGTATATAAAAATATTAAGGGAAAAAACATAAAAATGTGGTCAACTTAAAACAGCTTATAACCTAAAAAAAAAAAATACCCCTACCCTAGCTTTTAACTTTTGGCTTAAAATAAGTTTTTTTTAAACTTAAAATAAGCTATTTTGAGTGTTGCCAAACAGTTAAATAAGTCAAAAACCAGCTTTAAGTCAGTTTGACCAGCTTTTAAGCTGAGCCAAACATGCTCTAACTTGGATGCTTGTTTTTTTTTACACTTTGAGCTAGTACTAAGGTGAATGCAATAAAAAATAGGTACACCACGTAATATTCAGATATGACCATCATTAATCTAAAATGATTTTCTTCCAAAGATTGTAGCTAGCTAGGTATGATATGAAACAGGAAAAACTGAGCTTTATAAAGTAAACGGAATAAATTTAATGACATAAAGATAAATGTAGCACCTTTTCGATGATCAATTTACATAACATAATTAAATGAAATGACAAAGAAAGGAAGAAGAGAGTTTTCATCTCACTTACCCAAAGTATGTAAATCAGTGAAAACGCGTTGAATTTCTTCAATAATTGCCTAAAAATTAAATATCAAAAGAGAATATATCAAAACATGAACATGTATTAGTTACTTACTATGTTTGTTAGAAGGTCAACTTTGTGATAAGATGAATTTTAATATCCGTAAATATATTCAACATTCATTTTCATCACATTGCAAGCTCCGTATGAAGTTTTAGAATGTGTACATACATTTTTCTCCGGTAAAAAAAATAAAAAAATATAATGAAAGTGATTATTGATCCACTAATGTATTTAGAGTGAAATGAAAGATTTATTTAATAGTCATGCATTTCTCTCATAAAGCCATAATCAATACCGTACAACTCTTCATTCACCCTCTTTATTAGTAGAAGTGAACAACTATAGGTAATGGGAGAGTAATTTAGATAGGAAGAAAATCAAAAGCCAAAAAACTGATGAAACAATATGATATAGTTATTATTTAATATTTAATATATTAATAATTTATAACATTTTAATTAAATGTAGGGGTAACACGGTAATTTATTTTTTTTCAATTTTTTTTTAAAATTTATAGTAAGGGTAAAACCGTAATTCAATTTCTAACTTTTTCTGTTCCCACTTATAATAATATATGATGTAGGACTCATGTGTCTAATTGTTAAACTTGCATGTGTTTCTTGGTGCACACCCAAAGTTAGAGGTATAAATATCAAATAAGACCAAGTTAAATAACACGGGTTTTATTTTCAAAAAAAAGGACACATTTATATATGATAATTTAAATTTACTCGAATTTAGTACATTAAAATAAACTTAATCTTTCATTTTCATGTTTCAAGTTTAATTAAGGGAAAAGACATAAATTACCCTCGAACGTGTATCGAAAAGTCATTTACACACTCAAATTATTGCGGCGACCTATCATACACCTAATTTTGTTCAAATTGATATTAATACCCCCTTTCGAAGACAATCCCAGTTTCTGTCAAAAGAAGTGTTGTACACACGTTTTCGCATATAAATAAAAAAAATTAATTTTAAAAACCTTTATCTCTTGATACTTTTTTAAACCTTTCAAAAGAATAGTTGGGCATCTTCCTCCTCTCATCATACTTTTCTCTTTTTTAAATATATTTCTTCTTTTTCTCCATTGTTCATAAATTGAAGGAAAAAATAAAAATTTGAAGAGAAAATAAGAGTCAATAAGTCAATTATGAAGATGAGATCAGAGGCGATAGGCGCGATGGGCAACACCATTGTTGCCGGTGGAACAAATAAAATTTCCAGATTTGTAAAACTCTTTTAAAATCATGATAACTAATATGTGAATCAAGCATTTCATTAGTATTCTTTGTGGGTAATGATTAATCAAATATGCTATGATGATTCGAGACATAAAAATGACATTGTGGTGATTGTAGGTAGTGCTCCGGCGAGAATAGAGAAGACAAAGATGGAGAAATCACTTTCTTCGATGAATTTTTGGTAAATTTGGGCAATATAATCATGAATTTTATGTATAAATGTTATAAGATTTTCAATTGAAATCGTTATCTTTTTCATAATTATTTTTCGGTAATCTTCTCTGGTGAATCCTCCGGCAAGTTCGAACGGAAAAATCATGAATTTTAAGTTGAAAAATATTGACATTTTTTTTAAGTCATCATATTCTACTTTTTGATTTATTTTTACAAGTTCTTCTTTAAGGATAGAGTACTGGATGTGCTTCCATCAAACAATGAATGGTGACAAATCTAGTGATTCCTAAGAAGGAGAAGAAGAAGAACTCAAAATTAAGAAAAATGTGAATGCTTTGAAGAAATTAGGGCCACCAATAAAAAGATCAAAAAAGAAAAAAATTGAAATAATTGATATATTAAAAAATGTAATACATAATTATATAATGACCAATAAAATATTGTCATGTGTTCAAATTTTTCATTCTAACATATTAAAATATTGTACTCACCTTAAGGAAGGTGAATACATTTTCTTTGTCATATCACGTTCTGAGGGAATATTATTATCATTTTGAATAAGATTATGTGTGTAATAGGTCACTGAAATAATTTAATCGTGTAGACTTTTCGATATAAGTTCAAGGAAGAATTTATGTCTTTTCCCTTTAATTAACATAGTAAGGCCCTAATGGCTACTCCTACATAACACTTCAAATAAGTGATTTTATTCAACCTTCCAAAAACATTTATTAAATAGGGTAGTTTAATATACTACACATTATATTTACTGATTTTTAATAGATATGACTTTTTGTTAAAATGACCCTTATTTTAGGATGAAGTAATGCAAAACATAAATTTATGTGTAAAATTCAAAAAGCTGAATACTAAAAACTTATATGAATAGAACTCTTTATAAGTTTAAATTTTGACATCAGTATATGAGAGTATACCACAATAAAGAAATGAAGTTTGGCTCCCACATTTGTAAACTCTAATACCTAGTTATTTTTTAGACTAAAAAGCATATATCCACAAGGATTAAAAAATTTGAATCTGTTCAACTAATTAGACATTAGACAAAAAAAATTTTGTCTAAAAAGGAATGACACTTTTCAAACAGTTCATTTTTTTTCATTATAGCCACACAAATATTCAAGATTTATTTTAGATCAGAAATTGTACAATTAGAGCAATGTGGGCTCTGTCCTTGCTCACCTGATAAGAAGACAAGTGAATATCAGAATCTTCACTTGAGCATGATAGGCCATCATGACTCTCACATTCTGAATACAAGACATGATTTTGAGATATGTTGCTCGAACTCTTTGAAAAATCTCGACGGATACATGTTAGATCCTCTAACAGTAGTGCAATTTTGCCTATCACTTTGTACATCGGGCAGTCTCTTATGAAATGTCCTGGTTTTCCAAACATGTGAAAGAGATCATTTACATTTGTGGATTTACTTCCACTTCCTCTTCTTATAAACCCGTCGTTTCTTCTTACAACGTTATAAAACCTTCAAGTCAGATAGGTCATATCTTCATCTTCTTCACTGAACTCACCTTGAGAAGCCTTGAGAGCCAGATATTTTTTATCTTCAGATCCTTCTTATATTGATCATATTGCTTGTTAAGCTCATGAGTTTTTAAGTTTCTAGTTAACTCATTCATAGCAAGTATTTTCAGATCTATGGTTTCATTAATGACATAAACATTGTTTTATCATTTTTTTTGCTTGGATGAATCGTCTCACCTAGGCTGTGTAGCTCATTTATGATGGAGGTAAACCTGGTGCATCTTTTGGATGATTTTACCTTCTTTAATAGTGAAGTTCTCATACTGAATTGGGAGCATGTCCATTTTAGATTCTTTCACCTGACTATTTCCTCTATAAGTTATTTACAATCTTTTCCAGATTTCTTTGGCACTCACATCCCTAGATCTAATTGTATTCATCATGTCCTATACTACAGACAAGTAATTTTTTGCTTTATAATTCATTTTGATCTTCTTCCGATTAGCTTCGTTGTACTCCCTTTGTGTCTTAGGAGTCAGTCTTGTTGTTTTTCCTTCATTAACTTTATTCATAAGAACATGAGGTCCATCCAGAGTGATGTCCTAACGTTCTCTATCTTCAGCCATGATAAAATTATGCATTTAGTCTTCCACCAACCATAGTGTTGACCATTGAATCAAGGGTCTCTGTCCTTCGTCCAAGTTTGGAGGAACTGCCATCTGAGCAAGATCCTCTCTAATTAAGTCGTATAGAAGTTATATGCTAATTGTTTGCTTGTATGAGCCCACCGTCAATCATGTGACCAATTTCCTTGACTATGCTAGTAATATAAAGAAGACTTAAGTCATCCACAACCACTTAAAAGTTGTCCTCATATTTCACTTACACACGTCTTTCATTCAAAACATATACCCATTAGATACTTTTAATGATATGGCATTATAGGTGTAGTACACGCCTCAGAAGCGCATGAAACCAGTACAATTTACTTACAAACCAATCAAAAAATTACATGTCAACATTTAAAAAGTGGAGCAAAAGTCTGAATGAATATATATATATATATATATATATATATATATATATAATATATATATATATATATATATATAGATATATATATATATATATATATCCTAACAATATCTTCTTCCCCAATTCCAAATCACTTAGCCTTTTGCATTTTCCTCACTGGATTAATCCTTTAGCCAAAGTCTCTGCCACACCTCTTTCCGTAGTCATCTTTATTTTTCCTTTCTACTATCATCCGTCAACACCAATATCGTCGTTTTTATCTTAACCGAAAAAGTGTCTATTAAATAAATGACCATCAAAATCAAAAAATTCAAAAGAGAGTTAACTGATATATAAAAAATATAATCTAACCTTATAAATTGCTGAAAAATTCAAGAGAGTTAAAGTTACAGAAGGAATAATAATAATAATAATAATAATAATAATAATAATAATAATAATAATATAATAATAATAATAATAATATAATATAAATAAATAAAAAAATTAGATTGCGTCAAAAAAATCCGGCAATTATCCATTTTTCTTACCAGACTAATACAAATCTAATTTGTTTTCTATGAAATTGTTAAAGAAGTCAAATCCTAAAGAATCCACAATACAAAAAAATATCAAAAAATCTCAAATGATGTAGAAGAAGAGAGTGAGAAACGGATAAATAACAGCTATTGTATTGATACAAAATTGCCAAATGGGAATAAAAAGAAGAGGATAGGTAGCAGTAATGGTGTTGATGAGAGGAATATGGTGAAGATACTTGCCACTCGTTATCTGGCTATGGTGTTCCGGTGGACTAATTCTGCCGGAAAGGGGTTATGGGTATATAGGGTTGATTTTTCTTTTTGTATTATTTTTTACTTTAAAATAATTTTATAAGATATTTTTGAATAATTTTTTGAAAATAAATGACATGTCAAAATTTAATTTGTTATTGTGCCACGTCATGGCGAGTGAATCTCACACTTCAAAATTTTTGGCTGATTGTCAAAAAAATCTCTAATAGGTATCAATTCAATATAGTAGATGTGTTCAATAGGTACAAACCTTAGTTGAGGCGTTTAAATGAATTATGTGGACAACTTTAAGTGGCTTTGGATGACTTAATCCTATAAGAACAACTAATGCTTGAAGTAATAAACACATATGTTATGTGGAAACTTTCTTACTCAGGAGAATAAAAACTATGGTCTGTCACACAATGTATCTCAAGGCTCCACTAACTTCAAGAAATTAAGAGTACAGACTCGAGTACTCACAAAGGATTCAACTCTTAATCCTACCGACCTTATAACACCTCTATTACAAGACTCAAAGCAATAACTCTATCGCTACTATATCAACTATATCTAGTTGACATAAACTTCAAACAGTTACAACAAGACTAACTCTAGTCATTAACTCAACTCTTAAAACTAAAATGAGCCAACACGATCGAATCTCCTTTATAACATATGAATATATCTCGAGCACAACACACTAAACTCAAATAACAACTTGAGAATTCGGTGCACTCAATCAGGTCCTTGATACATATATGTGAATGGTTCTTTCGTGACAAAATGACTTTTTTGCTATTGAATATTTTTTTTTACTAAAACTAGATTGTTTCTTATCAATGTGTTTAATGTATATAAGATCAGAGAGAAAATAACTTAGTAACATGTCATTGGTCGAGGACTGGGCACCTTTGATGATTGGGCAACCTATGTAGCAGGTGCCCACCTACCACTACACACAATTTCTGCAGCTTTATAACTGCACTCTATTGACTTGTCTTGTACAACTACAACTCGAAGGATCACATTCCTTTACCATATCCTATTTTCCATAGTTTGTTAAAGACTTAAGTCATATGTGGCTTCTTTAAGTTGTCCGCATATTTCACTTCAACACCTTAATCTAGGCTTGTATGCATTGAACAATTAAACCTTACAAATTTATACCTATTTAACACAAAATGATAGGAAAATAAAAGAGATATGTGTGCATTTTAAATGCTCATACATAGCAAATGGACCAAGAAACGATGACACATGACAATTGGATTAATTTTTTTTAAAAAAAATCTTTTTAAATAATCAGAAAGCAATTTAAGAAAATAAAATTTTATTTTTGAATTAACCTACCCCACTCCACCCCACCCTACCAGACACCCACCATCTTCTTCTTCTCTGTCGATCTTATTCCCCTGTCCACTGGTTTACGTTTACTAGTAAACTGTCACCTCCATGCTTTTTCTACTTCTCCGTTTCCTTTCTACTAGTCGTTGCGCCTCAATGCTAGTCAACCAAAGTATCCATCCCTTTCTTCTTGTCCATTGATTTTTTCCCCTTTCACCGGCATCAATAATACACCATTATTGTTCATCTAAGCTTTCTCATTCACCTTTCATTCTAATAGCATCAAAACCTTCTACTTGTTATCTTCATCTTCTTTCCACTAATAATTTTTTGTAACAATTACAAGAAATTTTTCAGTATTTTATCAAAAATAATGAAACTTTGCTAGAATATTTGAGACTTTAATTAGATTTACATAGGAAAAAAAGGACAAAATACGAGAAGAATTGAAGAGGATGAGAGAGAACGGTGGAGGGGGTGGTGTGTGTGTAAAGAGATGGGAGTAGCTGCGGTGAGGGAGGATGTGAAGAAGACGAATTTATTTTAATTAATTATTATTTGTACATTATTTACTAATTTAGTTTATTAGATGGAAAGAAAAAAAAACATTTCCAATGATTTCATGCTCTTAAGGAATGTGAAATATACATTTTTTGTCATGTAAGTATTTTGTGTCCACTAGAAATCATTTTTAAACATATTAGATATTCAACATGTATCAGGCTAAATCAAAATGTAATATGCGGACAACTTTAAGAGTTTAAAGGGTGCATATGACTTAAAACTTTTTTTAAATCATCAAAAACACCAAAATACAACATACAACAACTGAAATCTTTCCATGGCTTTAGAAATAGCAAAACCACCAAATTCATGGTCTACTTTGTTGTTCATCTTATATTCCAAACATACTTAGAACAAAACTTTGAACATCTTTGTAAGACAACAAAGTTTAAGAACATTTTCACAACTAGAAAATTAAAACTAGTAGTGAAACTAGAATCGGACGCAGATTTAAAAAAAATATATGAAATATTTTTCTTAAAGAAGAATTGTTGTTAATATGTGTCTAAAGAATCTTATTGATTCCAACAAACTATGCAGAAACACAAAGTTACCAAGTTTAATGAACCAATGAAGAACAAAAGAATAGAAGAACTGAAATTAATTCACAAATCTAAAATTTGTAAAACACGTACCAGAATCTGAAAAAAAATTAATAGGAAAAAGATCAAGTCTACTGAACTAACGAAGTCCCCTTAAGGAAATTATTCCCCTCTAGTATCCGAGGTTTGATTTGGAATATGACCTCCCAGGGTAAAATGATCTCAATCACCAGAGTATAGATACCAGAAACTCCGATGTCAGCGAACCACTCAACGGCAGTAAAGTACACTTAGAATTCTAGATTAGTAGTTGAAGAAGAAGTCCATGAATTCTATATTAAAATGAGAGGAAATCCCTCAATTTATAGAAAACAAAGGGTAGTGTACTTTACAGGAAAGGTCACAAACCTTTGGAAAAGTCAGAATCTTTCAGAAAGGTCATTACCTTTTATAAAAGTCACAACTTTCCATAAAAGTCACAACTTTTCATAAAAGTCTCAACTTTTCATAAAAGTCACAACTTTTCATAAAAGTCGCAACATTTCATAAAAGTCGCAACATTTCATAAAAGTCACAACTCTTCATAAAAGTCGCAACTCTTCATTTTCCATTCACACCTTTTTTAACCCAACACTTGGTCCCTCCGTTTTTCTTTGTCACCACCAACTTTGACAGTCTTTATAGTCAACTTCGTGCATCGAGAAACCTCTAATAAGATGGATTGGTTTGCCAAATTTATGATATAGATCATTATCATTTGAGTATTTGCTTTCACCTCTCTTCTCAAGAACCCTTCATTTCATTTTATAACCTTATGAAACCTTGGAGTAAATTAAGTCATATCTTCATCTTTCTCATTTAACTCATTTTGAGAAGCCTTGAGAGCTAATGTTTTTTTCTTTCTATAGATCCTTTATAGGTTGATCTTATTTCTTGTTGAAATCATGGGTCTTTAGATTTCCAATCATCCATATAGTGAGTTTCAAGGTAGCTTTAATGATAGCATCAATCTTACTTTCTCAAGATTTGGAAAGAAACTTGAAAATCTTTCTCACTTGCTTACTCTGGTGAATCATCTCCCCAAGACAGTGTAGCTCATTTGTGATGAAGGTGAAAGTGTTATGCATTTTGTTGATAGTCTCACCTTCTTTCTAATTAGTGAAGTTTTCATACTAAGTAGCTAAAGCATATCCACTTTGGACTATTTTAACTTGGCTTGTTCCTTCATCAACCATCCTTATGATTTCCTGTATCTCTTTCGAAGTTTCGCAGGACAAGATTCAGTTGTATTCATTGGGTCTTATTCCACAAACAAGTAGCTTCTTTTCCTTGTAACTTTTTTCAATCTTCTTTGTGTCGGCTTCATTGTATTCCTTTCTTGTTTTAGGAACAACTTTGGTGATTTTTCCTACCTTGACATCCTTCATGGCCATGTGCAGTCTATCCAGAATGATGTCCCACAGTTCACTATCCTCAGGCATGATGAAGTCGTGCATCCCGAGTCTTTCACCATCCATAATATTGTCAATTGAAGTAGGGAGGTCTGGTGGTTGACTGACCTTCTTCTAGATTTGGGTGTTAACTGTATAAAGAGTTAAGGATCAGATACCAATTATTCTCTTGTATGAGTCCACCACCAGTTAGGAGATCAGATCCCTTAATTGTACTAGTAACAAAAAGTAATGTGAATGCTTAAAGTAAAGGCCACATATGTTCACGTGCACTAATTAGGTGCCTCTGATGTTTGCAGTGGCGAAATTTGAGAGTTCCAACGACATTGTTCCTGCATTGCATTTTTCCTCAAGAATGTTTCTGGTACACTAATTTTAGCAATTTCCAGTAATTCACTAGTTTTGACTATCTCAAGTACTTATCTTATTTAGCTCAAAAAGACTCGAATTGGAAATAAAACACTAAGCTATCTTAACAAAGAAAATATCTAAAGCTTCAGTTTCTGAAATGATCATGGGTTACCTCTCATCAAGCTCTTGATTAACATCATGACATGATGCAAATATCTTTACCACCTGTGTCTTTATTTGGAAGATATGAATCTTTGCGCCAATTTTGAATAAAGAACATGGATATTCCCATGGGGCGGTGATATCGAGACAAAACAATATCGAGGGTATACTATTTTACGCATTTTCACCTTCAAATGATCAATTTTCATTTTTTCTTGTCGACTTGACAAATTTCAAAATGTCATGGCTTGACCCCACTCTTCCAGATTTACCATTATTTCAATTCTAATCTTCCTAACCATTTTGGAGAGGCAGTCGTATGCAAACTAATACCCATTTTGGAGAGGACTTCAAACCTCATTAAAAATAATGTAAGGGCAATTGAGAAGTTATGGAATCACAAATCACTTATTTTAATCCAAACAACTCATACAAGTAAAAACAATTTGGAGGGGGTGGGACGAGGGGACGAATTTTGATATAAAATGAACACAAGGATAAAAATAGCTAGATAAAGGATAAATCGATCAATGACCTTCACAACCTAGGATAACAAGGAGATCAGGGAAGGAGAAATCAATCAATATCTATGTGATCCATTACGGAAAATTCTTTACCATCTAATTAACATGTCTCAGGATTCTCGATTATCCACCCACATCTCTCCATCATAGGCAAATATTTCTCAACTAGTTCTTTCAAACCTATCAAAGCATTCCAATTTAAGCAACACTACTAAGAGTATGTTTGGTATGAAGGAAAATGTTTTCCTAGAAAATATTTTATTTGGAAAAATAAGTGAATTTATAACTTATTTTCTCATATTTGATTTATGGGTAGAAAATAATTTTTATTTTTAGCTTGAGACTAAAAAGTATCTGTACGAAAGTAAATTTTGTTCCGAATCAACCCCAATAATTGATCTAGGACCGACCCCAACCCCAACAACCATACTAGGACAATACTCCGATGACTGTTCCAATTTTGATCGTGAGATTTGACCTAGGATTTTTTTTTCAAAAACATTTTTTTTTTTTAAAAAAAAACTTATGGGGTGGTGGGGGGAGGGGGGGAGGGGGGGGGGGGCGGAGGGCGTAAAAAATGATTTTTTTTGAAAATTATGAAATATTTTTCAAGAACAATCACGGGGATGGCCTGGGTGGGGGTGGTGATGAGGTGGGGGTCGCATAAAGATAAAAAAAAACTTAAATTGGAAATATTTCTCAAAAAATATTTTTTTAAAATGACGGGGTGGCTCGAGTTGGGTGGCCTTGTGTGTGTGTGTGTGGGGGGGGGGAGGCAGGGGGGATGGCGTAAAAAATTTAAATAAAATAAAATTTGAAATACTTTTCAAAAGCAATTTTTAGCGGGGTAAGTATAGGGGTAGTAAGGGTTGGGTGAGGTAAAAAAATTTTAAATTTGAAACATTTTTTAAGAATATATTTTTTTAAAAAAATCATTTTCATAAATAAATTGAAAATTATAATTTTTTTTTGAATGAGAAGGGGCAAGAAAAAAAATTAAAAGGATTAACTTGAGTTTTGGAAATTATATTCTTTAATTTTGGAAGGAAAATCATTTTTTTAAATTTGAGGAAAATGAGTTGATTTGGATTTTTTTTTTTCAAAACATTCAAGTCAACTTAACATGAGAAAATTGAAAAACAATTTCCCTTCCCACCTTAAACATATCTCTCAACTTTTAAAACTCCCTCTCATTTCATATAATATATTTATGTATATGTCACAACAGTAGAAAATTATGTGTACGCACCTGAATAAACGTTTATGTGTATAATATGAGATGTGTATTTAAATTTAATTAGTCAAATTAAATAATATTATTTTTTAAGATTATCAATAATATCAAGAACGAAACTTAAAATTCACACCAAAAGTAGAGATAACTTGAATGTCACATCATCAACAAACTAATCAATTTTTCAAACAAATTATTAAATAAAAAGAAAAACTCATTTGCGAGTTTTAAAGCTCTAAGTAGGAACCCAAAAGTAGAGTTCTTAATTTTTCACTGTAACGGATAATTATGGCCGATTACACTTCGTCCAATTAGTTTACTCTCTCTCTCTCTCTCTCCTCTCTCTCTCTCTATATATATATATATATATATATATATTATATATATATATATATATATATATAATATATATATATATATATATTATGTATGTATGTATCTGCCCCATATATTTCAATTAGGAATTGATAAATCAATTTATCGAATTGTATATCGTTAATTTTTCCAGGATAAGGGTGCCAAATATGACCCAAAATCTTATGAATTGGACACAAAATAATTTTGTTTTGGGCTGAATTTATTGTGGACAACATAATCCACTTCTAAAGTGATGCCAATACTTGACTCAACTTACCTCTATTTGGATTTATTGCTTGGGATTTATTCTAGGGTAAATTTTAAAAATCACATAATTTGAATATTACATTATAATTCCTGTGTTTTCATATTTTTGTTATTTGCATTTTTAATATGAGTTGCTATGCTAATTACAAGAATAAGTGACTAAAATTATAATGAGGTGTAATTTTAAATTGTTTTCAATAGAAGGTAAATTTGGACATTTTCTTGTGTACAAATATATTCATATCAATCATTTTTTTTAATTCAAAATGATATCATATAAAATATTCTTCTCAATTAGAGTATTCCTTTTTATTAGCATCAAAAATATTTCAAAAGACTTGGTTTGATTTCAAACACCATTTATTTTGAATAGGAGAGAATAAAATGATACCATGTGATTTTCTATTGAGATGGACACTAAAATAAGGTTTATCACTATGGAAATATAGTTTTGTTATATCTAAAGTTGACAAAATTAACTCATAAAATTATAACCTGTCAAATTCATTCAAGTTTAGATTGATCCAACAGTGAAGAGATATTTCAATCATACTAAATGATTTGAGATTTTGATGTATATCAATCTTAATTAGAAGCTATTAATCAGCTTTATAATGATCTACATAATGACAATACTCATCGAGCAATTATAGACATGGATGCTAACATGTTAAGTTGGCACAGTTGGTAATAATTCGTGGAATCTATCAGTGAACCACTTAAAGTTGAAATTAATTTTTACTTATACATCTCAAATTAAGGTTTGTTCATTTTAGATACATATTGTTATAAGGATTTTAATGATTGTGAAAACTAAACAATCTAAACATTCAGAAATTCTATCAATTATTCAGATCGTAGAACTATATGATTTTCACATAAATGTTACTATGATAATTCAATCAAGAATATATACATGAATCAACCATTATAATTCTTGACTTGATTGAGCAGAAGTCTTTTCTTTTGATTTTTCAGAAGTTGTTTCTCTCTCTCTTGTCTTATACTTTATGAATAGTTTTGATGGATAAGACTATCTCTTTATGGCAGAGAGTGCACCCTTTAAATAAGAGTGTGTTTAACATCATTCTCGCATTTGTATCGTGGTGAATAGTGGAGATAATAAGTAGTTTTAAAACTACCAAGTAACTCCCACTTTAATGAATAGTTGGAAAAGGTAATGGGAAAAGTGAAAAACTTAAAGGGTAGTTGAAATTTACTAAGTAACTTCTCCACTTTCCCTCTTCTCCACACATATTAGTAACTTCTCCACTTATCCAATTAGAATTAGAATTTATTTAGTTATTAAATACTAAACCAAAATAATATTAATGTGAGTGAGTCAAAAAACTAACATTCTCCCACTTGACACACGTAACATTATTTACTTAATGGTTTAATAAACATTTCAATTACAATGTGCACATATACTAAATCCAACATTTTTTGTTGTTTGAGCAGATCAACTAATAGGTGTCATGGAGGTAACACATCAATTTTCGACATAATTCCTTCCATGTACTACAATATTAGCATATTACCCAACACAACCTTTAAATACATAATGACGTAAGGTTAATGCTTAGAATATCTTTATCTAAAATAAAATATGTCACTGTCATTCTGATAATAACGATACAAGAGAAAACAGGTAATAACAGAAATATATATATATATATATATATATATATATATATATATATATGTATATATATATGTATGTATAATATAATCTTTACATAAAGTCATTCATTGCTATTAGTAAGACCCATTTTTTCAAGATGTTCAACAAATGTTTTGGGCGGTAATCTTTCGTCAAAGGATCATCAATCATAAGTTTGGTGCTAATGTGTTCAATTGTCACTTTATGTTTCTGGATTTCTTCTTTCACTGAAAAGTATTTCAATTCCATATGCTTGACACCCATTAAATACTGATCATTTTTAGAGAAGAAGATTGCTGCAGTATTATCACAATAAATTTTCAGCGACTTGGAAATATTGTCGACTAGTTTAAGTCCTGAAATAAAGTTTCGCAGCCAATTACCCTGAATTTTGGCCTCAAAGAATGCCACAAACTCAGCTTCCGTAGTGGATGCACTAGGAACAAATATCAAAATGTGAATTTTCTTATATCCACACAACCAACATAATCATAATCTGAGTGGATGCAGTAGGTTCAAATATCCAAATGTGAATTTTCTTGTATCCACACAACCAACATAATCAGAATCTGAATATCTAATCACATCAAGATGATTAGATCTTCTATAAGCGAGCATATGATCTTTAGTTCCTTGCAAGTATCACAACGCTTTCTTCGCAGCTTTCCAGTGATCCATTTCTGGATTACTTTGATAACGACCTAACATTCTAACAACGAAACTAATGTCTGGTCTAGTACATGTTTGGGCATACAGTAGACTCCCAATTATTGATGCATAAGGAATATAATTCATTTGCTTACTTTCCAATTCATTCTTTGGACATTGATTGAGACTAAATTTATCTCCTATTTAAATTGGAACGGGATTTGATGAGCATTTTTCTATTCTAAATCTTTTTAATAACACTTTATTAAAATAGGTTTTTTGAGACAAACCTAACAATCCTTGTGATCTATTTCTAAATACTTCTATCCCAATCACATAGGATGCTTTCTCCCCATATCTTTCATTTTAAAATTGTTAGATAGATATCTCTTGGTATCGTGCAACAAACCAAAATCATTAGTAGAAAACAAGATGTCATCAGCGTGCATGACTAACATAATAAACTTACTCTCACTAACCTCAGATATATACATCGATCAACAGTGTTTTCCTTAAATCCAAAAGTTAAAATGCTTCATTAGATATAATTGTCGAGAAGGCTGTTTAAGTCTAAGGGTCCGTTTGGATGGGCTTAATAAAAGCAGCTTTAAAAAAGTACTTTTAAAAGTGCTGAAACTTATTTTTAAGATAAGCAGTTATGCGTTTGGATAAAAGTGCTGAAGTTGTTATGTCAAACGTGAAAAGGGAAAATGTCACGACCCAAAACCGAGCCGCGACTGGCACCCACATTTACCCTCCTATGTGAGCGAACCAACCAATCTAACCCTTAACATTTCAATATAATATCGACAGAAAGTAATGCGGATGACTTAAACTCATTAATAAAAACCAATTCATTAACTTCTAAAATTCAACATCTATTATTCCCCAAAATCTGGAAGTCATCACCACAAGAACATCTATGATCAAATTTCTAAACTAAGAGTATTTAAGAAGCTAAAACAAGTAAAAGCTAGTCCATGCCAGAACTTCAAGGCATCAAGACATGAGGAAGAAGATCCAGTCCAAGCTAGAAGCATTAGCTCACCCTGAAGATCCGGTGTGACGAAGACTGGCTAGAATTGCGGTTGAGTTGAAGATGACGGTACGTTTGCTGCACTCCACAAATAACAAAGAAGAAAACATAAAAGTAGGGGGTCAGTACAAACACAACACTGAGTAGATATCCTCGGCCAACTCAAAATAGAAGACAATATATATCAAGTAATATTATAAAATCAACTACAATACTCAACATGCGACATTTACCATTATCATAACTCTTGGTCATAACACCAAGCACATCAATGAGGACTCACGCCTCCCCATCATACTCATTTGGGAATTAGGTTCATTAGATTGAATTTATTAACATATTTCAAGATTCATTATCTTTATTCCCCTCGTGTCGGTACGTGACACTCCGCTCCATATACTATCCTGGTGTCGGAACGTGACACTCCGATCCTCATATACTATCCTGGTACCGGAACGTGGCACCCGATCCATATACTATCCTAGTGTCGGAACGTGACACTCCGATCCTCATATACTATCCTGGTACCGGAACGTGGCACCCGATCCATATACTATCCTGGTGTCGGAACGTGACACTCCGATCCTCATTCTATCCTGGTACCGGAACGTGGCACCCGATCCATATACTATCCTGGTGTCGGAACGTGACACTCCGATCCTCATTCTATCCTGGTACCGGAACGTGGCACCCGATCCTCTATTTCTATCCTGGTACCGGAACGTGGCACCAGATCCCCTAATCTCACAACTTTCGTTCATCAAGCCTTCTTTTATACCAAGGCATCATCATTAACAAACTAGATTAGGGTTCTTTTCAAGATTTGGGATTCAATAGCTTCATCATGCTTATTTATTCACAATTACATAATCATATTCATGCAACCATACAATTAAGCATATAGAAGGGTTTACAATACTCCTAACACATATCATTCACTATTAAGAGTTTACTACGAATAGTGTGAAAAACCATAACCTACCTCCACCGAAGACTAGTGATCAAGCAAGCAAATTCCCCAAAGCTTTGTGTTTTTCCCCTTCTCGATCGATCCTCTCTCTCTCTCTTCTTGTTCTTTCTATTTCTCTTATTCAAACCCTCTTTCTTTTACCCTAATTAGCATATAATTAAGTATAAAAGATGACAATAATACCCCACTAATTAACTCAAGGTTACCTCTTTTAAACCAAGAAATTGAGTTATTAATATTAACCTACGAAATTATAATTATATTAGGAATAGTCCAAAACGTCCCTTAAAAAATTTAAAGAAATCCGACCCAGACTGGGATTACGCAGTCTGTGACGGCCCGTCGTGCCTGCGACGGTCTGTCCTGCAGGTCGTCGCAAAGTTCAGAGACTAGATTTCTACTAAGGAATCTGTGACGGTCCGTCACGCCTGTGACGGTCCGTCACGCCTGTGATGGTCCGTCCTTCCATTCCATCACGAAGTTCAGAGAGTCGATTTTCAGTACCCAATTTCAGAATTTCTAAGTGTTTTGAAACGAGACCCTGCGACGGTCCGTCGTGCCCATGACGGTCCGTCGTGGGGTCCGTCGTCTCAGCCAGTTTTCCAGAAATAAAATCTGCTGCTCAAAACGACTAAATAGGTCGTTACAATAGATACAAATTTACCCATCGTTCGTCCTCGAACGATCACAAGAAGAAAAACAAGGGCGAGAAGGAGTACCTGAATCTTTAAACAGATGTGGGTATCTTTCTTGCATATCGGCCTCCTTCTCCCAAGTGGCTTCTTCAACCGACCGATTCTTCCATTGCACCTTGATGGATGCAATCTCCCTTGACCTCAACTTGCGAACTTCTCTATCTAAAATAGCAACAGGCTCCTCCTCATAAGACAAATTCTCATCGAGCAAAACTGAATCCCAACGGATAATGTAGTTTCCATCCCCATGGTATCTTTTCAACATAGACACATGAAATACCGGATGCACTCCGGACAGCCCTGGAGGCAAGGCTAATTCGTAAGCCACCTCCCCTACTCGCTTAAGTACTTCAAAGGGACCGATATACCTTGGGCTTAGTTTTCCTCTTTTACCAAACCGCATCACCCCTTTCATGGGCGAAACCTTCAACAAGACTTGTTCACCCTCCATGAACTCTAAGTCTCTAACCTTTCGATCTGCATATTCTTTTTGCCTACTTTGCGCCGCTAAAAGCTTTTCTTGAATAGATTTCACTTTCTCTAAAGAATCCCTCAAAAGGTCCGTACCCCAAGGTCTAACCTCAAATGCATCAAACCACCAATGGGAGACCTACATCTCCTACCATACAATGCCTCAATGGGGCCATGTCAATGCTTGAGTGATAGCTATTGTTGTAGGAGAACTCTGCTAAGGGTAAGAAGCTATCCCAATGGCCACCAAATTCTATCACACATGCACGAAGCATATCCTCCAACACTGAATCGTTCGCTCAGACTGACCGGTCAGGTCGGAGGATGGAACGCAGTACTAAGGTCCAACCTAGTACCCAATCCGCATGCAGCGTTTTCCAAAACTTAGAAGTAAACTGCGTACCTCTATCTGATATAATGGAGAGTGGAACTCCATGCAATCGAACAATTTCTGAGATATAGATTTTGGCTAACTTCTCGGCATTGTAAGTCACCTTAACCGGAATGAAATGAGAAGACTTAGTTAACCTATCAACAATCACCCAAATAGAGTCATACTTACCTATTGTCTTTGGAAGACCAACCACGAAGTCCATTGCAATTCTCTCCCATTTCCATTCAGGAATGGGCATTCTCTGAAGCGTTCCTCCGGGCCTCTGGTGTTCATACTTTACTTGTTGACAGTTTGGACATTTGGCAATAAAATCAACAATATCACGCTTCATTCTACTCCACCAAAAGTGTTGCTTTAGGTCACGGTACATCTTGGTTGCACCCGGATGTATCGAATACCTAGAACTATGAGCCTCTGTCAGAATAGTGTTGATCAAATCATCAACGCGGGGTACACATACCCTTCCCTTAATCCTCAACACACCTTCCTCATTGATTGTTGCTTCTTTAGCCTCTCCTTGCAACACTTTATCTCGGATCTGGATCAATTTCTCATCATGAAACTGCTTTCCCTTAATCTTGTCAAGGAAGGAAGATCTTGACTCCACACAAGCTAACAATCCTCCCTTCTCATTTACTTCTAACCTCATAAGGTCATTAGCCAGAATCTGAACCTCTCTAGCCAATGGGCGTCTAGAAACTTGCAAGTGAGCTAGACTTCCCATGCTTCCCGCCTTTCTACTTAAAGCATCCGCCACAACATTCGCTTTTCCGGATGATACAAAATAGTGATGTCGTAGTCCTTCAGTAGTTCCATCATTCCTTTGTCTCAAGTTCAAATCTTTCTGAGTAAAGACATACTGTAGGCTACGATGATCTGTATAGACTTCACACTTAACCCCATATAAATAGTGCCTCCATTGCTTTAATGCGAATACTACCGCGGCCAATTCCAAATCATGGGTCGGATAGTTACGTTCATGCACCTTTAATTGTCTTGAAGCATAAGCAATCACATTCTTCTCTTGCATTAGCACTGCACCCAACCCAGAATAGGATGCATCACAATAAACAATGAAGTTCTTACCCTCTACTGGCAAGGTAAGGATAGGTGCGGTAGTCAACAAAGTCTTGAGTTTCTGAAAGCTTTCTTCGCACTCATCCGACCATACAAATGGAACATTTTGCTTAGTCAAGTTTGTCAATTGGGAAGCAATAGAAGAGAATCCCTTGAAAAATCGACGGTAGTAGCTAGCTAACCCAATTCTTCACTTTCTCAGTCTTAGAAGGATCCACCATCACTCCATCCTTAGAAACCACGTGCCCCAAGAAGGACACTGCCTCTAGCCAAAACTCACACTTAGAGAACTTGGCATAAAGCTTTTTCTCCCTCAACATTTCCAATACAATTCTCAAATGCTCCTCATGTTCCTTCTTACTTTTAGAGTATATCAGTATATCATCAATAAACACGATCACAAAGAGATCCAAATATGGCTTAAAAATCCCGTTCATCAAGCTCATGAACGCAGCAGGGGCATTCGTAAGACCAAAAGACATCACTAAAATTCGTAATGCCCATACCTGGTTCGAAAAGCAGTCTTGGCACATCCGTTGCCCGTATTTTCAATTGATGATAACCGGATCTCAAGTCAATCTTAGAGAAGACACAAGCACCTTGTAACTGATCGAACAAGTCATCAATGCGAGGAAGAGGATACTTGTTCTTAATAGTTACCTTGTTCAACTGCCGGTAGTCTATGCACATCCGAAAACTCCATCCTTCTTCTTTACAAACAAAACCGGAGCACCCCAAGGAGATGCACTTGGTCTAATGAAGCTTTGCTCAACAACTCTTGAAGTTGGGCCTTTAACTCTCTTAACTCCGCGGGAGCCATTCTATAAGGGGGTATAGAAATGGGGCGAGAACCCGGTTCAAGATCAATACAGAAGTCAATATCCCTATCTGGTGGCATACCAGGAAGATCTGTAGGGAACACATCCAAAAACTCACGGACTACCGAAACCGACTCAATCGAAGGTACTTGGGTAGTGTCATCCTTGAGATGTGCCAAGAAAGATAAACAACCCTTACTAACCATTCTCTTAGCACGAAGAAAGGACACGATACGAACCGGATTGGAAGTGTAGTCACCCTCCCATACTAACGGATCTGTCCCAGGCTTGGCTAACGTCACAGTTTTAGCATTACAATCCAAGATCGCAAAATTCGGAGAAAGCCAAGTCATACCCAGAATTGCATCAAAGTCAACCATTTCTAAGATAACCAAATCTACATAAGTGTGCTCCCACAAAATTCACCAAACAAGACCTATATACCTTTTCAACTACCACAGACTCACCCACCAGAGTAGAAACACGAATAGGCATATCAAGTAATTCACAATGTAAATTTAGACCATTAGCAAATGAGGAAGATACATAAGAAAATGTGGATCCAGGATCAAACAATACAGAAGCCATGCAATCACAAACCAGAAGATTACCTGTGATAACAGCATCAGATGTCTCCGCCTCCGATCTCCCAGGGAAAGCATAACAATGGGCCCTTTCGTTTGTTTGCCCGTTGCCCCTACCATGTTGTGATGTAGTGGCTCCAGTTTGCCCATCACCTCGGCCGTTTTGGTGACCACCATTACCTCGACCACTGCGTCCTCCAGAATGACGGCCTCTTCCATAACCACCTCTACCTCTAACCATTGGAGGTCTGTAACTCTGTTTTGGACAACACCTCTTAATGTGTCCAGTCTCCCCACATGCATAACATTCTCTGGATTCAAGCATCGGCCTCTCAGAGTAGTGTTGACCGGTCTGAGGTGGACCCCCAACTACAGTTTGTAGTGAAGACTAAATTGGTCGGACTGAGTAACCTCCGGAACCCTGTCCTCTAGAATAGGAACCATTAAACTCACCTCCCTTTCGAAACCTTTTTGATGTCGACGCCATGGTGAAGTCATCTGGCTTTACTCCTTCCACCTCTATTACGAAGTCTACCACTTCCTGAAAGGATTTCGCTGTAGCCGCTACCTGTAAGGCTGAAATCCGCAACTCTGACCTCAACCCCTTCACAAAATGGCGAATCCGCTCTTGTGGACTGAAACAAAGTTGGGTGGCATATCTGGATAGTGCGCGAAACCTAGCCTCATAAGCAGTAACCGACATCCTACCTTGCTCTAGGCTCAAGAACTCATCTCTTTTCCTATCCCTCAAAGTCCGGGGGATATACTTCTCCATAAACAAGCTAGAGAATGAGGCCCAAGTCATAGGTGGTGCCTCTGTTGGTTGACACTCTACATGTGACCGCCACCACATTTTGGCGTTTCCTTGGAACTGATAAGTCACAAACTCAACACCAAACCTTTCTACTATGCCCATCTTGTGTAGTAGCTCATGACAGTCAACCAGAAAATCGTAGGCATCCTCCGTTTCAGCACCCTTGAAGACTGGAGGTATCAATTTCAAGAACTTACTGAAAAGTTCATGCTGATCATTTGTCATTATAGGCCCTGTAGTCAGACGAGGAAATGTGCCTATTTCCAATGAGGCATCCAAGCGGGGAGCCCCAGCAGCGGCATGTCGTACCTCTGAAACCGGAGGTGTTGGTGCAGAAAACACTGGAGGTGCCTGACCCTGATCAGATAACCCGCTAAGATAAGCAAGAACCTGATTGATCATCTCTGGGGTAGGTTGGGGTGGCAATTCCTCATTTTGCACTTGTTCATTCTCCCCTTCCTCACCCTCTCTTACTACTTCCTCAGTCGGTGGAGGAGTCACCGCCCTATTATCAGATGGGCTAGGTACTCGTCCTCTCCCTCTAGAGGACGTCCTCCCACGACCTCTACCACGGCCTCTTGCCACTGCTCTCCCTCGAGCCACAGCCCCAGTGGCTGGCTCAGACGTTTCTTTTCTTGCCGGTGTTGGTGTCGGTGCAGTCGTTGCTCTAGTTCTAACCATCTGCGAAATAGAGTGAAGATGGTCAAATACCAATTTGTATCACCTAGATACCAATTGGATTAAAGTAGTAGCACGAAAGAAAGAAAGAAAGAATGGAATTTTCCTAAAGTCTTATAGCCTCTCAAAGAAAAGTAAAGGCGTCCCCCTACCGTTCCTTAATACTCTACTAGACTCGTTCTTGTGTGATGAGACCAACGGACCTAATGCTCTGATACCAAGTTTGTCACAACCCAAAACCGAGTCGCGACTGGCAGCCACATTTACCCTCCTATGTGAGCGAACCAACCAATCTAACCCTTAACATTTCAATATAATATCGACAGAAAGTAATGCGGAAGACTTAAACTCATTAATAAAAACCAATTCATTAACTTCTAAAATTCAACATCTATTATTCCCCAAAATCTGGAAGTCATCACCACAAGAACATCTATGATCAAATTTCTAAACTAAGAGTATTCTAAAAAGCTAAAAC
Source organism: Solanum peruvianum (assembly GCA_027705065.1). Taxonomy (NCBI): domain Eukaryota; kingdom Viridiplantae; phylum Streptophyta; class Magnoliopsida; order Solanales; family Solanaceae; genus Solanum; species Solanum peruvianum. Next base: position 33,367,921 of record JAKWJD010001759.1, read on the forward strand.
AAGTAAAAGCTAGTCCATGCCGGAACTTCAAGGCATCAAGACATGAGGAAGAAGATCCAGTCCAAGCTAGAAGCATTAGCTCACCTGAGAGATCCGGTGTGACGAAGACTGGCTAGAATTGCGGTTGAGTTGAAGATGACGGTACGTTTGCTGCACTCCACAATAACAAAGAAGAGAAAACATAAAAGTAGGGGGTCAGTACAAACACAAGTACTGAGTAGATATCATCGGCCAACTCAAAATAGAAGAACATATATCTCAAGTAATATATAAAACCAACTACAATACTCAACATGCGACATTTACCATTATCATAACTCTTGGTCATAACACCAAGCACACAATGAGGACTCAGCCTCCCCATCATACTCATTTGGGAATTAGGTTCATTAGATTGAATTTATTAACATATTTCAAGATTCATTATCTTTATTCCCCTCGTGTCGGTACGTGACACTTCGCTCCATATACTATCCTGGTGTCGGAACGTGACACTCCGATCCTCATATACTATCCTGGTACCGGAACGTGGCACCCGATCCATATACTATCCTGGTGTCGGAAAGTGACACTCCGATCCTCATATACTATCCTGGTACCGGAACGTGGCACCCGATCCATATACTATCCTGGTGTCGGAACGTGACACTCCGATCCTCATTCTATCCTGGTACCGGAACGTGGCACCCGATCCATATACTATCCTGGTGTCGGAACGTGACACTCCGATCCTCATTCTATCTTGTACCGGAACGTGGCACCCGATCCTCTATTTCTATCCTGGTACCGGAACGTGGCACCCGATCCCCTAATCTCACCACTTTCGTTCATCAAGCCTTCTTTTATACCAAGGCATCATCATTAACAAAGTAGATTAGGGTTTCTTTTCAAGATTTGGGATTCAATAGCTTCATCATGCTTATTTATTCACAATTACATAATCATATTCATGCAAGCATACAATTAAGCATATAGAAGGGTTTACAATACTCCTAACACATATCATTCACTATTAAGAGTTTACTACGAATAGTGTGAAAAACCATAACCTACCTCCACCGAAGACTAGTGATCAAGCAAGCAAATTCCCCAAAGCTTTGTGTTTTTCCCCTTCTCGATCGATCCTCTCTCTCTCTTCTTGTTCTTTCTATTTCTCTTATTCAAACCCTCTTTCTTTTACCCTAATTAGCATATAATTAAGTATAAAAGATGACAATAATACCCCACTAATTAACTCAAGGTTACCTCTTTTAACCCACAAGAAATTGAGTTATTAATTTTAATCCTACGAAATTTATAATTATATTAGGAATAGTCCAAAAACGTCCCTTAAAACATTTAAAGAAATCCGACCCAGACTGGGATTATGCAGTCTGTGACGGCCCGTCGTGCCTGCGACGGTCCGTCCTGCAGGTCTTCGCAAAGTTCAGAGACTAGATTTCTACTAAGGAATCTGTGACGGTCCGTCACGCCTGTGACGGTCCATCCTGCCATTCCGTCACGAAGTTCAGAGAGTCGATTTTCAGTACCCAATTTCAGAATTTCTAAGTGTTTTGAAACGAGACCCTGCGACGGTCCGTCGTGCCCATGACGGTCCGTCGTGGGGTCCGTCGTCTCAGCCAGTTTTCCAGAAATAAAATCTGCTGCTCAAAACGACTAAACAGGTCGTTACAGAAAAATGGAAGAAAGAAATGTTAGAGTTATATGGGAAATTTGGAGATTGTATAAAAATATTAAGAGCAAAAAGATAAAAATGTGGTCAACTTAAAACAGCTTATAAACAAAAAAAAGCACCCCAACCCCAGCTTTTAACTTTTGGCTTAAAATAAGTTTTTTTTAACTTAAAATAAGTTATTTTGAGTATTGCCAAACAGCTAAATAAGTCAAAAACAGCTTTTAAGTCAGTTTGACCAGCTTTTAAGCTGAGCCAAACAGGCTCTAAGTCTATATAATGACTTCTTAAGTTTACACACCAATGTTTCTTTCCTTTACAAGAAAAACCCTCAGGTTGATTCACATAAACTTCTTCCTCCAAATTTCCATTTAGAAAGGCTGTTTTCACGTCCATTTGATGTAGCTCTAAGTCATAATGAGCTACTAAAGCCATTATAATTTTGAGTGAATCTTTTCTAGAGATAGGTGAAAATGTTTTTTTATAGTCATGACATCTTTTTGAATGAAACCTTTTGCAAAAAGTCTGAGTTTGTGATGTTTGATGTTGCCAGTTGAGTCACGTTTTGTCTTAAAGACCCATTTACACCCAACTCTTTTGCAACCTTCTAGTAATTCAACAGGGTCCCATATTTCTTTTTGTTCCATAGATTTCAACTCATTTTTCATAGCAATTTCTGACTCGTGTAAATATACCAAATAATCATCAGAAATAACATATCTTTTTTGTCTTTGTGATTTTCTTAATGCTATTTCTTGCGGTAAATCTACTGCAGGTTCATCAATTATCGCTTCATTGAGATTAACATGAGCATCAATTTGTTGTTTTTATTGATTGTTAGGTTGTACAACAACTTTAGGAACAACATCTTCAAAAGAGGTAAAATGTAGATAAACCCTCACCTCCTTACTTCTTTAATTTTCACTTTACGTGGTTCTTCACTCCTACTAACTTCATCATTCTCAACGAACCTAGAATTTTCAGTTTCAACTATTCTTGTACTATTATTATGAAAGTAAAATGTACCCTTTTAATTTTTTTTGGATAACCAATGAAGAAACCATTGATTGTTCTCGAATTCAATTTCTTTTCTTGTGGGTTATAAACTCTAACTTTTGCCGAGCAAGCCCAACCATGCAGTCTTCGGGACTGCTTTACTATGAACCCTACTAAGTAAGAAAACGACAGTCCTTAAAGCATACACCCACAATGAAAGAGGAACAAATAAATTACTTAGCATACTCCTAACCATGTCCATTAATCTACAATTACACCTTTCTGCTACACCATTTTGTTATGGTGTTTCCGGCATTATGAATTAAGCATATATCCCATGCTTTTCGAGGAATTTAGCAAATGGGCCTGATTATTTTCACCTTTCTGTCTAGTTGTCTTTCAACATCAATAATAAAGACCTCTAAGGCATTTATTGTTTGAGATTTTTCTTGCAAAAAATAGACATACCCATAACGTGAAAAATCGTTAATAAAAGTGATAAAATATTTTTCTTTACTTAAAGATGCAATATCAAAAGGACCACATATATAATTGTGTATAATTTCATGAAGGTGTGTGCTTCTTCTCGCTCCTTTCTTTGTGTCTCTTGTTTATTTTATACACAAATGTTAAGGTCTGTAAAATCCAAACTTAAAAAATTTCATTCTTAACTAATCTTTCCAATCTTTCTTTGTATATATGATCTAAACGTTTGTGCCACAAGAAATCAGATTGTTCAGTCACCAAACGTCGTTTAGTTTCAATATTATGATGCAAAGTTAAGAGTGTTTCAGCAATAGATTATCAAGATTCACTTTATTAAATTTATCATAAAGAGTACCAGTACCAATGAGATAATTATGTTTAAACAAACTAAAACATCCATTACCAAAATTATAAGAGTATCCAGTCTTATCCAACTTAGACCAAGAAAATAAATTTCACAAGAGAGAAGGTACATAACAAGTTTCAAGTAAATATAAGTGATGCGCAGTATCAAGGATCAAAAAGTAAGTTCCTATAGCTTTACCTGGAGCCTTCACTCTGTTCCTCATATACACATATCTTCCATTCTGGTTTATAATTTGTGTTGTAAGGAATCCCTGCATCGTATTAGAAACATGAACAATACAACATAGTCAATACACCAAGTATTATTAGGAACTTCAGTTAGATTTGATTTGAGACATGTAAAAGCACTGTGCTTACCTTTCTTCTTGAGCCATGCCTTGAATTTCAGACAATCTTTCTGAAAATGTCCAGATTTTCTATTGAAACGACACTTTGTGTTCCTTCTTATGTACTTGAGAGGAGGAATCATTAACATTATAGTGCCTTTGTTTTCCCTTAGCATGTTTCTTTCCTTTCTTTCCAACTCCTTGATGACTTAAAAAGTTGATGGAGTGTGTTCCTTGATTCTTGAGCCTTACTTTTTCCTGAACTAACATTTAGTGCAATTCATGCACATTTCATTTGTCTTTCATGGTGTTGTAGTTCATCTGGAAAGGGACATACTTAGACGGTAATGAGTTGATGATGAATTGTACAAAAAAAATTTGTTCCACTTCCATTCCCAAAGACTTAAGTCTTGCTGCTACGTTTGTCATTTCAGTGACATGCTCATGCATGGTACGTGAACCATCAAACTTCGTGGTGGTCAAAGTACCCATTAGTGTCCTAGCAAGAGACTTATCAACAATTTGAGAGGATTCTTCCATGAATTTCCGAAATCTTATGCATTTTCAGTTTTGAGAACTGTAGTCTTAATGTTGCTCGCAATATTCATTAGCATAAACATTATGCCTAATCTGTTAAATCGATCCCAATTCTTATAATAAGACCTTTCTTCACTAATGCTAGTTTCAGTAATAGCAGTTGGCTTCTCAGTGTAAAGTGCAACATCAAGATCTAAAACTCTGAGGTGGAATTTGTTCTCTTCGCACCAATCTGAAAAGTTAAGGCCTTAAAGTCCGTAACAGAAGCATAGTGTGAATGAAAAGCAATACTGAAAATATAATATGCTCATTTGTTAATAATTTGATTTATGAATTTTATACTTACTATCAAATTCCTAAATGGTTTATAAATTCTTCAATGTATATTGATGTTCTCCTTTGGATGAAACATCAAAATACAATTTTAAACATAATGATGCTTAGATGTGAATTTAACGTAATTTAATAATTTTTAATTTATCAATCAATAATATTTATTATATTTTGATAAATAAATAAAACTAACGATACATCTAATTATCTCTTTAATTTTCAATGGTTATAAAATGAAATAATCAACCTTTGGGTGATCCGTAAATATCTTACAACCAAAAACTTCAACGAATCCATAAGTTATATCAGTTATATGCTTCAAAATAATGGATAATTGAATGTCTAATCATTATTATTTTGAATTAATGCTTCAAAGATTAGACCACTTTGGTGATTAAGTAATCTCATATGCATAATTTCAAAATAAAATACATCATGATAGTGAATAATTATTTCACTTAATGCTATCTAACACTGTTTTAAAATAAGGAAAACACTAAATTTTTATGAAAAATCACTAATTCTTAAACTTGGCTCTGATATCACATGTAAGGATTTTAATGATTGTGAAAACATAAACAATCTAAACATTCAGAAACCCTATCAATTATTCAGGATCATAGAACTATATGATTTTCACATAAATGTATTACTATGATAATTTAGTCAAAAATATATATCTGAATTAGCCATTGTCACATCCCTAAACTACACCCTAGAAGTTAGGGTCAATCTCGAATTGCAACCGGCGTACTTGACCTCTCGGAGGTCTTGTAGAAGCCCTTACATATCATTTATCACATATACATAATGAAAAATAGTGAGGAATTAAAACTTTTCACAAAACGTTTCATAGTCTTTAAAAATCTTTCATATAAAGTCATAGGAAATGCTAAGTCTCAATCTCATCAAACTTAAGACATGAGAACGCTTGGGACACGACCCATACGAAATACGAATATAAAAATACTTAGTCTAGTACAATACTTCAATAAGAAATATAAAAGACATCTATGCCCTCGAGTCAAATGAGGACATACTTCAACTTCTCTTGAACGATGCTACATTCCAAGTCTTCTTTCCCAAATGCTCATCACCTACCAACAACTATAGAGATAGATAAAAGCATGAATTAGTACAACCACATGTACTAAGTATGACATAATGCATAAAAATCATGAAAATGAACATTTATTAGAAATATGCTTCTTTTCATTTAAACATCATAATATAATCACAAGAATAACATTTATCAACTTAGAAACATATAAGATGACATCTAACTAAATATTCACATTTTTGGAACCACATTACAGTAGCTTAACTTCATTGTTGCTTTCTCTTTCCTTTAAACCCTTCCTAGCATGTAAAATTCTCACTAAAAGTTATCCTAAGACTCACTTGAGCAACACAAAGAGAGACCTCCCATACAACCTCCCTAAGCATGCTTATATGACCCTCAAGACTACTTATATAAGACGCACACAGACTTACAAGACATCATACATACCAACGTATAGCTAACATGATATTCTCTTTCTAAAGGCTATCAAAAGACCTACTTAAGTAAATCAAGAAGATAACGTCCATGATTGACCTCTTCAAGACTACCTAAATAATCCTTAAGACTAATTAAGTTTATATCATGTCCACATAATCAACATCTTCCCTAACTAGATTTATTCTTAAGACTCATCAAGGTAAGATACAAAGTGACCATTTCTATTCCCCCTTCACACCTTAACTAGACAACCCTTAACTGCACTAGATAAGAACTTATTCATTTAACATACTTTCTTTCTTAAGTCATTACATTCTTTAGTTCATTTAAGACTCATACATCACATAAAGGACATTCAAGTAATGGTCTTGGACAAGACCTAGGAACTCCAATTAATACCTTCAAAGCCTATTGTGAAATGTATAGACACCATACCACCACCGAAACTTCATAGAACTTTGTTAATGCTAGTAGGTATTCCATATGATGAGAAAAAGCAATAACTGACATAGACCATGATAGAAAGACATGGAATCTGATGTTCTAACCTACTCCGATGAGGGTGTTTAACTTGCCAATGGTAGAACTTAGACACATCCCATGTAGGCACATGATAAGGAATATGAAGGGAATGCTTTGTAATCTAGTCTCATTATTTAACTACAACTACTTCCCTTACCATACTCACTCGGTGCTAGCCTTCGTTCCTATAGAGTAATTTACACTTAAGGTCATATACAGGGGTTCCATATCAAGTTCATAACCCAATCACATTTAACCTACCAAAGAAAGGTCCACTAGGGATACCTCACAATGGCGACAAAAAGCTCATCATGAATTTCCTAAGGATTAATATGATGTCGTTCCATCCAATTAACCTCAATTCTATCATTCCTTTACTTTGAAGGATACCATTATGGCTTACGACTTTAACATTCATAACCTTACCACTAGGTTCAAGGTTTCACATAGAAGACCATCTTAACATCATTTAAGGTCACATGTCATTCATACCTTCAAGACTAAAAAAATTTAGCATCATAAGTCAAGACATCACATATTCACTTTCATAAATGCATCAAGTAATGGACACAAGTCAACCAAGACAAGACACTGCATACTTCACTTTAATACATATTACATGTCATTCTAGAAACACATAGACATAACCATATCCTCTTTAAGTCATATTATACACTACCTTATCATCATCAATATGGACAACATAGACTCATGTAGTCAATTAGGAATAACCAATCATCAACCCTAAGACTATACACACAAAGCCATAATCTTGGTCTAATATGGTCACCTACATAACATCAATAGAAAAACACCTATACTTTCACATTACTTAAAATGTATTTAGACATTATCATACTTCACACAATCATCATAATACTTCAAGTAGTTTGCCTACAAGGCCATGATCATCATATTACTTAAAATAATGCCGACAAGGCCACATCAACTGCAAGTAAAACACATAACACCGCTACCATAAGTGTACCATACCAATCACAATGAAATTGAAGTCTAATAATCTAGAACAAAGGAAATAGGGCAGTGTCCCACCACTCCATCTTCAATACCTCAATTCAATGCTAAACCATTCAATTCGATATCATAAGGCCCTTATTCATGGCCATAACCAACAATTCAACATAATTATAACAATATTTATGAAACTAGGTCAATTTACTACTTATTCATAAATATAATACACCCTATATATCAATTTACTATAATTATTACATCAATGAATAGCCTATATGAAACTACATTAGAGTTCGTAAACATACGATTAATATCAAGTAACTCATAACTTAGTCAAAAACTAGGGTTCATTCAATTCATGGGTTCATAGGTTATTTAGGTTAAAATCAATACAATAAAAATTCAATCCATAATCAATGTTTAAAAATCATTAATGCAAGAACCCTCGGTAGATCATGAAATTGGACAATTCAACTCTAAAAAACGTTAGAAAACTTCTTTGAGAGTTGTGCTCCTTGATGAAGAGAGCTTAAAGTATCAAAATACATACCTCAATGAATCTAATTCTTCAATTTGATGAACAATATCCACTCAATTCTCCAATCCAAGCCCTTCCTTGAGTTTTGACTCCAATGGAGTTGTATGGAATTTCTAAGGGATTTTGGGGTTTTGATTTGGAAGAATGAAATCTTATAAGTGTTAAAGACATATGTACATGTTTAAATTACCTAAAAGACCTTTAAGGAACAGCTAAACATCTTATTTGTACGTGGGGTGAATTTACAAGTTCACCCCTCACTCGGCAGTGAACTGCATGCAGTAACAAACCTATCGACGGTCCGTCCCTTGACCAACAGATCGTCTTGTTGGTCCGTGGTCTGGGATTGAGGCCTGTATTGGGATTCCTCTCACCCACTCCTAAGTTCCAACTGACGAAACCCTACCAATGGGGCATCGATTGCCTCCATGGATTGGGCTGTCTTTGACAATCTTGGGCACCATGAAGGGTCCTTCCTCAAGGATCCTTGGATGGTCCTTGGAGATGTTTTCCCGGACTTTTCTAACCCAAATATGCACATATACAAAATTAGAACCTTTCACATGAATTTCACCCAAAATGAACACCTAAAATTTGATGAAACATGCCTAGACACACAAGATCGTTTCAAGGCAAGACTTTCGAACGTCATGGACGTTCTTAGATGTTTGACCTCCTAACTTCACGAAACTTGACACACTGACTATATACATCATAATTAATCATTTAAGTACCATTAAACTCATGAATCACATATAAACACATGGAACCACATATGAGGCACATAGATGACTTAGTCATCGAACGTTTTGGTCGTCCCTTGACGTTTGACTTCCAATGCACCTAAAATCTTAGACATTGCCTCAGTACCATATTTAGACCTATTTAGGACCTTATACCATCATGACCAACATGTTATTCTCTGGTTCACCTAAGTCATTTTCGAGATCTTACAACTATTATAATTCTTGACTTGATTGAGCGGAAGTCTTTTCTTTTGGTTCTTCAGAAGTTGTTTCTCTCTTGCGTTATACTTTATGAATAGTTTTGATGGATAGACTATCTATTTATGACAGAGAGAGGAACCTTTAAATAATTAAACACTTTTTTTTGTAGCCAAACTAAACTTTGGCCTTACTGAACATCTTAAACCACGCCCTCGGGGATTGCTTCAATCCATAGAGGGCTTTCTTCAATCTGCATACTTTTTTTTGACTCCCCTTTCCTTCCATATCCGGGTGCTATCTCTATATACACCTCCTCGTATGAGTCCCCATGCAAGAAGGCATTTTTCACACTTAACTATTACAATGGCCAACGGTCTGTTGCTGATTCTAAGTCAAAGGAACATCATTCTCATATTTTCATCATGGTGAGTAGTGGAGATAAAGGGTAGTTTTAAAACTACCAAGTAACTCCCCACTTAATGGAAAGTTGGAAGAGGTAATGGGTAAAGTGGAAAATTTAATTGGTTAAAGTGGAAAACTTAATTGGTAGTTTGAAGTTACTAAGTAACTTCCACACTTTCCCACTTCTACAAACATATTAATAAGTTCTCCACTTATCCAATTAGAATTAGAATTTAGTTAATTATATATTAAATTAAAATAATATTAATGTGACTGGATCATAAAATTAACATTGTAACTTGTAGGACTTTGGTGTGTCATTTTGACACTTTTTAAACAATCAGCAAAAAACTAAGAATTGCACTACACTCGCTAATGATGTATCAAAGTGACGAATTAAATGAAGACATTTGACATAGATACCAAAAATAAGTATTTGGAAGATATTGTATGTAAAAAAACTATTTAGTTAATTACTTAAAACAATGTTACATTTCAATTATTAATATTTTTTTTAAAAAATTGATGTTAGAATTGTTAAAATATGCACAACGAAAGTTGTATTCAAAATCACAAACTTATAGAATAGCATAATAATGTAATCTAAATAAATTGTGAAACTCTAACCTTTTATAGCTTTTACACAACTCGTTCAGTGATTGTACTTCAGCATTATAGCCTTCTACTAATTCCTGACTAACTCTCTCAATCAAGTTTTCTGTTAGCAAGAAAATTTTCAACAAGAGGATGTTCTTTCCTTGTGAACCACCACCCCTTTTATACTTTTCAGTATAATGGAAATGTTTGAAAGATGAAATGTTTCTAGTCATAACAAATAGCCATATATAGTTATTAAATACACATAGGTATATCTAGATACTGTTAAGTGTATCAAGTATACATGATCAATAATCACAAATTATCATTATACACCATTAAATGTATTTTGACATTGCTAAGAGTATCTAACAACAACGATAAATAATTATCAACAACTACTAAATATCATTAAGTGTTAAACGAAAGTCATAAAACACCAAAGGTAATAAACTAATAAATTATCATTTAACACCATCAATAGCCACTAATAACCATTGAACACTATTATTTGCTCCTTTCATCTTCCCAGGAAACAAAAGAATTACAATATTTTCTTCTTTCTTCATTTAAAGAAATAAAAAGTTTTTTCTCTTTTAAACTAATAAAAGTCAAAAATTATTTATGCCTAAACTTACAAAAATACTAATAGTTCTTTTCTTTTTCAAACTCGATCAATTAATCAGACATAGTAGGGACCACATATTTATCAACAGAGCCTTACAAATATAATATTTAATTCGTAAAAAGCATGAATTAACCATATTATAATAAATCATAGATTGTACCACTAAAAATTTGTAATTGTACTATTCTATTTAATTTCAAATTTTTTCTATTAAAACTTATTCAAAATTCCCATGTTAGAATTATCTAGACAAATCAATTAAATCAAAATTCTAAGAAATATAATCGATTGCCTAGTTTAATCCTTTATCTTTATGCTTAAATTGATTCACATGAAAGATATACATGTAAAATCCACTTGCAGGTTTTCACGTGACTATTTATAAGCAACCATAAGGGGTGTATTATTCTCATATTGGAGATATGATTCTATCAACTAATTATTCTTTCACGAAGGTAATTTGTTATTATCCAATACATTATAAATATTTTGACTCATCACAAAGTCACACGTTTTAATAGATTTAAATAATAAACTAAACTGCATAGATCATAATAACTACATCAAAATTAACAATATAAACTCATGTAATGGAGTAGAGATATTATTTATTGAAATTCCGAATCTAAGTACATATCTCATTTTGGTCAATCCAATATATGTAAAATTTACTAACACAAGAAGTTAGAATCTTATAATTCTCATAATCAAGATTGAATTATATTTAATCTTGTGTTACAATCATCAAGATGTTTGTCCAACTTCATCTTTGATTGTAAGCATTTAATTTATAACTTATAAGAACCAATAATTTTAATCTTCCGCTTATGAGTTAAACAACTCCACACCCAAAAATCATCTACTATATGAGTAATGGACATACACATAAACATAATAATCTATTTAAATAAAGACTTTATTGTATTAATTAATATAAAATGTGAAGTCTTCATAAAGAATTAAAATCAATATTATAACTCAATCATAGGGTTAATAGTATATCCCAACAATCTCCCACTTTAGACTCATAATCATGCATGTACAATTTTTACACTCATTACATCCATATGCTTATCAAAAGGCTTTTCAGGTACGCCTTTGGTAAATTGATCTGTCAAATTATTCTTTGATTCAATCTTCTAAACTCTCACATCACCCTTTGAGTTATATGACAAATCAAGTGATATTTCCTCTCAATTTGCTTACTCCTTTTATGGATTCATGGTTTTTTTGAGTTGGCAACTGCACCACTGTTATCACAATATGGTATAATTGGTGCTTTATAGAAGGAACGACTCCAAGATATTTTTGAGTCAAACAACCTTTTTAGCCGCATCATATGCAACTACATATTAGCTTCCATGGTGAAATCAGCAACACACGATTGCTTTATGATCCTCCAAACTATGGCTCCACCTCCCTGAGTAAATACATATCCTGAGGTCAATTTTCTAAAATCTTTATCTGACTCAAAATCTGAATCTCTATATCTAATAGGTACAACATTTCCAGGGTGAAACAAGTATATAATCCCTAATACTTTTAAGATGCTTGACTGCAGTTCAATGTTCTTGCAAAGGGTTAGACTGAAATATGCTAACCATGCCTACAACAAAGTACATATCAGGTCTAGTACATAACATAGCATACATAAGACTCTATACGACAAAAGGGTAAGGTAACCGCCTTCATCCTTTCTATCTCATCGGTCATTTTGGGTGACTAATACTTTGATAAAGTAATTTCATGTCTAAAAGGAAGAAACCCCTCTTTAGAGTTTTGCATGCTAAACCTCGCAAAAATAGTATCAATATAAATTGTTTGAGACAAGTCTAATATCCTTAGTTTGTGATCTCGCAAAAGATTAATCCCAAGAATATGAGTCGCTTCTCCCAAGTCTTTCATATCAAAACACGACGAAAAAGACTCCTTAACAAAATTTAACATGCTCATATTATTTCCTATGAGTAAGATGTCATCAATGTAGAGAATAAAAATGTTACTATGTCTTCCTCTCATTTCTTATAGATGCATGATTCATTTTCAAACGGATCTAAACCAAAAGTTCTAATCAAATTTTAATAACAAATATTTCATACTCGAGATGGTTGTTTAAATCCATAAATGGATATCTTGAGTTTACAAAGATATACCGTGAGTTTACAGTATTCTAATGCATTTCACTTAAGAGTTGTATGTGTCTAGAGCCTTTTTGTATTGATTTTGATGGTTTTGTATCATATCTTGTAGGAAAGATATTTAGGTGTGAAGTTAAAAAAGACAACTGAAAATGTGCAAAAAATGGCATCAACGGAGGCAATCGATTGACCGTAGATCCATTGACGCCGTGTAGATGGGTATCGTAGATGGGAAACCCAGGCATTGGATGAAATCAGGAAAATTTGACCAAGTGTAGAACCACGACGAGAATTGACGGTCCGTCGATCAATTGACGGACCATACTGGTAAACCATAGAATGAGATTGCGAGGGTTCAGTGCTTGATTTTTGAAGATTCTAAGTATGGAGTTATGGAGGGGCATTGAAGGACCGTCGATTGATTGACAGACCGTCCTGGTGGTCCGTCAATTGATTCAAAGAGGGTAGATTTTGGATGCTAAAATATTTTCGAAGTCCTGGTTGGCGGAAGGGACATACGGACCGTAGATCCATTGATTGTCCATAAGTCAGTCTCTTAGATTGAAGATGCGTGCCTGAACAAAGTTTTATTATTTTTTCCCTTTCTGATTAGGAGTTTTTTTCTATAAATAGGTTATGTTAACCTCGTCTTTGGAGTTGGCTACTATTGTTATTGTTCTAGTTTGAGACTTTGGAGATTAATTTTTGCAAAATTTAGCAACTTTTGATTTCTTAAGTTGATTTTGAAGATTTTGGTGTTGATATTCAAGTTGAAATTCCAGGTTTATTTTTCTCATTATGTAAGTTTATAATTTTTTCATCTAAAATAATGAACTGTGTTCTTGTGATTACGGGTAACTAAACTCCACAATTGAGATTGTGGGAACCATGAGAAATTAACAACGTATGAATAGTAATGAAGCAATCTTCGAATAGTGTTTTGAATGAATTAATAAGTCTTTTGTTTAGAAGTATTTTTCGCAGTTGTAAACGTTAAAATTTGCCTTGTTGCTACTTGCCGGACCAAGGAGGTAGTTAATAAGGAAAGAATTATCAATATAGATTTAGTTTGATACTATCTAATAGTCTAGTGTCGATTGGTGCGACAGTGAAAACTAATCCATACATTAATGTGATTTCTAAAATGAAGAAAGGTAAGGGTTATTAAATTCTACATAAGTAACTGGACCAAGGTACGGGGTGAAATTCTTTATATGTCGGACGACGGATTTAAACATACATAACTTATCACTTTGCGTGTAATACACTAGGAAGGATCACTATTACTAGGATTAGCGCATTATGAGCTCGTGGAGAACACGTCCCTTGTTACTTTCTCATTTTGATAACAACCGAAGTTAATTCTTACTTACTTGATAACTTCATAATCTTAGGATTTTGTTTCACAAACCCCCTCCCTTGTTTACTTACTTGTTTCAGAAATACCTTGACTAAACGAATATAATTATGGGTTAAAATTAAGTCTAAGCCATATTCCTTATAGGATCAACCCCAACCTATTAATTGAGTTCTTTACTTTATAACAATCTCTTATGCTTCTTTATGGAGGTGCAATTTAGAAGTTGGGATTGAGTGGGGTAAACGGATCGTGAGTGATAGGGTGAAGTTTGAGTAACCCAACTTACGATTTTGTTTTGGTGTTTTCTTGCCAGTGTTATTTTTCCCCAAGAGACTGTTTAAATTTCTGTTGAACTGGCATATATTAGGATTGTATGTGTCGAAGCAAGAAAGATTCAAGTATGATCGCTTGTGAAAAATGAGACTAGTCCAAAATTTGTGATATATCCTTGAATTCGTAGGATAAGATAAGTTGAATTTGTAGGCTCTAAATATTAAATGATAATGCACCAACTGCATGACCCGAGACTAATGATGGGCATTTTATGGCAGTCACTACTCGAGGGGTTAAGCAAACCATTGATCCATCTATGCCATCTGGGTGGAGATTGATGCTAGAAAAGATACTGAGGTGACAGAGATTAGTAGAGAGCACGACAATGTAATTGAAAAATAAGATGTGATCACATCCCTTTACAAGGACTCCACCTCCCTTTCCTCAAATATTAGCAAAGAAAATCGAAGAACGAAAATACCGCAGGTTCATCACTATTCTAAAATAGCTTTCCATAAGTGTTCTGTTGATAGAACATCTAGAGAAAATGCCTGGTTATGCAAAGTTTATGAAGGATATGATTATAAAGAAGAGATATGTGAGTTTTGAGGATAACGATTAGTTGCAACTTTGTAGTTCTATTGCTATAAGATCCTTTGTAGAGAAAAAAGAAGATCATGGTGCTTTCACTATCCCTTGTACCATTGGGTTATTGCACTTCGCCAAGGCACTATGTGATCTTTGTGCTAACATAAATCTCATCCCATTGACCATTTACAAGAAATTGGGATTGGGTGATGCGAAACCCACTACGGTGCGGTTGATCACGACGGATAGAATTGTGAAGAGGCTTATTGGAGTTCTACATGACGTACTAGTGAAGGTGGAGTCATTCATTTTTCTAAGCGATTTTGTTATTCTTGATTGTGAGGTTGACTTTGAGGTTCCCATTATCCTTGCAAGACCATTTCTCGCCACGGGCGTGTTTCGGTTGAAATGAATAAAGGGCAGATAAAGTTCAGGCTTAACAATAAAGAAGCAACTTTCAGTATTTGTAGGTCCATTAAGTAGAGTGGTGAGATCCAATCGGTATATGCTATTACTTTTAAAAGTGAGAGTGCTTCGAAGGTGCAATTCAATGAGAAACTGGGTATTGAGGCATTAGAAGTAGTGATAATGAACTTTGAGAGTGATTTCATCAAAGTGTATGATGAGTTGGTGGCTGAACTTGATAGGTGCGAATATCGGTCAAAACTTAAAAAGATGGAGTTGGATATGAAAATTCGTGAGACTCCACCAGCGAGACCATCTATGGAAGAGAAACCTAAATTGGAACTTAAGGCTCTACCCCACATTTGAGCTATGCATTCTTTGGTATGGATGAGACACTCTTGGTCATTATTGCAGCGAATCTTAATGGGTGACAATTCGAGTGTTTAGTACCGGTGCTAAAGATGTTCAAGTGAGTTATTGAGTGGACTATTCCAAATATTATCAAAATCCTCCCGGTATTTGTTGCCACAAAATTGATCTCATGACGGATCATAAGCCCACTATTGAGCATTAGAGAATAATCAGCCTATGCAAGAGATAGTGAAGAAGGAAATTATTAAATGGTTGGATGCTAGATTAATCTATCCTATTGCAGACAGTAGTTGGGTATGTCATGTTCCGTGTGTGCCTAATAAGGTTGGTATTATTGTGTTCCTAAATGAACAAAACAAGCTTATGCCGATGCGACCGATGACCAGATGGAGAGTTTGCATAGATTACCGGAAATTGAGTATTTGGATAGAGAAGGACCATTTTCATATGCCCTTCATTGATCAGATGAAGGATAGACTTGTAAGATATGGATGGTACTGCTTCCTTTATGGGTTTTCGAGCTATAATCAAATTTCTATAGCCCCGGAACACCAAGATAAAACTACCTTCACTTGCCCCTATTCGACCTTCGTATATAAATGCATGCCATTTGGGTTGTGTAATGCTCTAACAACCTTCCAGTACTACATGATGTCGATTTTCTCCGACATGGTTGAGGACACTATTGAGGTATTCACAGATGATTTCTCAGTAATTGGTAACTCTTTTGATAGATGCTTCGATGCTCTGGCTGCGGTATTGAAAAGGTGTGAACATTGCAGTTTAGTGCTAAATTGGTAGAAGTGTCACTTTATGGTAAAAAAAGGGCATAATGTTGGGATACCGGATTTTTGAGAAAGGTATTGAGGTGTATAAGGCCAAAGTAGAAGTAATAGAAAAGCTTCCTCCACCTATCTCGATAAAAGGTTTGAGAAGTTTTCTAGGGCATGCAGGTTTCTATTGGAGGTTCATAAAAGATTTTTCGTAAATAACACATCCTTTGTGCAAGCTTCTTGAAAATAAGAGTAAATTTCACTTTGATGATGCTTGTGTGATAGCATTTGAAGAGTTGAAGAACAAGTTGGTCTCTACCTCCATCATTATTGCTCCAAATTGGGGGGGAACCGTTTTGAAGTCATGTGCGATGCTAGTGGGGTGGCGCTTGACGTGGTATTGGGGCAAAGGCCTGGGAAGATACTTCACCCTATTTACTATGCAAGCAAAGCTCTAAATGCAACAAAAAAGAATTAAATGGTTATAAAGAAGGAGCTTCTCGCCGTGGTGTCTGCATTTGGGAAATTTTGCTCTTATTTGCTTTGGACAGCAGTCATAGAGCACGCCGACCATTTGGTGTTGAGGTATTTCATGGACAATAAGGATGCAAAACTATGACTCATTCAAAGGGTGTTGTTGTTGCAAGAATTTGATTTTGTGGTGAAAGTCGCAAGGGGACAGAGAACCAAATCGCTGATCACTTGTCTAGATTGGAGGATGACAATTAACTTGAGCTTGTGTCACGACCCAAAACCGAGCCGCGACTGGCACCCACACTTACCCTCCTATGTGAGAGAACCAACAAATCTAAACCTTAACATTTCAATATAATATCAACAGAAAGTAATGCGAAAGACTTAGCTCATTAATAAAATCAATTCAATAACTATTATTATCCCCAAAATCTGGAAGTCATCATCACAAGAACATCTATCCTCAAATTTCTAAACTAAAAATGTCTAAGAAGCTAAAACAAATAAAAGCTAGTCCATGCCGAAAGTTCAAGGCATCAAGACTTGAAGAAGAAGATCCAGTCCAAGCTAGAAGCATTAGCTCACCCTGAATTTCCGATGTAGTGAAGACTGGCTAGAATTACTGTTGAGTCGAAGAGGACGGCACGTTTGCTGCACTCCACAAATAACAAAGAAGAAAACATAACAGTAGGGGGGTCAGTACAAAACACGGGTACTGCGTAGATATCATCGGCCAACTCAAAATAGAAAACAGTATATACCAAGTAATATCATAAAATCAACTATGATACTCAACATGTAGCAACAACAAGTACTATATCATTAACAATTACCGTCAAGCTCACACATGAGGACTCAAGCCTCAATACCATACTCATTTGGGAATTATGTTCATTAGATTGAGTATATTAGCATCTTTCAATATTCATTATCTTTATTTCTCTTGTGTCGGTACGTGACACTCCGCTCCCTCATATTCTTTATTCCTCTTGTGTCGATACGTGACACTCCGATCCCCTACTACTATGTGTCGGAACCTGACACTCCGATCCCCTAAATCTACGTGTCGGTTCGTGACACCCGATCCCCTAAATCTACGTGTCGGTTCGTGACACCCGATCCCCTAAATCTACGTGTCGGTTCGTGACACCCGATCCCCTAAATCTACATGTCGGTTCGTGACACCTGATCCCCTAAATCTACGTGTCGGTTCGTGACACCCGATCCCCTAAATCTACGTGTCGGTTCGTGACACCCGATCCCCTAAATCTACGTGTCGGTTCATGACACCCGGTCCCCCTAATACTACATATCGGTTCGTGACACCCGATCCCCTAAATCTACGTGTCGGTTCGTGACACCCGGTCCCCCTAATACTACGTGTCGGTTCGTGACACCCGATCCCTTAATTCTATGTGTCGGAACGTGACACTCCGATCCACTAATCTCATTCTATCAATTCATCAAGCCTTCTTTTATACCAAGGCATCATCATTCTCATTACTTTAGTTCATCAAGCCTTTTCTTATACTAAGGCATCATCAATCTCATTACTTTTAGTTTATCAAGCCTTCTCTCATACCAAGGCATTATCATTAACAAAAAGATTAGGGTTTTGCAAGATTTGGGATTCAATAACTTCATCATGCTTATATAATCACAATTATATAATCACATTCACGCAAGCATACAATTAAGCACATAGCAGGGTCTACAATACTATCAATACATATCATTCGCTATTAAGAGTTTACTATGAATATCGTAAAAGAAACCATAACATACCTCCACCGAAGATTCGTGATCAAGCAAGCAATTTCCCAAGCTTTGTTTCTCTCTTCTCTCTCGTTCGATCGATCCTCTCTCCCTCTCTTTGTTCTTTCTGTTTTTCTTATTCAAACCCTCTTTCTTTTACCCTAATTAGTATATAATTAAGAATAAAAGATGGCAATAATAACCCACTAATTAACTTAAGGTTACCTCTTTTAACCCCCAAGTAATTAGACTTATTAACATTAATCCTCTAACTTTATACTTAAAGCAGGAATAGTCCAAAACGTCCCTTAAATTAGTTAAAGAAATCCGACCCAGACTTTACGCAACCTGTGACGGCCCGTCGTGCCTGCGACGGTCCGTCCTGCAGGTCGTCGCAAAGTTCAGAGACTCAATTTCCACCAAAGAGTCTGTGACGGTCCGTCACGCCTGTGACGGTCCGTCCTGCCATTCCGTCACGAAGTTCAGAGAGTCGATTTTCAGTACCCAATTTCAGAATTTCTAAGTGTTTTGAAACGAGACCCTGCGACGGTCCGTCGTGCCCATGACGGTCCGTCGTGGGGTCCGTCGTCTCAGCCATTTTTCCAGAAATAAAATTTGCTGCTCAAAACGACTAAACAGGTCGTTACAGCTTGTTCACAAGGGTGAGATCAATTCCATGTTCCCAGATGAAAAGGTATTGGCTGCTTCCTCATTCCTTTGTTTCCTGGTTTTGCTAATTATTTGGCAAGATATTTTTTGTACCTCCGGATCTGTCATCTCACCAAAGGAAGAAGCTCATGCATGATGTAAATAAGTTCTTTTGGGATGAGTCATACTTGTATTGTACTTGTGCTGATGGGATTATTCATCGATGTGTGCCAGAGATTGAGATGTTGAGATTTCTTGAGTCGTTGCATTCATTACCTGTTGGTGGGAATCATAGTGGTATTCGGACTGCACATAAAATTATACATTGTGGATACTATTGGGCAACCATCCACCAAGACTCTCATGATTTTGCCAAGTCTTGTGATTGTTGCCAAAGAGAAGGTGGGATTTCAAAGAGGAAAGAGATTCCTATGAACCCAATAATGGTGATCGAGTTATTTGACATATGGGTAACTAATTTTATGGAGCCATTTGTGAGTCCATATGATATGAAATATATTCTAATTGCGGTTGATATTTAACTGGGTGGAAACAATTGTGCTCTTTAACAATATAGGCAAGAGTGTCGCCGCATTTTTAAATGGAATATCTTCTCCAGATTTGGCACCCCAAGGGAAATTATCAGTGATGGAGGTTCCCACTTTTGCAATAATTTTTAAAATGTTGCTTGAGAAGTATGGTGTCTGCCACAATGTAGCTACTCCTTACTATCCACAGACTAATGGGCAAGTCGAAGTGTCCAACAGAGTCATAAATCCAATTTTGGCAAAGACTTTGAATGCCAACAATACAGATTGGTAAAGGAAACTTCATGATGCTTTATGGGCCTACCGTACCGCATACAAGACTCCCATAAGTATGTCTCCATACCAACTTGTATATGGGAAGTCTTGCCATTTGCCGGTAAAGGTAGAGCATAAAACCATGTGGACAATGAAAAAGCTTAACTTGGATTGGGGAGCCGCATCAACTCAAAGGGTGAATGACTCGCTCAATGAATTTTGCCTTAAACTTTTGAAAGTGTAGCCTTGTATAAAGAGAAGATGAAGAAGTACCATGATCAAAGGACTGAAAAACAAGATTTTGTAGTTGGAGATATTGTACTTCTATTCAATTCTAGGTTGAGATTATTTCCGGGCAAGCTCAAGTCCAAGTGATTTGGACCATTTTTACTCAAGAAAGTGTTCCCACATGGAGCGGTGGAGCTTAAGAATAGTAAATGAGAAAGGTACATGATAAATGGTCAGAAGATCAAGCTTTATCTTGGAAATGTGGAGATTGTGCAAAAAGTGATTGAGGTCTGTTATCTTGATGAAGTTTGAGTAATCAAGATTCTTGCGTCATGTCGCGTTGTTAAATCAAGCGGTACTTGGGAGGCAACCCAATGTGTAAAATCTAGCCAACCATAGGTTTATAATTCCTGTCAAGTAGTTTTCTTTTGTTTATTTGATTTCTTGTACCAGCATAGTTGGTTGTTAATGTTTGGTTTTAGTGTTGGCTAGATATAGCATAGGGTACGTGTCTAAAATGTGTCCAAAAAATATAAAAAGATGGCTACTTGTTGTTACATGTGCAGGAGCTCAAGTCAAGATCTATAGGAAATGGTTTGGGGTAGAGGTCTACGGACCCCATCGACAGTCCATCAATCCATCGACGGACCATGAATGGCGTCTGTAGATCCCATGTAAGATTCTAATTTTATCTATGTCAAAGTAATTGACATCCCCATTGACTGACAATCAATCGATCCACATACCGTCAATGGGGTCTCATAGGTCCAACCTCTAGCCTGTCGACCCGACGCAAACTCCCTTATTTAAGATTCCACTATTCAAATTAATTTCCCACTTCCATTTTTTACCCCCAAAATCGTTTCTCCTTATCCCATCTCCCTTAAATTACTCCCCAAATCACTCATCCACTCCCATAAACCATCCAAATCCCATTTCCCAAAATTCAAACTTTCTCTCTACCAAACCCTCCCCCATCTCATTCCCATAAGTTCAGTGTCCGGGTTCAGTGCTCGTAGGAAGCTTTTTATGGTAGTGAATAATAGTTCCATCACAGCGCTCCTTATTTATTGTAAGATAATAAGACTTCCCCTCAATTTTTTATTCTTAGATTGAACATAGGAAGTTTAGAGTCGGATTTTGACCTTGGGGGTTTGTTTACTAAAAAAGCATGCTAGAATTAAACTTGTGAACACAGTTGGTATAATTAATAATGATTGCGTCTAATTCTATAACCCGTAAAATGTGTGTTTAAGTCTAAATATAAGTTCTAACCTAGGGTTTCATATTTTGTCTGAAATAACCATAAACATGGATGAATTGGACCCCTAAGAATGACGAACTAGCATAGTATATGTTGAAATGCATGAGAAGAGTAGGAGAATGTTTAAAATGATCAAAAACTTGGGACCATTAATTGGAAAGAGTTATTTAATGTGACATAGACCTCATCCACGAGACCCCGTCTATGGACCTTCGATCAATTGATGGACCGTCGATTAATCGATAAACCGTCGATTGGGTCCGTGGATTGATACACAAACAAATTTCACTAAATAATAAATGAAAAATGTAGACTACAGTTCATCGATTGATGGAGGGACCATTCTTCACACGCCTTGTTTCTATCAGAGACCAATACTTTTAGCCCTTCGATCCATAGAGCGGTTCCATGGACCGTAGATCAGTCTACGGACCGTCAACCCCACCCTCAATGACAATTGAAGCCACTATTTGTAAATTTTTTAGTTTATTTTTGTACTAATAACCCTTCCACATGTACCATGGCACCCAAGAGGCAAGTGGTATACACAAGAAAGGGAAAATTCTAGTTGACTGCCCCGACTCTCTAGTTGATCGGAACACAAATACCTCACCCACTGTACCCCAGACTACTAGAGGCACCCCCCTAGAAGGTGAAACTCGACATAGTCACTGTCTCCTAATCTGATGAGGAGCACACACTGATCGACTCACCAACTGGGGCTTCTTTTAGTTCTGAGGGTGAATCCACATCTGGCTCCGAGTTATTCACTATTTCGGGCTCTGTGTTTGACCATTCTTCAGGGTCCAAGTTGGCCCATGCTTTAAGCTCCAGTTCTAAAGGAGCCACATGGTCAAGAAATAATGAAAAAGAAGCCTTGCCTGATGAATCTACTAGATCGAAAGCAGCACAACACAAAGAAATGATGATCCTTCTCTAGTGGCCGGTGAGACAAATATATGGGTGTTGAGGGTCAATGAAATGTCTATCAAAATGCCAAGATGTTGATTGATAAGGAAATGATGTTTCGATTGATCAATGAGGAGTGTCGATTCCTCACAGGGAGCTTGCATACAGTTCCAGAGGTACACCAGATGTTTAAACTCTACAAGTGCAACTGGATGGCGCGGTACCTTGGTTCATACAATGAGGAGATTGTGAGGGAGTTCTATGTTTCCTATGCTGCCACTCTTAATGGTCGATCACAAGCAGGCAAAGCCCGCAAAAAAGGACCCTCTCACTTACACCATAGTCCGAGGTTGCCGAGTGGAAATCTCACAGGACACCATCCGACGTTTTCATAAGACCCTATAACTGGTATAGATTGGGCCATAAATGCTGCAGAGTTTGATTATAGGTAGGACATAGTTTGGACCGTAACTTTCAATTGAGTGCTAAGAATATAAGGTTGTTGCGGATGGAGAGTGTGTAGAGTGGGTCACAGCACCCCGAGGGGGCATTAGAAAGGCCATGCTAAAATTTGTGGCCAAATTCTTCTGGTTGTTGGTGTAAAACAAAGTCTCACCCACAAAGAGTGACAATCAACTCACATGGGACAGGGCAGTCATGGTTGCATCATTAGTAGCCGGGTTGGAGATTGATTTTGCTCATATGATGATGGCAGAGATTCACAAGAGTACATTCAAGACCTCTATGACTTAATTCTTTCCTTGTTTGATCTTTCCGCTGTGCAGCGATTCTGGAGTTATGATTAGGATAAACTGATACACCCGACTGGCAAATTAGATAAAGGAATCATCATAGATGAGGCTAAAATTGCGGCACCTCGCAGTAAGGCCCCGGGTTGAGGTCCCTTCCTTGGGCAAAAATCTTGCAGATATGGTGGAGCATGCACAGATAAATGACCCCACCATACCATATCACACCGACACTGCCCCAACCTTCTCTTCTCATACCGCTAGTAGGCCCGCAGATCGTCCTGGTTTACGCCACCGGCAACAACTGATGTTATCTCATTGGCCAAGTTCCAGAATTTAGAGGCTTAGATGGCCACTTTGATGCACCATATCCACCCGTGGATGAAGAAATCCATAGCAAAGGCTGAGACCCCAATAGAAAAAAGGGTATGTAAACCTCATTTTTTGAATTGACTACTATTGTTATTGTTCTAGTTTGAGACTTTGAAGAGTAATTTTTGCAAACCTTAGAAACTATTGATTTCATAAGTTGATTTTGAAGATTTTGGTGTTGATATTTAAGTAGAGATTCCAGGTTTATTATTCTCATTATGTAAGTTCATAATTCTTTCATCTAGAATAAGGAATTATGTTCTTCTGATTATGGGTAGCTAAACTCCACAACTAGGATTATGGGAACCATGAGAGATTAACAATGTATGAGTAGTCATAAGGAAATCTTCGAATAGTGTTTATCATGCATTGATAATTCTTTCATTTAGAAGTATTTTTAGCGGTTGCAAACTTTAAAACTCATCTTGTTGCTACTTGTCAAACCAAGAAGGTATTTAATAAGAAATGAATTATCAACATAGATTTAGTTTAATACTATCTAATGGTCTAGTGTCGATTGGTGCGACGGTGAAAACTAAGTCATACATCAATTTGATGCCGACTATGAGGTAAAGGTAAGGATTAGTAAATTGTACACACGTAGACTGACCAAGGTGCGGGGTGAAATTCTTTAGATGCCGGATCAAGGATTTAAAGATAGATAACTTATCACTTTGCATGTAATACACTATGAAGGGATTGCTATTTCTAGGATCACCGCATTATTAGCTTACGGGGAACACGTACACCCTAGTTACTTTCTCATATTGACAACAACCGACGTTAATTCTTGCTTACTTGATAACTGCATAATCTTAGTAATTTCCTTCACACACACACACACCTCGTTTTCTTACTTGTTTCGAAAATACCTTGACTAAATGAACATAATTGTGGGTTAAAATTAAGTTTAAACCATATTCCTCGTGGGATCGACCCCAACCTATCAGTTGGATTCTTTACTTGATAACGACCGCTTATGCTTCTTTAAGGAGGTGTAATTTGAGCGTATCACAAGCCATGTGTTCATTTCCATTTACCATGCAACCTTTTAATTATGTCATATAAAAACATTCATCAAGACTTTCGCTTGAAAAGGTCATCTTGACATCCATTTGCCAAATCATTATTATAATGATCAGGAATGGGTAAGAGAATTCTAATGAATTTAAGTATGGTATCGACGAAAAAGTTTTCTCATAATCAATTGCTTCTTTTTGAGTAAACCCTTTAGCAATAAGCCAAGACTTAAAAGTTTTCACATTTCCATCCATACATCTCTTTTTGTTGTAGATCCACTTACAACCAATAAGTTTAACACCTGTTGGTGGTTCCAAAAGATCCGAGACTTGATTTGAGTACATAGATTCCCTTCGGATTTCATAACAATAACCCACATTTTGAAAATCTTTATCATATAGTGCTTCAATGTAATTTTAATGGTTTTGTATTTGTTTCTTTAGGGATTCTATCGTACGGTTCTCCTAGTATCGTAAATGGTTGTGGTTTTCTAATAACTTACCCACTATGACGACTAGCAACTACATGATTTGCTACATCTTGAACTAAATTATGAACATTCTGAACTACTTCCTCCACAATTTCAAGTTGCGCGACATTCTCCCACTACATTGTGGTAGCGAGATGTCTTGAGTCTTCTTTTGAGCAACCTCTAAGGCATCCTTTTGAGGAACCTCTTTTCAACGACATTTCTCTCACTACGTGGATCCAACGTTATGTTAATAAGTGTTTTAGGTAGTTGTGTTGATACTAGTAGTCATTCCTTTGCTTAGTTCCTATAACACAAGTTTACTTCTAAGAACATGGTTAATTAAGTAGTCATGTTCCATAATCTTGGCAATTGTTGAAACAATTACCTTTTGTTCCTTGGGACAATAAAATAAATCTCCTTCAGTTTCTTTTGGATATCTAGTTAAAATTCTCACTTCTATCCTTGATTTTAATTTATTTTTTTTACCTTTTAATACATGTGTTGGACATCCCCAAACTCGAATGTATCATAGACTAGGCTTACGCCCATTTCACAATTCGAATGGGGTTAAAGGAACAAATTTTGAAGGAACCAAATTTAAAAATGTAATTTACAGTTTCTAAGGCATATCCCCAAAATCTGAAAGACAATTTTGAATAACTTAATATTGATATAACCATTTTCAAAAGAGTTTAATTTCTTCGTTCTGCCATAAAATATTGTTATGGTGTTCCTAGGACAGAATATTGAGATGTAATGCATTATTTTGATAAGTACTGAATGTATTTCGCCGAAAGGTATTCACTATCACATCTGATCATAATGTTTGAATATATTTACCATGTCGCTTTTCCATTTCTATTTGATTTCTTTGAACTTGTCAAATTGTTCAGATTTATGGCACAACAAATAAATGTCTTCATATTTTGAGTAGTTATCTGTGAAAGTCACAAAATACTCAAAATCCCCTCTTGCTCGTAATTCATAGGACCGCACAGGTTAGAGTGAATTAGTTTTAACTTATCACTAGCTCTATTTCCTTTGGAGAGGAAAGGTCTCTTTGTCATTTTTACTTCTAAACAAGATTCACAAGCTGAAAGTCCCCCCCCCCCTATTCAATGAAATCAGAGGTCCATCAGAAACCAACCTTGAAATCCTATTTATATTGATATAACATAGACGTAAGTGTCATAAGTAAGTTTGACTCAATTCAAAAATATGCTTTCTTTTATGAGAAATATCAACTGCCCTTTCTCAACGCATTTCTTTACACAAAGACTCCATTTTTTCCTCTTTTCTGATGATAAATATTTCTCAGAACATGGAGTGTGAATCAAACCCGTGTTGCTATTTAATTCATTATGATGTAGCATATCATGGGAGACTTCAAATACAAAGAGATGAAGTATTTGGGAGCACCATAGAAGAATTTCTTATCATACTTAATAACAACACATTTATTTACAAATGAAACTTCATAACCAATATCCATTATTTTTTAAACTGAAATCAAATTCCTTCTTATCAGAGGTTCATAAAGAACATCTTTTAAAAATATAATTCTAGTATTACTGAAAGAATAGAAAGATATTTCTTATTGTTAGGACTGGTGTTGTTCCCCTTTCGCCTGAAAGATGCAAACTCCATTCTCATTTAGTTGCCAAATTTCCTGAAACCCCTACAAAGAAGTGCAGACATGGTCAGTGGATCCCGAATCTAGAACCCATAATTGGGTAGAAACAACCAGTAAACATGTTTCAATGACATTTAAACAAGAATTACCTTTGTTCTTTATTTTGGCTTGATAGTTGTGACATTGCCTCTTATGGTGATCAGGATACTTGCAGTGGTATCACTTGCCCTCAGGCTTAGACACACCACCTGTAGCAACTCCGAGTGCCACAACCTTGCACAACTTCTTCTACTGGGCTTTAGCCAACTTAGATGAAGAAGCAACAAATTTGCCCACCTTGTATGCTACAGAGGGAGACGTTTGTTGCTTGATAATGTATTCTGTCGTTTCAGTTCATTCAACAATCTCGCAAGAGATAAATCCATCTTGTTCATATTATAATTCAAGAGAAATTATTGAAAAGTGTCCGACAGAGTCTATAAGATCATCTCAACCTGAGAATCCTTATCAATAGCAAGCGGCAAGTATCGCCAACTCATGCAGATAATTCATCATGATCAGCACATGATCCTTGAAAATGGATCCTTTAACCATTTTGGTGGTCTAGATAGCCTTCATGGCAGTTTTCTTGGTAGCACGATTCTTCTCTCCGAACATCTCTTTAAGAGGTTCGAGCATATCATAAGTAGATGTCATACACTGATTTAGATTCTGCAAGACATTCAATATTGAGGCAAGAATGTAGCACCTTGCATCTCATCAGCCTTAACCCATTTCTTATAGTCCTTTATCTCCTCATTAGTATCATTTGCTTTTTTAATGAGGCATTATTCAACCAACGCATATTTAAAACCCTCAGATGTTAGAACAATATCAAGGTTTTGTTTTCAGTCCACAAAGCTAGGACCTTTCAGATTATTTTGGTTCAATATAGAGGACATAGTATTGAAGTGAGACATAGTTGATCTAAGAGATATTTGAAACAGATCATTAGTAGCATATGTTTTTTTAAAGAACAAAAAGACACATATAATCATGATAATGAACAATTAGAATTGATAGGAAAACTTAACTATGCAAGCAAATATATGAGCAAGTTCATGTATATAATACCACTTAAACAAGACAAGCCAACTCAGTTAGAGAGTAATTTGTGATGTTTAGTCGTGTGTGTGTATATATATATATATATATAATATATATATATATATATATATATAAATATAAATATATATATATATATACGCGCTATTTTTTCAACACGTGTGTTGCACGCGATTACTAGTATAACAAATATATAGTAAATAGTATTGCTTATTTAAGCAAATATTTGAATAATAAACTTAGCAAAAAATAATATTGCAGATTTGTGAATGTTTAGTGTGGATCGTCATATGTATCCCTTATTCACGCAAACCTATGAATATAGTCAATGAAGTATTTTATTAATTAAATGGAAATATGTACACATTTATTTTCACTTGATGAGGTTCAATCATGAAATTAGTTTATCTCACTAATACAGCCTATCTCACTAATACTACCTCATACACCATATTTCTTTTATATTTTTCTTTTCGTCTAACCATATGTGTTTTACATGTTTATTCTATGTTATATTATTTAGATATGTCATATGAACATGTGAAGAGACAACTACATTTTATATATTCACATATTTTCACGTTTGTTATGAGTTTTTTTTAAGAAGAACTAGGAATATTTTAAGACAATATATATCGAAGTTAGAAGATCTCGTTATCTTAATAATACATTTGTGACATATATAATACTTTAATAGAAAATCGTTATCTTCATAATACATTTGTGACATATATAATACTTTAATTTAAATACAAATACCTACTCAAATATAAATATATATTTGCATAAATGAAAATCATATCTCATAAAATTAGCTATTAAATAAATAATAAAAATTAAACCAATACAAACTTCAACTGACGTTATTACAAGTCATATGAACTTTTCTTCGACTAAAATATTGAAATATTAAAAAGTAGTAAATAAGTAAAATAACAGGGCAATGTTTATATAGTAATAAATATTTCGAAGCAAACTTTCTGAGAGTCTAAATCACACAAGTAAATTGATAAATAAGTCACTTTTTTATCTTGAGCAACAAAAATAAATCGTGACAATTCTCTTAATTTTGAAAAAAAGATATTCAAAATCATATATTTACATCACAAGAGAAGTTGTCAACAAAAAACAAATGAATTTAGACTACATCATGTTAACTTTATATATTGGAACATTACATGCTAAAGTATATATTAACTGAAAAAATAACTATGATATCATCAAAATTATATTATTTTCCTCAACTACTCGAGGTTATGAAATATACACTATAAGGATAGAACGACTTACTTAATTAGAAAAGTAGTACCTCATATTCCGCTAAACTTTGTACTCATTCAACGGCAATAAATAACACAAACAATTTACAAACTTCAACTGACTTTATTATAATTCATATGAATTCTTTTTCGCCAAAATATTGAAATATTAAGAAATAGTAAATAAGTAAAACAAAAAGGCAATGTTCATATAGTAATAACTATTTTGAAGCAAATTTTCTGAGAGTCAAAATCACATAAGTAGCATTGATAGTCTTTTTTTTCTCTTGAGCATGAAAATAAATCGTGACAGTTCTATGAATTTTGAAAAAAGATATTCAGAAGCATATATCTACATCACATGAAAAATTGTTAACAAAAATAAATGAATTTAGGATACACCAGGTTAACTTCATATAATGAAACATCACATACGAATGTATATATTAAGCAAAGAAATAATGATTATATTTATATTATTTTCCTCAAGTAATCCATCTTATGGAATATACCGACTTACTTCATCAGAGTAGTGGTGACGCATATTCCGCTTAACTTCAGACTCACTCAACGAGAATTAATCAAACAAAAAAATTTAAAATGCAAGAAGAAGTAGAGTGATGGTTAGAAAAAATTATTGTTGAAAAATGAGAGGAATTCCCTCCATTTATAGTCAACAAAGGATAGTATGAAAAAATATTTTTTTGTGTCTTATCTGAAAAATCATTACCTTTCCAAGAAGTCATTATATTTTTGAAAAGTCACAACTTTTTAAAAAAATCACAACTCTTTGGAAAAATCACAACTTATTGATAAAGTAACAACTTTTTGGAAAAGTCAGAACTTATCGAAAAATCGTAATCCTTTGAAAAAATCACAACTTATCGGAAATGTCATAACTCATCGAAAAAGTCACAACCTAAGTAAGGGATATTATAGTAATTCAATATTAAAGTTACGAGTTTATACTTTTAAGGTAATAAGAAAAGATATATATATATATAATATATATATATATAATATATATATATTATACTATATAATATAATATATATAATATATATATTATATATTATATATATTTGTGCATTAATCAACATGCAACTTAGTTGAAAAATTAAAAAAGTCATCAAATCAAAAGGCAAACGTAACAATATCATAATATACAAGTTTATACAATGGGAAGAAGGCATGTGTCAACATATAAACTCATATATTAGCTATTAAAATCATTTATTAGAAGTAGGGATGAATCCTTACAACTCTGTAATACAAAAACATTTTTTTTTTTGTAAACAACAAAAAACTGTTCATTAAAAGAACATCAAGATATATAAAGATTTAATCAAATATGTATTAAAATCATGCACACTTATTACATTATAATTATATGTAAGACGACTCGTGATAACAATTTTTAGAATATTCACATCAGAAGCTTCATTCAGAATCAGAAACTTACATAATAGAATAATAATGTAAACTAAATAAATTGTGAAACTCTAACCTTTTGTAGCTTTCACACAACTCGTTCAGGGACTGAGACTCCAGGATTACAGTCTTCTACTAATTTCTGACTAACTCTCTCAATCAAGTCTTGTGTAGGCAAATAAAATTTTAGAAAAAGGATAATCTTTCCTTGAGAACCACTACCCCTATTTATTCTTTTCAGTATATGAAAAATGTTTGAAAGATGAAATGTTTCTAGTCATAATTAATAGTCATTAAATACCGCTAGATGTATTTGAATACTGTTAGGTGTATTCAACAACCACGATCAATAGTCATCAACAATAATTAAATACCTTTAAGTGTATTTTGACACTGTTAAGAGTATCTAACAACATAATCAATAGTTATCAACAATACTAAAAGTGTAAAAAGAAAGTCATCAAATACCAAGGGTAATCGACAATCAATAAACAGCATCAATAACCACTAATAACCGTTGAACACTATTATTTGCTTCTTTCATCTTCTAAGGAAACAAATTATAGCAATATTTTCTTCTTTCTTCTTTTAAGTAGATAAAAAAATTCTCTTTTAAACTAATACAAGTAAAAAATGACTTATTCCTAAAATGAAAAATATTAACATTTCGTCCCTTTTCCAAACTCGATTAATTAATCAGGCATAGTAGGGACCACAAATATATTAGCATAAGCTTCCAACTATAATATTTAATTCGGAAAAAGCATGAATTAATCATATCATAATAAATCACCAGATTGTACCCCTAAAAATCTGAAACTGCACTCCTCTATTTAATTTCAATTTTTTCTGTTACAACTTATTTAACTCCTAATGTTAGAACGTCACCAATCAATTAAATCAAACTTCTGAAAAATTTATCATTGATTAATTTAATCCTTTATCTTTATTCTTAATTAATTCACATGACAAATATAAATATATAATCCACCTACAGGGTTTTCATGTGACTACTTATAAGCAATCATAAAGGGGTGTTTTCTTTCATGGTTATATCAACTAATTATTATTTCATGAATGTAATTTGTTATTATCTAATCCATTAGAAATATTTTGACTCATCATGTAGTCTCATCTTTTAATAGACTACATAGATCATAATAACTACATCAAGATTAAGAGTATAAGCTCATGTAATGGACTAGAGATATTATTTATTGAAATTCAGAGCCTAAATACATATCTCAATTTGGTCCGTTCAATACATGCAAAATGTACTAACACAAGAAGTTGGAATCTTACCATTTCCATAATTAAGATTGAATTATATTTAATATTGTGTTACAATCATCAAAATGTTTGTCCAACTTCATCTTTGATTGTGAACATTTAATTTATAACTTATAAGAACTGACAAATCTAATCTTCCGCGTATGAGTTAAGCAACCCCATACCCAAAAATCGTCTACTATATAAGTAATGAGCATACATACAAAAATACAATGATCTATTCAAACAAAGATTTATTGTAATAATTAATATAAAACGTAAAGTCTGTATAAAGAATTAAAATCAATAGTACTATAACTCAACCATATGGTTAGTAGTATATCCCCAGAAGAATCAAGTATGATACTTTGCTCAAAATCATATCTCAAATAATTTGTCCTGAAACTAAAATATGTATCATGTTAATTTCATGCTTTAAAATCATGAAGAATAACGAAACCATAAAAGTCCTGCAAAACTTTTGCTCAAGCCTTGAGATTAGAGAATACTTGTAAAAACACATGCATAATCGCTTTAATTCATAAGGTTCTGAAGTAAATTATTAATGTTATTATTAATCAAGATCTTCTTTTATAGCTAGAACAACCATCATATATATTAATACTAGATTGGATGGCCCGTGCTAGCACGGGCCCAACATTTTAGATTTTTATATTTTAAGTTGTGGTTTTTGTGCATAATTATTTGATGATAAAGGATAGCAGCAAACAATAATTAAAAAAAAATTGTTCAAAAGTAGGGGAAAAAAATTAAGCTTAAATTGCATATGTTGATATGATTGACGCAAAAAAAAGTTGATTTTGTACAAAAGTTGATCAATGATAGATGCCACAATAGAGCAAATAAAGTAGAGTCAATGAAATATCACCACATTAGCTACCGCGCTTTGTAAAGGTGAATTCAACTACAGGCTAAAAATGATAAATCAGATTTAAAGTGTAACAATTAGCCAAAGTATTTACTCCAACCCTCAATTAAGGAAATAATTGTTTGTCTGGACGTATAACAACATAACTATATACAGTGGTGTTATTCTTGAGACAATTAGGCTTCCATACATGAAAAATAATATAACACCAATAACGACTAACAAAATTGCTCATTTAATTCTCAAATCTTAGACATAGCTAACTTGATTATTGAACTCAATTGGTTGTCTGCTAATTCCACGTAGATCATCTCCTTGTAGCTCATATTAAATGAAAAGTACAGTGAGATAGAAGTAGCATAATTTTTTTTCCCAATTTAGATGTAAGAATAGCATAAATGAACAATATACTGCATTTCTCTTATTTTTCATGGTTATGATGTTACACACTATAATAGACATTTATCAACAGTAAGAATAGGAACGGGGCTCTGAGTTTTCTTCATCTTGAAAAGTGTAAATCAGCAATTGTTTTTTTTTTAGCTATAAGAAACATAAGAATGTGCTTTTATCTCATAACCCTCGCACAGTCGACATTTTCTTCTCAGATTCACATGTATTTAGCTACCAATGCTAACAACAATAAAATGTCGCAGTTGCCCTTTTTCTTTATATTTTATTTACGCACCATGAAATTGTACCTAAAGGACTTGAAAATTAAGAGAATCTGAAATCAATCTTTCCCATAGTCTGCTTGTTGTTTTGTCTCTAAACCTTTGTTGCTTTCACTACCAAGTGAGATTGTTCCCATTCATCCCATTTTTTGGTCAACTTTTGCTAATTTATTCTCCCTAGTTCCTTCACTACCAAGTGAAATTGTTCCTATTCATTCGGGAACCCAAAAAAATGTTCTTTTTCAATAATGAAATATCTCAAAAAAAAAAAAGGAAGATATTTTTTTATTATGGAACAACATAAGAGCAATCAAGATCATGAGGGGAAAAAACAAATCTCAACGGTAGGTAGTTAAGAAGACTTGCCTTTTTCCTGCCCTGCGCTTGAAGATTCGAATACAATTGCTATTTCCATTTTCTCCACAAGTAGCAACTTCCTCGAATTCCTCCAGCAAATCTTGGCTATCCATATCCAGATCATGAGACTCTTTAGGAAGAATCAAATAGAGAGCTCCATCGAATAAGGACCATTAAAGATTGTTTAACCCCTGACTATTTAGATGTGACTATTTAGATGAAAGAGCGATACTTCTAATTGTGATTATAATAAAAGTGTATAGCATTTATAATAAATCATGTATGTTATGGGCAACTCACAATGAGAAACTGAAATAGAACAAATAAAGAGTTACATGGACAATACAAATTGAAAATGATATCCACCCAAAATAACATCTTCATACTTTAGGCAAATCTTTGCCTAAGTTGTCAATGGACATGCCATGCTTATTTATCTGACACGGGTACATGGGACCTTTCTGTATTTAGTGATACCTTCTTCATTCTCTAGAGGTGTATCCATATATTAGTCTTCCACTTCGTCTATGAAGAAGAACTGAAGGATTATATTAAAGTTTGGTGCTTGGGAACTGAAGACAATGCTTCAACCTTATAGTTATTTGTAAGAACACTCTAAAATAAGTATTTAAGAATTATACTAAATCTTTCTAGGATACATGATAAACAATATTTAATTGACGCACAAAGTTTTGATAGTGTGTTAGAAATAGAAAATATTGTACAATTGTTTTTGCGAAATGAAAATTTCAATCCTCACCTTGCGAATCTCATCATCAAGCAACTTCATTACAATTGACGCTTGTTTATTCAACTGAAAAAGAGGAGGAAAATGTCGAAGAGAAGGATAAAAGAAAAGAAGCAAGAAAACAATATTTTTCATTTGTTTTAGACATATTGCAGGAAAATCATACATAAATATGACATGTATATAGAATAATATAGAATGTTCAAAATAAATTGTAGTTCAAAATAAACATTAGCAACAGAACATCCAGAGAACAAAATTTAATATTGGATCGTATAGATTTTTTCAGGTGAAAATGTTTCATAAAACTTCATGTAGTACGTTATAGCTCTTCCAAACTGCAAGAAAAAAAATATAAACCACAAAAGAGATATTCTTTTACCTGGAAAAAAAAAAAGACAAGACAAAAAATAACACTACCGCCATTTCTACAAAAATAAATGTTATATGCCTGCACATACCATGCATCCTGGTACAGGAAGTGAAAAAGTTGAAGGCAAGAACCCAATCTGCAAGTACCTCAATAGATTTGAACTCATAGTCCCTGTTTGAAAAGTGCAAGTAATGTATATGTTGTTATTTTTTATAATGTTGGTGGAACAAACAAGATATTCATGGAGCAGAGGATTCAGGAATTAAGTGAGACCGACAACCCCAACAAATAAAAGCTAGCCAAAATCTCGAGCAACCGACAACAAAGACTTGTTAAATACATCACATATAGGATTTTTGTAGTGGCGTTTCAATGGAAGCTTCTTGTTTTATTGGGTTTACTGGCTGTTTCAGTTGTTAGTTTACATGGATTCTGGGGTTTCATGGCTGCACAAAGGTATGAGGTACTGGTCTTTCCAAAGTAGCCTCCCTATTTCAATGAGGTAGGATTAAAGTCTATGTCCACTCAATCCTCCCCAGACCATACAAAATCAAATTAATATAAGACAACCAAATCAGCTTCTAGTGAATCTTTCTGGCAATCCTTTTTTTTTTTTTGACAATGAGGCATATTATCAAACAATTTAGATGCACAATCCACTTAATAAAAATTTAAGACACGGGCATTGTTGATATCTTAAATTTTGTGAGACGGTCTAATTTTTGCAGCAAATTAGTTGACTATAAAGAATAAATTTATCACAACAAAAACAAATAAAGAAACTCAATTCATGTGCAAATCAAGTTCTTAGTAACATGCATGTAGAAATCTCAGATAAAAATTATATCCAAAAGAGAGAGAAACTTACACATACTAAATTTTAGTTACTGAATCTCAAAGAATTGAAAGTTGAAAGAACTATCAGAGCAAACATCATAGAGAAAGAATCAGGGAGAAATGAAAAACCTACCCAAATGAATTTGAAAAGTTATACCTCTGTGTAATATTGTAGGTAAATGAGAATGACATGTGGTTTGGCCCAAAGAAAGTGTTAGTACACGTGTCTCACCTCAATAAAAATAAATTCCAAATATGCAGTACAATTTATCCAACATCTTGTACAATTAAATAATGCATTGTTCGTCCACTCAAACTCCCTTTTCTAAATAAGGGAGATAAGAATAGGTTGAACTTGAAAAATCCTTCTATGAAGTTCTTGGAGATAAAGTTTGGGTAAAAATTGTGATTGCAAAATTCTAGAATTCTTAGGAAACTTGGAGCCTTTAGATCTTGAAAAATTGAAAATGTTCCATTCTCTGTTCTTAATTTTTGGGAGAAGGAGAATAGAGATTTTGGGAATAACTAAGGATGTTATTAGGTTATAAGATGAATTTAGGAAAGCTAATGGAGGACAAAAGGCAACAATGCACCTTTTAGAACATAAAAACACAAGAAAATTGAAAAAGACTTTTAATGAATCTGGTACGCCAAATTCGGCGAGTCGGAGGTCCATCACCAAACTATTCGGCAGATCGCCAAAGTGGGCCTTTGAATTTTCAAAGTTAACAGTTTTGAAGGTTTTCTTGTCATTTTGGCAATGTAGTTTGGCAATATGCAAAACTTTTCAACGATTCGTCAAACTGATACATTCCAATAAAATAACCATAACTTTCTACTCCAAAATTGGAGTAGTGAACCACCAATGGCGTTGGATAAAATAACGAAAAAACTTTATATTGGTGGGTCTTAGTCTATAAAATGCTTAATATTTTAGTAGTAACTATTGCTTGAATTTGACTTTCGTAAAATTTTATATCAAAACTCAATCGGTAAGGAATCTTTCTACTCAACTTTGTGCTAGATATTTCTTATGACCTTAATTCATGTACAACACGTTTCCTACACTAAGAAATTGATCTTAATACCTATATATAAATAGAAATATTCGAATTTGGGTCTATACATATTCAATGAACAAAATGAATCTTAGCTTAGAATTTTTGGGGTTTTACAATATTTCGCTATTGAAGATCAAAACTAGAATAGACATATGAATAGAGTCATACAAGATGTCTTTGAGCTATTTATTTACTCTATATATAGTAGCATAAACAAAATTGTACTAAAAATCGTGTGTGGTCGAATAAATGTGCTATAATTCGTGTTGTATGATTATATTGTTTATTTATGCATATTGATCAATTTAACGGTCTAATTTAAGGAAAAATTACTAAAATACACTACTTTAATTTATTTAATTTCATTAATTTCCTACTGATGTATTAAATTACAAAAATCCCTTTTTTATCCCAAATGATACTAATTAAATTTTATACATTAAATTTCATGTCCAACACATAAAAAGATACTCAAATTCACAATTTAAATTAGATACTTTAATTTTTATATACTTATCAATAATTCATATAAATATGATACTTAAATAACAGATGTATGACAGTATGATACACATATACTATTATTTGATACCTTAATATATACGAAATATAAGTAAAAATAAAACAAAGAATCATTCTATCATGATCACCAAAAAATGATACTTAATAAAATTAATTGAACATACTAACAAATATATTCAAAAATCATGATAAGATTGAAAAGATACTTAAACAACTCATCTTATACTAACATATAAAAAAACAGGTTAACATGATACTTACAAAATACTAATTGAAACTATATATATAACGAAATATTAAATTTAAAATATATTTCTTTGATACATTAAATTTCATGTCCAACACATGAAAAGATACTCAAACTTTAGCTATAACAGTTACAGAAAAAAAAAATATTCAGTCATTTATATTTAAGTATCATTTCTATTTTATAAAATATCCAGAATTCTTAAAAATAAGGAATTTTTGGTAAATATCAATATTATAGGGATAGAATGTAATTTATCATTTACAGTATGTCATTTGCCTAATTTTTACCTAATTTAATTGGTCTACAAATGAAGAGCCCACTTCGTCAAGCTCAAAATGTCATTTTATTCTAAAGGACTAAATTGATAGTCACATTATGTGGCACATCAAGTCAAATGAAACAGCCCAATAAAATCATGTCACCTGTCATTATGATATAGCATACACAATCAAACAAAGACCAATGAAATGTGTCATGTGTACTAGTGACGTATTCTATCAAATATGATTTGATTGGTGTAAAAAAGTATGTTCCCATAAAAACTCTTCCATTTCACAACTATATTGGTGGAATCAAATGTGCTAATTTTTCAAAAACATTCGAGCGAAAGATTACTTTTGATAATATGGAATCTAAATCCATTATTCTTTACAAACAGCCAAGTTTTTTCAGCGAATAATTAGTCAAATCAAGTTCAAGTTTAATATTAAAGCTATTTCAACATTTGAATCAAATCAAATTCATTTAACATAGTTTGTATTATTACTAAAGAATCAGCAAAATATCATAAAAATTGTAACACTCGTTATATTTGAAATAAAATACTATGATTGTTGCAATATTTTTCTGTCTTAATTATTATTTTTCTCGATGCAAATTTTATCGCTTATAATTTCATTTTCCCTCGTCTGCTGAGCCGTGAAATTAGAAATGTGAAACAAACCTGATTTCTTAACACAAATATCCAAACATTATATAATAAGATAGCAAAATTACAATAACAACACTTGAATTACAAGGAAAAGTATCAAAATATCAAGTAACTAGAAATAGAGATAAGAATTGAGATGAGAAGTTTAAATTCTAGAAAGAGATGACAAGAATACACGATCTCTTCATAATACACTTAACCTCTCTTTATAACTTGTCTTTCTGTTAAATTAGTTGCTAATTGGTCTCATCCCAATAAACCTTTTTGTCCCAATAACTGATCTTTTGTAATGTCTAAATTCCTGTCAGGCAGGCGTTGATTCATAACAATACTCCCGTCCTCAATAAGAACCTTGTCCTTAAGGTTAGAGTCAACAACAATGTTAGTGAGCGCTCCCTACCAATTGTAGCCAAAACAAATTGTGCAACGTCAGTATAATATAGTATGTGATCTTGTATACTTCCTGCAACAAAAACCAATCTGGAAACAGCCAAACAAACAGAGAAATGTTGATAAAATATAGTATGTGATCTTCTATACTTCCTGCATTAACCACTAATCAGGAAACAATATAAAAGATGGTTTGCTCGTAACCAAATCCCTTGAGTGCGTAGCGAGTGTAACAACAGTTGAATATGTTGGGAATTAAACACACAACACACACAAATAATCTAGAGAAAAGAGAAACGGAACGCAAACGGGACACACAAGAATTTAACGTGGTTCGGTTTCCCTACTCCACGACTGTAACAGGAGGATTTTATTTCACTTGTGCTGCTTCAGAATTACAAATACAAGGATCATATTTATAGGAAAACCAAATGGTTAACCTAGGGTTTCAGTAATGGGTCGGGCCGGCTCACAAGCCTCCACAAAGCCCAACAATCTCCCACTTGGAGGCTTGAAGAATTTCAACTGTCATCCACTTAGAACACTTGTATGTCTAGTAATCTTTTTCAACTCTCTCCTGCTACAGCGGCCTTCTCATCAGTCAACTGAAAGGCCCGTTGAAGCTCCCCGAAGCTTCAACACATCAGTCACGGCTGAAACTGCCCTTGACTCGTCCTCGGTCCCTACCGGCTCCCACTTGAGACACGAACTGCCGGATCCTAGAACTCCCTGAGAACAAACACTCTCCATACTCAGCAAGATATTTTCTGGAGACGTATCAACAGCTGGAATACTGGTTCTCTTGACCCACTGTCTTCTAGGAGCCTTGGCTGAAGCACGGCAGGTGCTCCCACTGCCACAAACGCCTCTGACTGGTCTTCCTGAACCTTTCCTTGCTCGTTCATCCTGAATCTGACCTGTGGCTCTGGGTTTCTTTCTTGCAAAGACAACCTTCTTCTGCCCACGAGATTCTGTGAACCGGACTTTGTTTTTCTTCTGAACTGGGACGGTCACTCCCTCAGACGGTAATCCGACAATATACAACGATCCTCTTTTTGTTCCACAAGCCATGACAAGATTGCCCCTCACGACCTTCCACTGCCCATTTCCGAACTTCACATGATGTCCCTGTTCATCCAACTGCCTAACAGAAATCAAACTTTTCGTCAAGCTTGGAACAACTCTGACATCCTTCAAGGTCCAGAAACCGACTGGCGTCTTCAGCACCATGTCACCCATGCCCGTAACATCAAGAGCTCTATCGTCTGCAAGCCTTACCTTTCCAAAGTCTCCAATAACCAGATTCTGCAATGCTTCACTGCTGTGGGTAGCGTAAAAAGAAGCACCAGAATCCATGACCCAGGAATCCACATTGCTCTCCGCGCAACAGATAAACAAATCCTCGTTGGCGCTGTCTTCTGCAATGTTGACTTGTTTGTCTTTCTGGCATTGATTCCTGAAATGCCCCACCTCCTTGCAGTTCCAACATGTTACACCTGAGCCATCCCGAGCCTTCGACTGACTCCTTCTTCGGTTCCTGCTCCCACTACCTCTGTTATTTCCTCTGCCTCTGACGACATTTAGCATATCACCTGATGATTCTCCAGAACTCCTTCTTCTGACATCCTCGCCAAGAACGAGATCACGAATCTTCTCAAAGGTGAATCCATTAGGTCCCACTGAACTGGCAACTGCTGTAACCGTTCCGGACCAACTGTCAGGCAATGATGATAACAGTAGTAAAGCTTGAACTTCATCATCGAACTTAATGCCAACTGACAAAAGTTTGGCTAAGATCGAATTCAATGAGTTGATGTGCTCGGTAACTGAACTGCCTTCCTTCATCTTTGTGTTCACCAACTCTCTAATCAGAAAAATTTTGTTTGCTGCAGATGGCTTCTCGTACATGTTAGACAAGGCTTCCAAGATGCCTTTCGCTGTCTTCTCCTTAAGAATGTTGAACGCAACATTCTTGGTCAACGAGAGTCGGATAACTGACATAGCTTTCCGATCCAAACCTGCCCACTCTGCATCAGACAATTTTCCTGGCTTGTCACCCAACACTACGTCCAAATCTTTCTGAACCAGCAAATCTTCAATCTGCATCTTCCACCAACTGAAATCTGTACCATCGAACTTCTCAATTCGGAACTTCCCATCTTCTGCCATCTCAAAGGACTAAATGAGATACTCGGTACAACTAATTTCAGATCTTGGTAATTTCGTCAGAAATATTGCACCACAAAAAAAAATCGCACCTTCGGCAATTCCCTTAACGGCGTTTTCAGACAGCGGGCGGCGATTTGGACGATGCTCACGATCTGGACGCTCGCGGCTGGATCTGAGGCTCCTCGACGCGGCGGCCACTGGACGGCAGCGGCGTTCTCTGCCTCGCTACTGCTGCGCGGCTTTCTCCCTCGCTGGGCTACGATCTGCGGCAGATCTCCTTCGATCTGGGCTGCCTGGTTCGCTGCGGCTGCTGCTCGCGAATGGCGGTTCCAGATCCTCGGCGTCTTGCACGGCTGTAGCTTGCGAACGGCGGCGGCACACTCCTTCCCGACGCGGCGGCCAACGGAGCGGCGCGACGGACAGCACACGGACGACGGCTGTTCGCACCCTGCGCGGTTCTCCTAGCCGGCTGCTGCTTGAGGTTACCCACACGGTAACGGCGGCTACTCCTCCCTGCACACAGTTCTTCACACAAGAACCCTAGGTGACAATTTCTCACAATTTGTGTTACAGTGTTGTTGAAACCTCGCTCTGATACCAATTGTTGGGAATTAAACACACAACACACACAAATAATCTAGAAAAAAGAGAAACGGAACGCAAACGGGACACACAAGAATTTAACGTGGTTCGGTTTTCCTACTCCACGACTGTACCAGGAGGATTTTATTTCACTTGTGCTGCTTCAGAATTACAAATACAAGGATCATATTTATAGGAAAACCAAATGGTTAACCTAGGGTTTCAGTAATGGGTCGGGCCGGCTCACAAGCCTCCACAAAGCCCAACAGAATACTCGAAAGGAGAGCACATGACCAAAGAAGCAATCAAGCCATTGATATGTGATATGTGTTTGGGATGTATGCTATTAATCATATGTTAAGAGATAATGTTTATTAGAGAATAAATATTTGCTCAATTTCAATATATCATATATTCGGTTATGGTATCTATTTACTTATATAAGTAGATGATTTAGTGTGTAGCGTTTTAGCTTATACACAGAAGATTAAATCATCGGTTCTTATAAGTATAAAAGTTTTTGGTTCACAATCTAGGATGGGAATTGGACATACCAACGGGTACGATTGTAGCACAAGATTATATGTAATTTATCCTGATTGTGAGAACGGTATAGTTCCAACTTCTTGTGCTAGTACATTTTGTATGTTTGAACGGGATCGAGTAGAGATAGTTGTTTTGGACTGACTGAAACAAACATGTTCTCTAAACTATTAAATGTACTTATATGCGCAATTCTGATATAACTATTATGATCTGTATATATTAAATATTGTTTTGATTTATTAAAAGGTGAGATTCTAATGTGGGTCAACATGCCTGGTAAGTTAGATGATAATAATATATATTGGTGAAATAATAAGTTAGTTGATGGAATTCATGTATCTATATAGATATTGATTGATATGTCTTTTTGAGAAACGTAAAAGTTTTCATCGTGTCAAATCTTGTAAGTGAATTTATGAATCCGACACATGAAATAAGTTAAGTAGTGCTCTAAAGGAGATTAATCATTAAGTTAAATTCATGAGTAATTGAATTTATTGATTTGTATCTGAAGTATTAACATAGGGAATTAGATAAGTGTTTAATGGGGAATTACGAAATATAAATAGAGGAGTGCAATTACGAATTTCTAGTGGAGTGATTTATAATTTATTATGGTAAGAATAATTCAATTAAGTATTTGGAATTATTTCGATAATAGAAAGTCTCAGTAATTAATTTTGTGATCCCTATAGTGTCCTTATTTAACTAGAACTCAGAATCCTATAATATAAAAAAAGGAAAAATAATATGCATTTTTTCTATTCTTCTAGAAAATCAAGGTTTTCTAGTCCTTTTAGGATTAGGAAGAAATCTCTATAAACAGGGATTCTTCTAACCTAGAAAATAGACCGATTAGTTTTCTATGTGATACTTGCCCACCCAAGAATTGAGAAAGTTCGGATTTGACTTGAGATCACTGTAGAAGACCATAGGTACCTTGTAGATTCGCTTGAAGTTTTATCTATCTTAGGAATTCGTTTAAAGGTATTCGCTCACGCTTCAAGAGGTAATTCTTGAATTAAATTTAAGTAAGTTAATGTGTTCTAGAATATTAATATGTTCTAGCATAAATGATTTGGTTATCTATTATCCATGTAATTAAGCGGTAAAAATCCTGATATGCTTCCGTTGTGCATATATGTTATCCAACAATATGTCCGCCAAGGGAGAAACTTCTTGCTTGCTATAAACCTTGCTGAGACGTGCATAATCATATGGACGAGTGTCAAGACTTGCATTAGTAAAAATTAAGTTTGGTCCAAATTCACATTTCTTTAGTTGCTTGCAGTTGATATAACCCGTGCTCACATCCAAGCTAGCAGAATTTGAGTGCTAAGAGAGGATCCAAGAAACGAATAAAATATTCGAACGCAGCAGTGCCTAAACATTTCCGCTTAAGACCACACACTTGTTCACCCCACACTACAAAAATATAAGTAGAAACAAAACTAGTATCTCGAAACATATTCTCATTGGCACCATAAGATAGAGGAATATCATGTATACCAGGATCAAATGAATGATTTGCAAAGGTAAGAGAAACAACGAAATCTGGTGAGGAATAAGAATCTGGTTGTAGAGTCATGTTCCATTCAGAATCATCGTTTGGCGAAAGGTTGTATAGAGCTTTCATGAGATTATTGC
Source organism: Solanum peruvianum (assembly GCA_027705065.1). Taxonomy (NCBI): domain Eukaryota; kingdom Viridiplantae; phylum Streptophyta; class Magnoliopsida; order Solanales; family Solanaceae; genus Solanum; species Solanum peruvianum. Next base: position 33,412,022 of record JAKWJD010001759.1, read on the forward strand.
ACACAAAATAAGGAGCGGTCAACGCCATCCATTTGTTCTTCATTCGTGCAACCCTCAATTGGTACTCAAAAATCTTGCACAAAAATATTGATGATATAACAAATTTGATTCCCACCTTGTTATCGTAAGACTGGAGTTCTATTGTTGATATGCCACACTCATACTCAATATATAAATAAGCAAGATGATCCCCAATATTCTCAGTTACCCATGAATATTTATCAAATACATGAATTAAAGGTCACAACTCCTATTTCAACTCTACTTAATTGCTCCCAATCCGATAACTTTGCACATAAACAACTCCATTTGTTATCGATTGCTTCAAGAACTATTAACACCTCCAAACTGTCTGTAGAACTTGTGACAACCCAGAATTCGGAACTAATTCTTGGTTCCCATATACAAAGATTTGATGCAGTTTCATGAACAGAGACAACGAAGATCGGCTTGACAATATTGGATTAGAAGACATTGATCATAGTTGCACCAAGATCTGCTTGACAATATTGGATTAGAAGACATTAATCATTGACACTATTAGCAACATGAAAAGTTGATATCTTAAGGATTTTGCTTAACTCGTTCACAACTATGGTTGAACAATCCTAGTACGAGTTACATAATTTCTTTGCAAAAGCAATTTGTCTTACACTAACCAGTAATAGATCACCTTCATCATGTTCTTCTTTCCCATTAGATTTTTCCTTCTCCTCATCATTTATGAGCTCGACCGCAGGAATTTCTTTCCTTTGACAGTTCTCTTTGGGATGTCAATCGCCAAATTGGACTGCATAATTTCGATAGTTGTAGCTTCCTCACAAGCCATTTCAATTGGAGTATCCTTAGCGAATATTATGGGGCAGAAACTAGTTAACCTTTCGTCGAACATCTTTTGCACATCCGTTTTGCTTTTGCCGTCAGACTTCTCATCATAGTTTTGAAGCAAACGTGAATTTGTTATATTGCTCCACTTGTGGAGATCGACCAAGCCATCTTCTGGCAATTTCATATGTTGTTTACGAAACTGAATCAACACTTTCGCAGTAAAATGTTTCCAATTTGCCAATTGTTTGTTTTGGAAAAGCCAATGGTACCACCGTAAAAGCTGTCCTGTTGAGATAGTACAATGCGAGAGATAACTAATGATTTTTTGTAATATCATAAAATTCAAAATAGCATTCAGCCTGAGAAATCCATAACTCTAGATTCTCGCCACAAAATCGTTGAAATTCCATTGTGCTAGGTTTACTCGTTCCAAGGTTTCCAACTAGGGGTGTCAAAAGTGAACCCAAATATAGATAATCCACCCAAAATTTTAAGGGTTTTAAGGGTTGGGCTCAAGATAATTTAAATTTGGTTCAATCTCAACTCATTCAACCATAACCCATTTGAAGAGAATCCTCAATTGAGCTCAATTTCATCTCCTATTTCAACCTGTTTTAAAACTTTTTATTAAGATATGTTTCTATATTTAATGTATAAATTATTATCTATTTAGCATCTTTTAGGATTTATCTATCAATTTGTTATTTTTTTAAAAAAAATAACTTCGAACTAAAATTCAAGTTGTGATTGTAAAAGTTAAATATCAATATGTCAAATTATTGAGATTAATCGAGTCAAATTGAACAGTGAAGACCAAACCCGTTTTTAAGCCCATTTGAGCCCAGCTCATTTGAGCCCAAAGTAAACTTGGGTAGGTCAAGAACCAATCCGACTTTCATCTCACCATTTTAATATTTTCAATTTCAGCTCAACCCGCGTATTTGACACCCCTATTTCCAACCAACTCATGTAACATTGAACGAATTTCGGCGAGATCCTTTGACCAAGTATCCTTCATGACTTTAATTGAATCCTCAATAGTCGAAATATTTGGTCCTTCGTTGAAGTCCTCTGCATGAAAGCACCAATGAAATAAACCCGATTTCTTAACACAAATATCCAAACATTATATAATAAGGTAGCCAAATTATAATAACAACACTTGAATTACAAGGAAAAATATCAAAATATCAAGTAACTAGAGATAGAGATAAGAATGGAGATGAGAAGTTTAGATTCTAGAAAGAGATGAGAGCAACAAACAATTTCTTCATAATAAGCTTAACCTGACTTCTCTTTCTTTTAAATTAGTTGTTAATTTTATCTGGATCCCATATAAACGTTTTTGGCCCAATAACTCATTTTTTGTGACATCTAAATTCGTGTCGGGCCGTGATTGATTCATAAAAAAAATGCCTGTGGACCTAAATTTCACATTCTATTTTGTTCTTTTCAAAATCGATGTGGATCTGTTAAATCAAATCAAAAAAGCTATTGATTTAACAATTTTGATTTTTTATTATCGGGTTAACGATCCTTATTGGTTCAGGATTTTTTTCGAACAGGTTAAATAATCCAATAGTATATTAATAAATTATATGTATATCAATCGGTATATAAAGTCCTTGATTTAAGATTTAATTTCATATTTTTATTTTGGCATCTCAAACTTATGGTTATCCTACGATGTGTTACTGTTGTTTTTCGAGCAAGATACAATCTATCAACTCATGTGCATGAACCAATAACAATCAATAATTGATAAACCGATAATCGATAAGCCAATATCTTAGTAGTTCTTAACGATTAACATGTTTACAAATTGATAACCTTTAAATCAAAGTGATAAACTTCAAAACTGAATCGATCGATACATGCACAACCCTACCTCCGAAGAGATCGTACAAGAAATGTCTAACAGCTTCCAAGAAATGTACCAGTTATGCATCAACAAGGAAAGTGCAGAATAAGGAAATAAAAAGTGCAATAAACATAAAATTCTATATCTTCACCAAACAAAAAGAATGTGTATAGAAATGAGATTACTCTTATACATTAGAAAACTCAAATGTAGACAAAAGGTCAGAATGAGACATCCAAAAAGCTTCTTGTTTCATTTGAGAATTTAATCATCTTATTGGAACCTTTATCCAACCGTTTGCAAAAGCAATTGCCAAGATCACAAAAGGTGTTGACATTCCAAATATGATTATATAGGGAAGTGGTGTCATCATAGGGTTCTCCCCTGCTTTTTCTCCTGCTGATTGCCAATACCTAAAACACCCAATCTCTTTCACTAATGATAGGCAATTCATTAAAAATCCCTATGTGTTACTTCATATTAATATATGTATCGAAATCAAGAAAACAAAAAACAAATATTAATCACAAATGAGACACAAATAAATAATTAAGCCCCTATCTAGGAGCTGATTTATCACCTGTTCACTTAACTAATAGTTATTAACTCAGAAAAGTCATTTTTCTTCGATAAAAAGTGATTTTTGAGATAATAACTATAGTTGAGTGATCATATAAAAATCAACTCCTCCAACTAGTTAAGATTATTTGGTGATATGAACAATTTATCTCAATTTTGTTCTATTCATAATATTTCGACTATGGTGTTCAGACTTTTCAAAAATTTTATTACGAGTGTAGTAGCATTTAGAGAATACGATCAACATAGATATCGACAATTTCTTTTCAATCATTCAGTAACCAAAATTCACTGATCAGATTAATCCGAATTCACTCTAAATAGTCTAATTAAAAGAGCAAAATTATAGCTTACCATAAGGTTTTTATTCCAAGGGTTCAAACTCGAGACTTTGATTGAGGCGATAAATTAATAAGAAAATCTCAATTATTTCACTAACAAATTCAAAGTTTTGTGGATTTATCACACTTCAACTATTTAATGTTGACTCTATATGCTTTACTATAACCAATAACTTTTGCTCGAGTAATATATTGGTACTTAGAAGTTTATCAAATATTTACAAGAGTATTAAATTTAAAATCCAATAAGGCAAGTCTTAACACTTGAAATCAACCTAATAAAATTTAAAATTCATAAAGTTAAAATTCTAGATTCGCAGATGGATGATAAGCATAGTGACGAAAAAATAATGAATGATAGGAAAACTTACTGTTCAGGTTCTTGTTCTTTAGTAATGAATTTCTTCTTCTCATCTTTCTTTACATCACCCTCTCCTCCTCCTATCAATAATCACACAAAAAATATTTTTTATATGTAAAACATTAATTAATATCATAAACAATAAATTAATAAATCAACTTAATAAAGCCAAACCTAATTTTGCTGAAACTGTGAAATGAGTTCCCCTTCTTTTCAATGAGGTTGAAGTGAGAGATTGTGGAAAAGGTGAAAGAAGTTCTCTTGGTAAAACTCCAACGTTCATGCTAAGTGCACAAGACACAGCCATATTAGCTGCACTTTTTTTTTTTATAAAAAAAATAGAATAATTTCTGCAGATAATCTGCGGATGGATTGTGCTGGATCTTCAAATATATATATCTTGTTATTTGTGGTCAATATTTTAAATAAAGTAATATCTTCGAGATATTTTAGCTAGAACCCCCAATGTTTAGAATACTGTCATTTGGACCCTTTAGGTTAAAGTAATATATGTCTTGGACCAAGGAATATACCCTTAAGGGTTGTTTGGCCAAATTATCCGGTTTTTTTTTTTGTATAACTTATAGGACGTTTAATAGATACGTAAAAAATAAGTTATTCATATATAAAATTAATGTGACGTTTGGTTGACAATTTAGAAAGCGTGCATAAGTACTACATGTATAAGTTATGAGGACATTTTGTATTGTTTTATGCCGGATAAAAATGAAATAAGTAATCACCTTATAACTAATAATATTACTTGATATATTTATAACTAAACCTTATATTACTAATATTCGCTTAATTTTAACGAGCTACTTAACTATCCGTAATTAATTAGCACTACACTTTTCAGTTCTCAACGCATAGTGTAATATATATATAGTGCTTAAGAATGTAGGCTGTAAATATGAAGATCAAGGCTGAATTATGGCTATCAATTAGAAGACCATATGCTCTAGTGCTATATAATCGATAATATACAATGTACATGTTAAACAATTTTCAGAAATATATAACTTGTTTTTAGTAAATTAGTTTGGGAACAACATTTATAAGCACAGAAAGACTTATTTTAAATTTCAGATGTTGTCACAAGCATCTGATGTAATCTATATATGTTAACAAACCTTTTGGTTGTTAACGTTGTACAATGTATACCTGCCGTAGGAGTTAGCGTAGAAGACTTGAAAAAATACAATGTTTCTGGATTGAAGCTGAGTCAAATATTTTCCCCTAACAAAAGTACTAAAAAATCGAAATGGAAACGAAAACAAATGAATGCACTCAGAAGACTATTTTAGTAGTACATTCCGACTATGCTGCAGATATTTGGTGTTACAAGACCACTGGTCTTAACATATAAATGAATAAAACTGTTATACAAGAGAGACTCCATGGTGCAAACCTCTTATTACTTTGCCTACACAATAAGCAGATATCAGAGAAGTTTGGTGGTTCCTTTAAGTGTTCGTGTTTTACTTTTGAAGGACCAAAAACCATATGAAAAAACTAAAACCATATATCAGTGGAACCTTTGTTCTCGAAATAAGAGAGTGAAACACTTTCTGATCTAGATGTAAGAAAAAATGATCTACATGAGAAAGAACAGAATTATGCAAGTTTTGTACCCTTTTGTTCCAACACGGGTAGAAGTAACAATTGGAAAGGAAAATCAAGCAACAGAATAAATATTACTTATTCTGTTTGTTCTCTTTACAAATTCGTCATATCTGCTCTTATCTTCTCAGACTCTCACGTGGTATTGTAAAATCTTCCCAAATACTCCATTCTTCTCTGAACTCTGATGAAATCATAGCGGATCCTGCATTTGAGATAATATACTCTCTGCGGGACCAATTATTCTCCAAATGCACTAGCAGTGCCTTTTGATATGCTTCCTGCCTCTTATGTCTTACATGTTCCTTGATAATAAACTGTTCTATTACTCATCGGTTCTCGTTCCTAGTCTGATTTGGGAGGTCCATAGTGTCTTCACTTTCCAGTTGTGATTTCTACTTTATGCCCATTTTCTAAAATTTCAAAAGGATTCAGACTACAGGATCCTGAACACTGGAGTCATAGACAATGGACAAATATGGAAATCCTGCACACAAGGACAGGACTAACTCAACCTATCAAAAAGATATACCTTGTTTGTATTTCATTTCTTCAACAAATTTAGTAATGAGCATAACACTCCTATTGTTTCGATGGGGAGAAGAACCTATGATTAGATTTTTAGGAAAATTCCCATTTCAACAAAATCTTTCAATATCTTATTTTACTATGTTTATTTCTTTGTATTCCTCTATCTGTAGAGTACATTGAATGTACATAAATGGATATAGCAGAGTTTCTCCTATACGTATTTACTGCAACTCTAGGCGGAATGTCTTTATGCAGTGCTAATGATTTAGTAACCATCTTTGTAGCCTCAAAATATTTCAGTTCATGCTCCTACCTATTATCTGGATATACCAAGAAAGACGTTCACCGGTCTAATGAGGCTACTATGTAATATATATTAACTTATGGGTGGGAAGCAAGCTCTCTCATAGCACACTCTTCCTTTGTATTTGTTGTAGCTCGCCCTTACTTAGCTTCCTTCTCTGCCTCTATCACGTAAGATCATGTAAGTGTTCAGTTATGCTTCTGATGCTTCACCATAGTATAGTTCAATCCTGTTCCCATTCTTTTATGGTGCACTCGTGTTTATATAAGGGACGACAATTTAGATTAATATTTGTTCTCATTCTCTAAATTAATTATTGCAGACCTCAAGTTAATCAATTCCTAGAGTAGTCAGAGATCCTAGGTTTGAGTCGTCATTGCTATTGATAGAAAATATTTCAACGTGTTTGATCTTGTAATAATAATGATCATTAGAGTTATAAAATTGATGAGTCTTGTCTTTACAATATATTTAAGTTTATAGATGTAATTCATATAAATATCAACCTTACAACTTCATCTGTTGTATATTTTGAAGAATGATTTCTGCTTGTGTTGATTCTTGTAGTACTTTTTGTGTGAAGAGCTTGATATGGATTCACTAAATAACTCTGAGGCTGGAAATAGCAGTAGCCTGGTGCAACCCCAGGAGGCATGCGACCGGATCATCCAAGTGCTACAAGAGGAAATGCAGAAAATGGAATCGGTAGCTGATGAAAAGATGAAAATGCTAAAGAAAGCTCGTATAGCACTCGAGGTTTGTGACAATGAACTAGAGGAAAAAACTAAGGAAGTTGAACGGCTGAAACTGGAGAGGCAGCAGAAAAGGCTAGAATTAGATGAACTGGACAGCATTGTTAGGCTTAAACAAGCGGAGGCGGATATGTTCCAGGTTAAAGCTGACGAAACAAGACGAGAAGCTGACAGGTTGCAGATGATTGCACAATCAAAGTTGGGGGAATCTGAAGACGACTACGCCAGCAGATACCTACAACAACGTCTTAGTGAGGCTGAAGCTGAGAAGCAATACCTTGTCGAAAAGATGAAACTTCAAGATCATAGTTCGCATCCATATCAAAGTGATGACAATTGAACCGACGAACCCTCACAGGCACTCGTCTAAAATATAAGAGATCCTTAAGAGTGTCTAAGACTATTTTGGATTCACCCCGAGTAATGCTCCATTCAAATGAAATTGCTCCCGAGCTCAAATAAGTCAGGAGCAGCTCCATCCATTTTACCACATCCTTAGGTAGTCCTTTTAGTAATCCTTTCTTTATTCCCTCATTAGTTCCTAGTTAACTATTGTTCTTCATTCTATTAGTCTATCAGTACGAGATGAGATAATGCCTGGCAACTTTTGGCTTTCAAATAGCTTTCTTTTTTTCTTTTTTTTTAGAAATTGAAATAATGAAAACTTATTATTATGATATGAAAATATAAACTTATTGTAAGTTTTAATTTAGTTATTATAATTTAAATTAGATTTTAGTTACATACATATAGTCTTCATTTAATAATATGCATTCTTTTTTCTCTTCGACAATATAGCTTCACTAATATAATAAATTATTAAATATAAAACCATTCAATTATAAATGTTTCATTGAAGTCAAGTAGAAGATGAAAATCTCAAATTCTCCAAAAAAGAAACATTATTTGATAATTTCAAATACAAAAATTGATATACAAGTTTATATTTTGTAAAATTATCGTTATATGAGATATAAATGATTTAGAAAGTAATGATATTAATTACAATTTTATTTACATATGAAATAAATGGCTAGTAATATAAATTCAAATCGTATTTAGTTTATGTTACAAGCCATTTATTTCATATGTAATCAAAATTATAATTCATATCATTACTTTCTAAACCATTTATCTCATACATTCTTCGATTTAATATTAGTTGTTCACTTTTTTCTATGCACGCCCCTTAAGAAATCATATGTAAAATTAGTAATTTTACTAATTTATTGTTTATTCACTCCTTTCAAAGATGAATTTTTTGAGACTTATAAACTCGTAATTTAGGCTTTCAAAAAATATTAATTGCAGAGAAAAGATAATTTTTTTTAATTCATCTCTTTTACTCAGATAATTGACAAGTAATTTTTATATACATTTATAATAATGTAAATAATTAATATGGAACTTTTATGAGGATAAAAGTTTTTAAATATCTTTTCACGTGATATGCATTGTATTTTATAAAAGTTTCCACAAAATGTCCGAAAAATCATTTTAACTTTAGAATTGAAAGAACTGTTAGGATCGAATTCACACACACACACACTTGATAATTAAGAACACAAGAACTTTCAAGAGAAAGAGATGAGAGATCTAGAGAGAGAAAGAGAGAAACCAATATTTCGTGGTAACACCCCGTTAGTAAACTTCCACGGCGGTGGGTATATATATATTAATAATTCAGAGTATTTTTGGTTACAGAGAATATATGACAGTACATCAAATATTAATCAGGCTCCACAACCTAACAATTCTCCCACTTGGAGACTGATTCAATCATCCAAAAAATACATTCTCAAAAAAAAAATATCTTCATCATCAACATCTTTACCGCACCGCAACATTTGTAGTAACAACTAAAGAAGACCACCGAGGTTTTGCATAACCCTAGTTTCCCAACATCAACACATTTCGTCAACATGTCTGTCGGGTTCTTTGCACCCTCTATCTTCTCCAAGCACATATCACAATCCTCCACTGCTTACGAGTGAAATGGTACCGCCTTCTGATGTGCGTTGTCTTTGAATGATAGACTGGATTTTTCACCAATTGTATGGCACTCTGGCTATCTGAGTAAAGAATCTTCTCGCTCTGCTTCTTGCCCAATTCCTCCAGATAAGCTGCCAGCCATATCATCTCTTTTCCAACTTCAGCTATTGCCACATACTCAGCTTCATTAGATGAAAGCGAAACACACTTCTAAAGCCTGGACATCCAACTCACTGCTGTTCCACCTATGGTGTAAATGTACCTGGATATACTCTTGCTCGAGTCCACATCCCCACCAAGATCAGCATCCACAAAACCCTGTAGAGTCACCTTGGCTTTGCCAAAACAAAGTGAAGTACTGGATGTACCTCTCATATATCTCAGAAGCCACTTCACAGCTTCCCAATGCTCTTTCCCCGGGTTCGCCATGTACCTGCTAACAACTCCCACTGCATGTACTATATCAGGTCTAGTGCAGATCATAGCATACATCAAACTTCCAACTGCTGAAGCATATGGAACAAGTGTCATATGCTCACGCTCCTCGGCTGTCTTGGGTGACTGCTCCTTTGACAATTTAAAGTGATTTGCCAATGGAGTAGTCCTGGGTTTAGCATCATTAACACTGAATCTTCTCAACACCTTCTCAATGTACAACTTTTGAGATAGATTTAAAGTGCCAGCAGATCTATCCCAAGAAATCCTCATCCCCAAAATCTGCTTGGCTGGACCCAAATCTTTCATCTCAAACGCTGCAGACAACCTTGTCTTCAAATTATTAATCTCCCTCATATTGGATCCTGCAATCAACATATCATCTATATACAAGAGTAGAAAGACATATGAATCAGTGTTTTTCTTGAAGTAATAACACGGATCCTTTTCAGCTTTGCAGAATCCTTTCTTGGTCATGAAGGAGTCAAACTTCTAGTACAACTGCCTTGGTGCTTGCTTTAGTCCATACAAGCTCCTGGTGAGCTTGCACACCATGTGTTCCTTGCCTGGAACAACAAATCCTTCCGGTTGCTGCATATAGATCTCTTTGTCCAGATCTCCATGTAAAAACGCTGTTTTTACATCCATTTGCTCTAGATGCAAATTCTCCGATGCAACAATAGTCAACAGAATTCGAATAGAGGTTAATTTCACAACAGGATAAAATATTTTAGCATAATCAATGCCTTTTCTTTGTGAATATCCTTTAACCACTAAACGAGCCTTGAACCTTCTTTTGCCATCTAGTTCAATCTTGATTCTTAACACCCACTTGTTCAGCAAGGTTCTCTTCCCTGCATGTAACTCAGTCAACACCCATGTGTCGTTTTTCTCAAGTGAACTCATCTCATCATCCATGGCTTGCTCCCACTTGATCGAATCCTCCACTTTTAGGGCCTCATCAAAAGACTGTGGTTCCCCCCCATCATTCAGCAATAGATAGTGTAATGAAGGTGAATACCTATCTGGTGCCCTGATGGTTCTGGATGATCTCCTTAACACCTGCTCAGGTGTAATTTGCTCCACTTCAAATTCTTCAGTAGTAGTTGGTTGAGTATCTGCTTCGACATCTCTGGGGATACTCTTTTCCAACTCAACCTCAACTCTCACTTGCTTTGTAATCTGTATAACCTTCTACTCTTTGTCCTTGTATAGGACAGACTCATCAAATGTCACGTCACAATGTCTCAGGATCTTTATGTTCTTGTCATCCCAAAACCTGTAACCAAACAAATTAGAGCCATAGACTATGAAGTAACACTTCACAGCCTTGGCATCAAGCTTGTCTCTCTTTTCTGGATCAACATGAACATAAGCAGTGCAACCAAAAGTTCTCAAGTGTGAGTACTTGAGTTCTTTTCCTGTCCACACATCCTCTGGAATCTTGAACCCTAAAGGAACTGATGGTCCCCTGTTGATCAAGTATGCAGTTGTGCTCAAAGCATCCGCCTAAAATGTTTTGGGCAGCCCACAGTGTATCCTCATACTCCTTGCACGCTCATTCAATGTTCTGTTCATCCTCTCAGCAATTCCATTCTGCCTTGCCTTACCAAAAACTGTTCTCATCAATCTGATTCCCTCAGCTGCACAGAGTACCTTGAACTCTGATTCGTCATACTCTCCTTCATTGTCACACCTTAGGTATTTGACTTTCAAACCGATCTAATTCTCAACTTCAGCTTTCCACTTCTTGAAAGTTTCAAACACATCTGACTTATGCTTGAAGAAGTAAACCTATACCTTTCTGCTGAAATCATCAATGAAGGTAACATAGAATCTGGATCCTCCGAGTGATGATACTGAGATGGTCCCCAAACATTTGTATGAACCATTTTCAACCGCACTTTCTTTGGCTCTCTAGGAGTCTTTGTGAAGCTTACTCTTTTCTGTTTGCCCATAACACAGCTCTCGCAAAGACCCATATCAACAGACTTTAGACCCTCTAATGCTCCTTTTGCAACCAGTATCTTGATTCCTTTAGCACTCATGTGTCCAAGTCTGTTGTGCCACAGACATGAATCGGAAGCACCTTCAGCAACAACGGCCATGTTAATACACCCTGCAGTTGTGTACAAGGTTCTAGATTTGGTGCCACGAGCTACTACCATACACCTTTCACAATCATCCACGAACCTTTTCCAAACTCTGCTGCATATCCCGTGCTATCCAACTGACCAACAGAGATCAGATTTTTCTTGAGCCCAGGAATATATCTTACATCCTCCAATGTCCACTGGTTTCCCGAGGTGGTATTTATGCAAACATCCCCCTTTCCTTCAATCTCTAAGGCTTTATTGTCAGTAAGATACATCTTTCCAAAATTTCCAGATTTGAATTTTTGGAACTCCTTGCTTGGAGACGAATGGAAAGATACACCAGAATCCAAAATTCATGATTCAACCAGGATTTTCACACTAAGGATTAGAGCATCCCCAATATCCTCCGCTGAATTTACAGAATCATTGTCATCTCCAGATTTCTGATTCTGTTTCTTATTTGGCTTTGTACAGCTCGTCCGAAAGTGCCCTTTTTCTCCACAGTTCTAACAAGTCACGTTTGATCTGTTCGGAGATTTTCCTCAATTCTCTTATTTTGATCGACCATGTTGATTTTGGCCTTTCGTCTTACTTCTCCTCCTTCGGTAAACGCTGAGAGCACTGCCAAGTATAAAATTAATTCAGTGAGACCTAATTCGATTTACAAAAGAAAATAAATTAACTGTAATGTTGAGCCAAGTATAAAATTAATTCAGTGAGACCTAATTCGATGCCTATTATTCAATGAAAATGGATATAAATTAAATGACACAATTATCTTCTTTTAAATTATTAATCCATAAATTACACATGTTGATGTTTCTCTTTTTAGTATGTAAGAGTAGCTCGTGCTAAAGCACGGGCCCAATAATATTGAATTTTTTTTTATATTAGTAATTATTTTTCAATTGTGCTTTCTTTTAGAGTCTAGATTAAGTTTTACTCTAGCTCATGTTATTTCAGCGAAGTAAATCACCCAAAAAATAAGTTAAATAAATTATTATTTTAGTTGAAAAATTTTGATCTTTTGATCTTAGGAGAATCAGTTTAAATAGTAGCGCTTCATGAAAAAAAAACTATTTCAATTTTGTTGATCCTAACTATCATGAAATACTTGAATAATAGGGATACTCACAAATTTTGTGGTATAAAATGGTCGAGTTGTCTTTTGTAGGTCACCTATTACATATTACTTGATCTCTAATGACTAAATATCCCTAATAAAAATTTTAAATGAAGACAGAGTTTATTAAACTGATCTTATTAATAATACTTTAGAACTTTAAATTTAACAAATAGTTTATAAAGTTATTTAATATTAAAAAATAATAGAAAGAAAAAAAATTAATTTTTCTTAATATATTAAACAGAACAAAATAAAATGATACATTTTTATTATATGGACCAAGTGAAATGAAGTAAAAGAATTAAAAATTTGTTAAGCGGTAAAATGCTAAAACTGTTAGGAAATACAAAATTTAACCAGAAAAAACAAATGTTTTTACTAAATTAAAAAACATAATGTATATATATGTTCTTTAATTTATTCGCATTGTTATACATAATTTTACTATCTTTAGAAAAATTACTTTTTGACATGTTTTAAATATAAGACAATTTAAGAAAAATACTTAGAAAAAGTCGTCACTTAACTTTTTAAAAGAAACTAAGAAAATTTAATTTAAAAAATTTTTGACAAATTAAATCTTTATAAATATAGAGAAAAGGGGTTCGGGGTTCTCATTTACACTTCAATAAGACTTTTAAAGCATTTGAAGTGTCTGCTAACATGCGGATATCCTACGACTTAGGTTAAATATATTTTTAACATTTTCTAAAAAATATAATAAACTTGAGAAATAAGTAAACAAAGAATATATTTTTTAACAAAAAAACAAAAGAGGATATTAATTGAAACATTTGACTCAAATTAGAATTTTGGCAAAACTGGATTAATTAGAATTTATTTAATTTGAATCATTTTAATAACAATTTGGTCAATTAAAGTATGATAACTATTTTAAATTAATTTAAAAAATATAAAAAGTTTTGAATAAAATTATGAGAGTTGATAAAATGATATGTTTATTTAAGGGAAAAGGCTTAAAAATATCCTTAACTTATTAGAAATCGTTCAAAAATATCCTCTTTCTACCTATTGATGTAAAAATATCCTTGACATTTTTTTTAGGTTTATAAATGCCTTTTAGCTAACAGAAATATGTTATGAAATTTAAATAAACAAACTGTCAATTTTCATTGATCAACATAATTATTTTATCAAATAAAAAAGCTCCACCCAAACTCATTTCAAACCCAACACCCAGACTAATTAATATATAATTAATATATAAATTTGTTAATTATTATGTATATATATTAAATCTAAAAGAGTACGGTTGGTAATACTATTGGGTAGTTATCAAAGTTTTTATCCTTTCCAATAGAAACTACTCTTCCGATAGAAAATTTCTTTTTATTGTTTTTCACATACTTCAGATAGGAATAGTATTCAATGTTGCGAGTTTCACTCAAATATTGTGGTACGTTGTTTTCAAGCATAGTAATTTATGTACATTGTTTTTTTTTGTTGTACACAGCAGATTTAAAATGGCTAAAGAAGATTCATCATTTGATATGGAATCACACGATGAATTTATTGAGATGGTAACACCAGTTGGTGAGCCTAACTTTTGTTTGTTGTCTCCAAAACCTATGTCTCATTCAAACTGTTGTAACATGCCATTACCGACAGTTGATCATAGCTTTGTTGATCGAAAAATGAGGAGAGGTCAAAGGAGTACTTGAAAAGGAGAAAGTTGGAGGAGATCAAAAAAGGAAAATCTACTGCATTTGACCATGTAGATCAAGATCGAAGTATCAACGTCAAAAGTAGAAAATTTAACGAATCTCAAAAATATAAATTAAAGGTATGTATTCATGAAATTTAGTCGTAGTAAATTTTTTTGTAGTTTTAAATTTTTTATTAGATTTTGAGCCTTGTTTAGTAATATTCAACAAAAAATGTATGTCCTTTAATATGAGTGAGTTGTCTATATACATAATTAATCCTTGTATGTACATATGTCCCTAAAGTGTATACTAATTGCAACCATGTAACCTTTTATACTACTGTCAATATTAGCTTTAAAGTTTTCAACTTATGTATTGTGCAGGATTGGGAATTTTCTTTTGAAGTTGGCAAACATACAAAACTTAAGCTTGGTACTCCTATGATTAAGAATTTGATTGATGAGAAAAGACGCATTTCACTTGGGCAGAAGGAGTTAAGGGAAAATTTTCAAGTAGTATGTTAATTATCCCTTTTTAAATTATTAATGTACTATATTTATGAGAAGTGCTTTGATTATGTTATTTGTTGATCAGTTAATACAAGAAGTTCATAGTTTCAAGAAGCTGATGATAGAATCCGATTCAAAATTTTTCAATGCAATTGAACCTTTAAGTAAGAAAGTCAATAGAAATAATGATTTTGAGGTACTAAATTAATATCTATTTTTTTTTTAATGTCAAATTATGTTTATGTCTATTTGTTTCTTATTTCTTACTTTTCACTTGTATCTTTATTTAACATCAGTATGAGGAATTTAGAGGCAGAGGCATGAATGTTGATTTTGACAACGACTATTCTAATAATAATATCAACAATTGTGACCAACATGTTACTCTTCAGTTCACTTATTAATAGTAGCGTATTCAAGGTAAATGAGGTGTACTTCTATCTGAATGTGATAGGTATCTTATACCAGTAAGATATCTATACTAAGTATAATATATAAGTAAAAATATATCTATAATTTTTTTTCATTTTAATATTATTTCCTTTATATATGATCTTATAATAAGCAATTACTAACCATATTGTAAAATTATACAAGTATTATTTTTTGTTATACATTTCAGTTGGCAAAGTTGAAACAATGGACACAACTCCAGAATTCTTATCATCAGATTTTATTGATGTACCAGAGTCTCAGATTCATCCATTTACATGTCGAGTGGTACGTAAACAGATTGATAATTCTTGTTATCAAGAGGTAGAGAACATTATGATATGACATGTCGCACGAAATAGGCATCCTAATTCATTACATCAATCTCCATATCCGAATACTTATGGTTTTGATGATAATATGAATAAAGGAGCCTCTTCCAAGAGTGTTGTAACGTGGGTTCATCCTTTTGGAAGTTTTAATATGGACGATGATTGTTTCAAGGAAATGGGTGAATTTAGAAAATGGATGAATGAAGGTCGCAGACCATGTTAGTACAAATGAACAAGAATGATAAAATTACAAGGAATACAAAATAAAACTTGTTTGGCTTAGAGGCACGTTAATACGTTTCTTGAAGATAGTTGGAGTCTCTCCCACGAGCAATCGGAAGAATAAATAACAACTCTATCTTCGGGATTCAACTAAGCCACAAAGCAAGTAGCATTCAAGAATGTTGCTCTTCTATTCTTGAATTGGTGATTTCACCTTTTGATCAATGTCTCACAAGTGTTTTCTAGGGAAAGTATTTTTTGTTTGAATGCTTCTTTTTTTCAACCAAAGGAAACTTAATTTATAGGATAAAAAGTTTTGCAAGAAAAAGATTTTTAATTAATAGAATTTATTAGGTTCATGAATTGGAAACAAAAAACTTGTCTTTCAAAAACCATAACGTAGAATAAAAAAAAACTTCTTGCAAATGTTTGTAACATAGAATTAAAATAAATGAATGTTACAACTCACATTCATGTATTTGTTATTTCAAAATGGATGAATTTGTTTCAAAATTAATTGAAACACTAACTCTTACAATCCCCCACTTGTTTCAAGAAATTTTATCTTTAAAAAAATCCAAAAAATATTTTGAGACATTAATATAGCAACATGCATCAATAATGGTGTCTTTTGGACTTGAACCATTAGCTAGTGGAGGTTTTTCTAAATCATTGACTACTTAGTGAACAAATCTTGAACTAAGTGCATCATTGAATGAAGTTAGAAAATAACCCCACGCATATCACTATGTTCCGGTGAAAATCGAAATCCTTTGACACCTTACGGCCATGTGTCCTGAATCCTTTTTAGCCAAGTGCTTTAAGATTTCCTGTTAAAATCTTATTGAAGCAGCCTCCACTTCGCACTTAGTGCGGTGAATTCATCAACAGTAACTTTGCATACTCCGACCAAATAGTCTATGAACTTCATTAAGAGAAATTAATCTCATCCTCCTTTACACAAAGTATCGGTAAATCTATCGAGAGTATTCCTACACACTCCAATCGAAATTGACATATAGACTTATTAAGAGAATATAATCTCATCCTTCTCTTCAGCAGGAAAATCGAAAAAAAAAATTTATCAAGAGTTTTCTTACCAACTCCAACCGAGATTGGCCTTATAAATTTATGAAGAGAAAAGCATCTCAATCATGCACATCTACTTATTTAATTTTATTTTGAAAATGAGAATTTTATTGATGTGCTTCACAATTGTAACTTTACTTGTTTTTCCCTTTGAACCCAAGATTACATCATTAGGTAGGGTTACCATAAAATACAATTAATTTACAACAGACTTTATTCCCATCTCATTACAAGTTTCCACCACTAACTCTTTGCCTAACCCTTTAGACAAAGGATCCGCTAAATTAAATCTGGACTTCACATATTGAAGCGATATCACGCCTTCCTCCAATAATCTCCTGACATGATTATGTTTGAGATGAACTTGTCTCGACTTGCCATTATAGCAGTCACTTGAAGCCCGAAATATAGCAGCTTGATTATCACAATAGATAGTTAAAGGTGGTATTGGCTTACTCCATAAAGGAATATCTATCAGCATTGATCGCAACCAATCAGCTTCTTCTCCATCAGAAGACATAGCTATAAATTCTGACTCCATGGTTGAATGAGTAAGACATGTTTGCTTCTTTGATTTCCAAGAGATCGCTGCTCCAGCCAAGGTGAAAATCCAAGCAGTAATAGATTTAGAGTCATTCGGATCAGAATTCCAAGTAGCATCACTATAGCCTTCAAGAACAATGGGAAATGTAGAATAATGCAGTCCAACATTAATTGTACCCTTCAGGTATCTTAAAACACGAATTAAGGCATTCCAATGTTCAACTCCGGGATTACTAGTAAACTTGCTCAAAGTTCCTACTGCGTAACCAATATCCGGCCTGGTACAATGCATGGCATACATAAGACTCCCAACAATCTGAGAATATGTCAGCTGATCGAGAACATCACTAGAGTTCCGCATTAGTTTGATGCTAGGATCAAATGGTGTAGGAGCAGGTTTGTCATCAAAGTGACCAAACCTCTTTAGAACTTTTTCAATATAACTTGATTGAGTAAGAGTCAAGCCATTCGCTGATCTTATAATTTTAATACCCAGAATTACATCAGCTTCTCCAAGATCTTTCATTTCAAATTGAGAAGCTAGAAATTTTTTTTGTTCTATGACTCTTTCAATATCAGTTCCAAGGATCAGCATATCATCTACATAAAGACATATTATAACACCAGATTTTTCTTGAAATTTGCTAAATATACAAATATCACCACCGTTGTTTGAGTAGCCATTAGAAATCATTACTCTTCTAAATTTCTCATTCCATTGTTTTGGAGCTTGTTTTAATCCATAAAGAGATTTAAGAAGCTTACAAACTTTGTGTTCTTGACCAGGAATGACAAATCCTTCTGGTTGTTTCATGTAAACCTCTTCATCTAGATCTCCATTCAGAAATGCAGTCTTCACATCCGTTTGATGTATTACCAGGCTATGAATTGCGGCTAAAGCAATCAAGAGTCGAATAGAAGTCATTCGAGCTACAGGAGCAAATGTATCAAAATAATCAATATCTTTCAATTGAATAAAACCTTTTGCCACCAAACGAGCTTTGTACTTATCTATGGTTCCATCAGATTTTAATTTCTTTCTAAAGATCCATCTACAACCAATAGACTTACATCCAGGAGGGAGGTCTGATAAAATCCATGTATTGTTTGACATAATGGAGTGCATTTCATCATCAATAGCTTCACGCCAGAAAGGAGCATCATGTGAAGCCATTGCTTCAGCATAACTTTCAGGATCCCTTTCAACTAAATAGACTTGAAAATTTGGTCCAAAGTCTCTTGTTTGGCTGATCTTGCACTACGTCTTGGTTGACTTTCTTCCAAAGGTTCAACTATTTTTCTTTTAAGAGTAGATATAGAAGAACTTGTATTTTGTTCCAAAGACTCTTTTTTCTTAGGAAATATATGCTCAAAAAAGTTAGCATGCAACGATTCAATAATTGTGTGAGGGCTTGGAGTCTCAAGATTCAAAAATCTATAAGCCTTACTGGTTTGTGAATAACCAATAAATACACAATCTACTCCTCTATATCCAATCTTAGTCAATTGTTGATCTGGTAATCTAACATGAGCCAAACAACCCCATACTTTAAAATAATTTATATTTGGCTTTCGATTCTTCCAAAGTTCATATGGAGATGAATCATATTTCTTGGAATGAATTCGATTCAAAATATGACATGCAGAAAATAAGGCTTCAGTCCACAAATTTTCAGTGATACCAGATCCATAAAGCATAGAGTTAACCATTTCAATGAGAGTTCTATTTTTTCTTTCTGCTACACCATTTTGTTGTGGCGTATAAGACATAGTCAATTGTTTCTCAATGCCTTCTTTTTCACAAAAATCAATAAAATTTGATTTTAAATATTCTCCACCTCTATCAGATCTAATTGATTTAATCTTCAAACTCAATTTATTTTCAACTTCTACTTTATATGTTTTAAAAGTCTCAAATGCCTCATCTTTTGTTTTTAATGGAAAGACATATGTATACCTTGAGTAATCGTCAATGAAAGTGATAAAATATCTCTTTCCATGACGTGATAAACAATCCATCTCACAAATATCAGTGTGGATTAATTCCAAAAGTGTGGATATCCTTTCAACAGACTTAAAAGGTTTCTTTGTTATTTTACATTTACTACAGGTAATACACTTAGCAACATGATCCTTTCCACAGTCTTTAATTAATCCATTTTTCATCATTAGTTGAATGGATCTAAAATTCACATGACCAAGACGTTCATGCCATAAATCTAAAGACTCCACAATATAAGCAGAAATATTTTCATTTTCAATATTGAGTTTGAACATGCCATTTGTAGCATAACCTTTTCCAACAAACATGCCTTGTTTAGACAAAATAAATTTATCTTCCTCAAAAATCATTTTAAAACCATGTATCGAAAGAAGCGTACCTGACACCAAGTTCTTTCGAATATCAGGAACATGCAATACGTCTATCAGTGTGACCATCTTTCCGGAAGTGAATTTTAGATCAACAGTTCCCTTTCCCACAACCTTAACAGAGGATGAGTTTCCCATATGCAAAACTTTATCGCCCCCCACTAATTCATATGTCGTGAAAGCATTTCGATTACCTGATATATGACGAGTTGCACCAGTGTGTACCCACCATTCCACTTGATCTCCCGCTACAAATGCTTCTGTGACCATTGCCACCAGTTCATTTTTTGTATTGTTATTTGTCTTTTCTTTCTTCTTTTCAGCTTTAACAATTTTACAATCACGTGCATAATGACCAATTTTATGACAATGATAACATTCAATCGACTTAGAATTAGAATTAGTACGCTTGAAATTTTTACTCTTCTTTGCCTTCAAAAATTTATTATTGGCAGGTTCCTTTTTGATCTTTTCTTCAACAACATGAGCTTTCATGATAGGCTCCCTCAAGATGTTATTGTCGCGGTATCGTGTCTCTTGTTCAATTTGCAAGTGTTGCAATAATTGTTCAAGAGTCAAATCTTCCTTCTTGTGTAAGAGTTTGCTTCTGTATTCTTTCCAAGATGGAGGAAGTTTTGAGACAATTGCACCAACATGAAATTTTTCATCAAGAGCAATTCCAGTTATAACAATTTAATTAGCTATAAGTTAAAATTCTTGTACTTGTTCAGTGATTGACTTGTCATCAACCATTTTGAACTCCATATAATTTGAAACAAGAAATTTCTTTGAACTCGCCTCTTCTGCTAAATGAATAGCTTTAAGAGTATCCCAAATCTACTTAGCAAATTTACACTTAATATAATATTGATCATAATATTTATTGGACATTCCTCCAAGAATATAATTCTTGCATAAGTAATCATCATCTTGCCATTTGGCAATTTGTTCTTTAATTAAAGTAGCCTCGTCCGTTGCTACCTCAGAACTAGGAGCCTCAGGACAAGGTTTCTCAAGAACATACGCTAACTTTAATCGTCTTAAAAAGAATTCCATCTTTCCACGCCATCTAGAAAAGTCTTTTCCATCAAATATTTCAAAATTAGGATTAGGCAAAGATGGAACAATGTTCGTTATTGATGTGGATGCCATAGAGACAACTATCTTCAAATTGTTAGAACAAATGAACAAGAATGATAAAATTACAAGGAATACAAAATAAAACTTGTTTGGCTTAGAGGCACGTTAATACGTTTCTTGAAGATAGTTGGAGTCTCTCCCACGAGCAATCGGAAGAATAGATAACAACTCTATCTTCGGGATTCAACTAAGCCACAAAGCAAGTAGCATTCAAGAATGTTGCTCTTCTATTCTTGAATTGGTGATTTCACCTTTTGATCAATGTCTCACAAGTGTTTTCTAGGGAAAGTATTTTTTGTTTGAATGCTTCTTTTTTTCAACCAAAGGAAACTCAATTTATAGGATAAAAAGTTTTGCAAGAAAAAGATTTTTAATTAATAGAATTTATTAGGTTCATGAATTGGAAACAAAAAACTTGTCTTTCAAAAACCCATAACGTAGAATTAAAAAAAAACTTCTTGCAAATGTTTGTAACATAGAATTAAAATAAATGAATGTTACAACTCACATTCATGTATTTGTTATTTCAAAATGGATGAATTTGTTTCAAAATTAATTGAAACACTAACTCTTACAGACCACGCAACAAATTAGTATTTAATTATATTTATATGTGTCTGTGCTGTTAAATACTATAATGTATTTTAATATACAATCTTATAATTATAGGAAGTATCCTTACATAAAAAAGGACAATAATCTCGATCCTCTGTTTGATTTTGGAAAGACGACTATCAACAAGAAAGACTGGTTCTGCAAGTTTGCATTTGGTGGTCAATCTTTGGAAAGTTTGGTATGTAATTTAAGAAATACTTGTGTATAATTAGTTTTGAAAAAATGAAGCCTTTATGTGATTGATTATATGGTTATGAACTATATATATAGTGATATGTGAAATTCCATGACAGCATTTGGATGTTATCCTCTATTATCTAAGAAAAAATAAATGTATGATGATGTTCAAGTGAAGTTCAATACAACTGATTATCTATTTCATCTCAAGATACAAGCTTTTTATAAGAAATTCATTGAAAATAATGGAGATAGTGATGTGGTGAAGCCGTAACATGATATAGCCAAGTGCATACTTGGTGAATTTGTGCTTTATAATGTGTCGTGACATACTGTAGATCACATATTGTTACCACTATGTTTTAATGAATAATGGTTGATGACAAGATTATCTTTTAAAGATAGATTGATTTATGTGTATGATTTGATGAGTGATGCTGCTTTTAGGGCCAATATTCGCAATTTTGTTGATGCGTATAGATTTATTATTCCACTCCTCCTCTTGATTTTGATTTTTTTTGGAAAAAGGAATGATATTCAATTAAACTATGGACCAAATAAGAATAAGACATTGGTGATCCTTTCAATGTTATGATGATTAAAGATTTGCCGTCACAACAAGCTGCATAAGTATCTTTTTTATTTGATTTACTAAAATACACATGAATAAGCTCTTCTAAATTTTAAACATTTGATGTGATTTGTTTTTTCTTTCATTACAGGGATCGTAGCATCTATGTTGCATTGTTTGCAAAAAAATTCATATATGACAGTAATATGGTTGACAATGAATGTGATGTCAATACACATCACATAAAGTTTGGCTCGTTGTTGTGGAAGTATGGCAAGATGAAACTGGACAAACATATTACTAGTGAATCTGAATCGTCGGGAAAAATGAAAATAATGAATCGTGTGAAATTAAGAGGAATAGAAATTTAAGACTTGTCCATTGTGTGTTTTTGAGTCACTGATCTTTCCTGGTTAAGTTTGTATTATGAATTAAGCTTTGAACTTGCACATATCTTTGTTTTATTTAATTAAGTGATGAATTTATATATATTTCTTAAATCCATGTGATTGTATTTGATTACAATTATTGGTTTCTATTGAGAATTCAGGTGTAACATAAACAATGAAGTAGTACAAGTTAGCTGAGTTAGATTCACTAAATTAGTTAGATAAATGAGTTGTAAAGCTAGTTATCTAGTTGACAGCGTATTTAGTTATCTAGTTGGCAGCGTAGTTAGTTTATTGAATAGTGTATAGATACACATGTAAATAACTTGTACAGATTAACTTCAATACAAATGAAAATTTCCAAATCAAGTTTCTCTATACTTCTTTGTTTCTAGAGTTCCTATATTCTCTTATTTCCAGATGCAGATATGTTCATGGTATCAGAGCCTTGGAATCAAAGTTTGATTCAAGTTTTTCGTTTTGATCTTCTCTTCCACTGATTTCCTCGAAGAGTCATGGGAATCAAGGATATAGTTGAGAAGAAAACAATTGAGACAATTGAGAAGCAACATAATCATCCCCTGTATCTTCATCAATCAGATACTCCAGGATCATTGTTAATCAGTATTCAACTCACATGTGTCAAAAACTACGTAGTGTGGAGTAAATCGATGATCCTCACACTTCGAGCTAAAAGCAAATTAGGGTTTGTTTGTGGAACCTACAAGAAAAGTGACTATAGAGATGATCTAGAGGAGAGTGGGAGATGTGTAATGCGTTCGTTTTATCTTGGATTCTCAACTTTGTATCAAAAGAATTCATGACTGGGATCATATACGCCACAAATGCATCAGTGGTTTGGTTTGGCCTGAAGAAGCATTTTGACAAAGTAGATGTCTCAAGAGGTTACCAACTGCATAGAGAGATCTGTACAATTACACAAGGTAACTTGTTTGTATCTGCATATTTTACAAAATTGTGTGTGCTTTAGGATGAATTTGATGCACTTGTCCCTCCTCCATCATGTCGTTGTGACAAATCAAAGGTGTATGCTAGTCATCTGCAGTATATGCATTTGTTTGCTTTTCTCATGGGTTTAAATGAGTCCTACAACCATCAGAGAAGCCAAATTCTTATAATGATACCTCTGTCGTCCCTGAACAAAGCATATTTAATGATTGTGGTTGATGAAGGTCAAAGATTAACTTCTGGTTCATACTCAGGGACTGAATTGGGTGAATCATCATAAACTACTCTCTATGTGAGGAATAATAATTCTACCAAGCCTAGTTATCAAGGCAACTTTCACGAGGGAAACGCTGGTCTAGGAATCAACAACTCTGATTATTCACTTACTTGGAACAATTCTTCGAATCCTAAAGGTTACAATTTTCAAGGTGGTGGCTCTACTTCCAATTCACAGAGACTATAAAATTAACTACAATCTGCAATGTGAAGTATGCAAGATGAAAGGACACACCAAGGAAACATGTTATAGAGTAGTTGGATACCCTCCTGATCATCCCAAGTTTAGGAAGAAATATGGGGGAACAAGGATAGCAAATGCAGTTGATATGATGAAGTTTTCAACCCTTTCAGTACAGCTATAAGGAGCCAAGATGTTCAAGACATGCATCGTATGGAACAACCAGTATTCCAAAGGATCAATATGGACAGATGCTCAGCAAAGAAAAAGGGACAGATGATACAACAGTCAACATGGCGGGAACAACTAGCATGACAGGTGTTGCACATGCTTATCTGGTAGATAACAAAGATGACTATACTTGCAAATAATGGATAGTGGATTTAGGAGCTAGTAAACATGTTATTTTAGACTTAGGAGCATTATTTGACACACATATTCCTCCAAAAGGCAAAGAAAGATGGGCAAACCACCACAATTTCTCATATTGAAAAGTCTTAATGGAATGGTAGAGATGTCTTAAAAGACGTGTTAGCAATACCTAATTTTAAGTATGATATTGTTGGGTTATGGGTCTTTTTCCCTTCCTATGTGGATAAATAAAAGCCCAATTTGGACCAACCCACTTTTGCCCATAAGCCCAATCTTATGAGACAAATATAAACCCATTTAGAGTTTTATTTTCAGAAAAAATAAGAGATTTTTTTCAGCAGCCAAAAGAGAGAAAAAAAGAGAGAATTCGCAGTCCAAATTCAGCCTTCATATCCATCTTCAAATTGCGATTCCCGCTTCGTTTCTTGTCCGATTGAGCTGATTTTTGGACAGCATATTGTCTTCATCTCAATCTTTGATTAGGAACTGACAGAGTGGATTTGGTGGCCTGCAGCTTCAGTTTTGCTGTCGTGAACAGTAGCTGCGAAATTGGTGATTTTGTTCCTTTAATTCTCTAGATTTGGTTCAATCTTATTTTGTTGTTGCTCATTGTTTGGCACTTGTTTTGTGGCCAATTTTGGAGAACAATATTGTAACTCTTGGTGATTATAGTGGAGCTTTTGGTCCCGTGGTTTTTTACTCTTCACATCGAAGGTTTTCCACGTAAATCTTGGTGTCTTGTGTGATAGATTTATTATTGTCTTGTTATATTTGTTGGGTTGAATTACTTGCTGCCTTAACATCATACTGCTTGTGGTTGTTTGTCTTCTCTTGTTTCAAATCGAAAAGGGAAAGTATAGACTTGGGTATTCTTCCGCTGTTATCCTGTC
Source organism: Solanum peruvianum (assembly GCA_027705065.1). Lineage (NCBI taxonomy): Eukaryota > Viridiplantae > Streptophyta > Magnoliopsida > Solanales > Solanaceae > Solanum > Solanum peruvianum. Next base: position 33,437,595 of record JAKWJD010001759.1, read on the forward strand.
AGGCATTCTTGGTAGTGCCTTGTCTTTCCAACAAGTGGTATCAGAGCATTGGTTATTGTTGATTGTCGTTTTGAATGATGGAGGCAAATATGAGCAAAATGGTGTGTTTAAATGGTAGTAACTATCATATTTGGAAAGGCAAGATGAAAGATCTTCTATTTGTCAAGAAGATGCATTTACCTGTGTTTGCTTCTAAAAAGCCCAGTCTTTGAATGATGAAGAATGGGAATTTGAGCATCTGCAGGTTTGTGGCTATATTAGACAATGGGTTGAAGATAATGTTAGAAATCATATTGTGAATGAGACACATGCCAAAAGTTTGTGGGACAAGCTCGAGACACTTTATGCTTCGAAGACTGGCAACAACAAGTTGTTCCTATTGAAACAATTAATGAATATCAGGTATAAAGAGGGCACTCCTATTTCTGATCATATTAATGATTTTCAGGGTGTTCTTGACCAGCTGTCCGGAATGGGTGTAAAGTTTGATGATGAGATACAGGGACTTTGGCTTCTTAATACTCTGCCAGACTCTTGGGAAACTCTTCGAGTTTCTTTGACTAATTCTGCTCCCAGTGGTGTTGTAACCATGGAATATACTAAGAGTGGTGTCTTGAATGAAGAAATGAGAAGAAGATCTCAAGCCTCATCTTCTTCAGCTTCACACTCCGATGTTTTAGTTACTGAAGATAGGGGGGAGAAAAGTCCAGAGGTCAGAATGATAGAGGTAAAGTAAAGCAGTCAAAGTCTAAATACAAGAATATTACATGTGACTATTGCCACAAGAATGGGCATATCATGAAATATTGTTACAAGCACAAGAGAGATATGAGACAACAAAAGAGAGAAGGCGATAATGAAAATCGTGTTGCTGTTGTTGCTAATGATGATCTTCTTGTTTCTTGTGATGAAAATGCCATTAATCTTGTTCGTGATGAGTCTAGCTGGTTTGTGGATTCTGGTGCTACTTCTCATGTCACGCCAAAGAAGGAATTATTTTCTTCTTATACTCCAGGTAATTTTGGAACGTTGAAAATGGGCAATAATCATGAAGTTGAAGTTATTGGCATTGGGACAGTTTTGTTGGAAAGTAACAATGGTTCCAAACTAGTTCTCAATAATGTCAAGCATGCTCCAGATGTTCGCTTGAATTTGATTTCTGTGGGATATCTTGATGATGAGGGTTATGTCAATACACTTGGTGTTGGCCAGTGGAAGCTTACTAGAGGTTTGATGGTTGTGGCCCGTGGTGACAAGTTGTCTAACTTGTATGTATTTCAGGGCTCCATATCCAGAGACTCAGTAAATTTGGTGGAGAATGATACTTCATCAGAGTTATGGCATAGAAGGCTGAGTCATATGAGCGAGAAGGGGATTGATAGTTTGGCTAAGAAAAAATTTGCTTTCTGGAGTGAAACAAGCAAAGTTGAAGAAATGTGTTCATTGCTTAGCCGGTAAACAGAAAAGAGTTTCTTTTCAGAGTCATCCGCCTTCAAGAAAGCTTGATTTGCTGGAGTTGGTACATTCTGATTTGTGTGGTCCTTTTAAGGTAAGATCTCATGGTGGTGCACTTTACTTTGTGACTTTTATTGATGATCATTCTCGCAAACTCTAGGTATTTCCTTTGAAGTCCAAGGATCAAGTACTTGATGTGTTCAAGAGTTTTCAGGCCTTGGTTGAAAGACAAACAGGGAAGACATTGAAATACATCCGCTCAGATAATGGTGGTGAGTATATTGGTCCTTTTGATAGATACTGCAGAGAGCAGGGTATTAGGCATCAGAAAACTCCTCCAAAGACCCCTCAGTTAAATGGTTTAGCAGAGAGGATGAACAGAACTCTAGTTGAGAGGGTTAGATGCATGCTTTCAGATGCTAAGCTGTCAGATTCCTTTTGGGCAGAAGCACTTAATACTGCTGCTTATGTTATCAATTTATCTCCTGCTGTTGCTTTAGATGGTGATGTCCCTGACAGAGTTTGGACTGGTAAGAATGTTTCTTATGATCATCTTAGAGTCTTTGGGTGTAAAGCATTTGTACATGTTCCTAAGGATGAACGGTCAAAGTTGGATGTTAAAACTAGGCAGTGTATCTTCATTGGTTATGGTCAAGATGAATTTGGCTATCGTTTCTATGATCCTGTTGAGAAGAAACTGTTAGAAGCCGTGATGTTGTGTTCTTTGAAGACCAACAATTGAAGATTTTGACAAAGCTGACAAGGCTGATTTTCAGAGTAGTGAGAGCTTAGTTGATGTTGATCCAGTTCCTTTAACTACTACTGCACCGGAAGAAAATCTTCATAATGATGAAAATCAAGTTGATAATGAATGGTGATCATGTTCAGAATGACCGGCATGATGTTGTTGATGCTCCAGTGCAAGATGATGTGGTTGTCCAACAACCAATTATAGATGCTACAGAGAGAGTTTCTCTCAGACGATCTAGTAGAGAGAGAATTCCTTCATCTCGTTATTCCCCAATGAGTATGTACTCTTGACTGACGGGGGAGAACCTGAGAGTCTTGATGAGGCCATGGAAAGTGAAGAAAAAGAAAGGTGGTTTGATGCTATGGAAGATGAGATTAAATCCTTGCATGATAATCATACCTTTGATTTGGTTAAATTACCTAAAGACAAAAAAGCTTTGAAAAACAGGTGAGTTTTTCGGGTGAAACATGAAGATGGTAATCCAGTTCCACGGTACAAAGCTAGATTAGTTGTCAAGGGATTTAATCAAAAAAGGGGAGTTGATTTTGATGAGATATTCTCTCCAGTTGTGAAGATGTCATCCATTCGTGTGGTTCTAGGCTTGGCTGCAAGTCTAGATTTAGAGGTGAGCAAATGGATGTTAAAACTGCTTTCCTCCATGGTGACTTAGATGAAGAAATTTATATGGAGCAACCAGAAGGTTTTGAAGTCAAGGGTAAAGAGAATTATGTTTGTAAATTGAAGAAGAGCTTGTATGGTTTGAAACAAGCTCCCAGGCAGTGGTACAGGAAGTTTGGTTCTTTTATGAGTCAGCAGGGCTTCAAGAAGACTTCTTCAGACCATTGTGTTTTTGTGCAAAAGTTATCTGATGGTGACTTTATTATTGTGTTGCTTTATGTTGATGACATGCTTGTTGTTGGTCATAATACTTGCAGGATTCAGAAGTTGAAGCAAGAGTTGAGTAAGTCTTTGCTATGAAAGACTTAGGACCAACAAGGCAGATTCTTGGCATGCAAATTGTCCGTGATAGAAAGGCCAAGAAATTGGTATTATCACAAGAGAAGTACATTCAGAAAGTACTTCGCAGATTCAGCATGGACAAAGCTAAGGTTGTCAGTACACCTTTAGCTATGCACTTCAAATTGAGCACGAAACAGTGTCCTTCTAGTGATGATGAGAAGGAAGATATGAAGAAAGTTCCTTATGCTTCAGCTGTTGGTAGTTTGATGTATGCGATGGTTTGTACAAGACCGGATATTGCTCACGCTGTTGGAGTTGTTAGCCGTTTTCTTTCTAATCCGGGAAGAGAACATTGGAATGCTGTGAAGTGGGTATGATATATCTTTGTGGCACTTCTAGTCTGAGTTTGTGTTTTGGTACAGGGAAGCCTATTCTTTGTGGTTATACTGATTCAGACATGGCTGGTGATGTTGATACTCGCAAGTCTACTTCAGGGTACTTGGTTACTTTTGCAGGGGGAGCTGTGTCTTGGCAATCTAGGTTGCAAAAATGTGCTCTATCTACTACAGAAGCTGAGCTTATTGCTGTCGTTGAAGCTTGTAAAGAATTGCTTTGGATGAAGAGATTCTTGGGGGAACTTGGTTGTGCTCAAGAGAGGTATGTGCTTTATTGTGACAGTCAAAGTGCTATACATCTTGGCAAGAATTCTACGTTCCATGGTCGGTCTAAACACATTGATGTGAGATACCATTGGATTCGAGATGTGTTGGATTCTAAGTTGCTTGAGCTTGAAAAGATTCATACAAATGACAATGGTTCCGATATGATGACTAAAGCTTTGCCAAGAGGGAAGTTTGAAGATTGTTGCATGGTCGCCGGGATGGCGGTCTCCTCCACATAGTCGTGAGGGGGAGAATTGTTGGGTTATGGGTTTTTTTCCCTTCCTATGTGGATAAATAAAAGCCCAATTTGGACCAACCCACTTTTGCCCATAAGCCCAATCTTATGAGACAAATATAAACCCATTTAGAGTTTTATTTTCAGAAAAAATAAGAGAGAGTTTTCAGCAGCCAAAAGAGAGAAAAAAAGAGAGAAATTCGCAGTCCAAATTCAGCCTTCATATCCATCTTCAAATTGCGATTCCCGCTTCGTTTCTTGTCCGATTGAGCTGATTTTTGGACAGAATATTGTCTTCATCTCAATATTTGATTAGGAACTGACAGAGTTGGATTTGGTGGCCTGCAGCTTCAGTTTTGCTGTCGTGAACAGTAGCTGCGAAATTGGTGATTTTGTTCCTTTAATTCTCTAGATTTGGTTCAATCTTATTTTGTTGTTGCTCATTGTTTGGCACTTGTTTTGTGGCCAATTTTGGAGAACAATATTGTAACTCTTGGTGATTATAGTGGAGCTTTTGGTCCCGTGGTTTTTTACTCTTCACATCGAAGGGTTTTCCACGTAAATCTTGTGTCTTGTGTGATAGATTTATTATTGTCTTGTTATATTTGTTTGGTTGAATTACTTGCTGCCTTACCATCATACTGCTTGTGGTTGTTTGTCTTCTCTTGTTTCAAATCGAAAAGGGAAGTATAGACTTGGGTATTCTTCCACTGTTATCCTGTCAGGCATTCTTGGTAGTGCCTTGTCTTTCCCAACAGATATATTATCTGTGTCACAACTCACTAAACAATTGCTATGCTCAATTGTATTTTTCCCTGAGTTTTGTGTATTTCAGGACCTATACACTAGGAAAGTGAAGGGGATTGGTAAAGAAAGTGAAGGCCTATATTGGTTGATGGATCCCAATAATAATCATTTTAGTAGCAACAATGGTCCAGAGCTTATGAATGTCATGTACACAATGATGAAACAGACCTATTATGGCACAAGAGACTAGGACATCCCTCAATCAATGCTCTAAGGAGAATGTCGTTAGCAGTGGGAGGACATGATACCAACATTCATAATAAATGCACAGCTTGCCCTTTAGCAAAACAAACTAGATTGCCTTTTCCTTTGAGTTGTACTAGAAGGAGTAGAATGTTCGATATGATACATATAGATGTTCGAGGGCCCTACAAAACAGCTACTCATAATGGTTTTAGATATTTTTTTACTTTAGTAGATGATTACAACAGGATGACATGGTTGTATTTGCTCAAGTTAAAGTGAGATGTTGTCACGGTATTAAAAAATTTCATTTCAATGATAAGAACTCAATTTGCCTCTATTGTGAAGATTTTTAGATCATACAATGGTAGTGAATTTTTCAATAATGATTGCAAAAATTATGTTTGAAAGCACAGGAACTATACATCAAAGTAGTTGTCCTCATACTCCACAACAAAATAGAGTTGTAGAAAGGAAGCATAGGCATATATTAGAGGTGGCTCGAGTCTTAAGATTTCAAGGAAGCATACCAATTAGATTTTGGGGAGAATGTGTATTGACTGGAGTATATTTGATTAATAAATTACCCACGCCAGTGCTTAAGGGTAAGTCTCCATATGAAGTATTGCATAAACATAAAGCTTCACTTGATCATCTAAGAGTGGTTGGTTGTCTTTGTTATGCAACTAAGATTGTCAAGGTTGACAAATTTTCACCAGGGCTGCAGGATGTGCTCTCTTAGGATATTCTGCTACTCAGAAAGGTTACAGCCTTTTTGACTTACATGACAAGAAGATATTGGTGAGCAGAGATGTAATATTTCATGAGAATGTGTTCTTATTCAAGATTGATTCTTCTAAATGCCTTCCTGATCTTACTTCCATACATGCTACACCAGTACAATTTGATAAGGATGGGCATTTCTTAGTTGGTCCAGGCATAAATACTGATACCAGTAGTGTTAGTAATGAATTGATTCCAGATGGTGAAGGCAGTGAACCTACAGTAGAGCTTTAAAATCTTGATCATACATCAGCTACAGATGTTGCCACTCCTGCTCTTAGAAGGTCCACCAGAGCTACAACAACACCAACTTGGTACAAAGACTATTACACTAGTCATAAGGTTGGGAAGCATGTTTCTCACCCATGGGTAATTATATTTCTTATCAACATATTTTTCCACCATATCAAGCATATATAGCCAACATCTCCACTGATGTGGAACCATCCACATATAAAGAAGCTAAAACAGACTCCATGAGTTCATGCTATGACTTAAGAGTTGCAATCTTTGAAGGATAATGGGACATGGAATGTGGTTCACTTGACTTATAATCAGTTAGTCATTCGGTGTAAATGGATTTTAAAATCAAGTACAAGTCTGATGGTACTGTAGAAAGGTATAAATAAAGGCTTGTAGCTAAAGGTTACAACCAAACTGCTGGGATTGATTATCAAGAGACCTTTTCACCGATTGTGAAAATGGTGACAGTAAGAACTGTTGTTGCATTAGTTGTTGCTGCTGAGAACTGTCCCTTGTTTCAAATGGACGTCTATAATGCTTTTTTGCAAGGTTACTTATTGGAGGATGTCTGTATCGAGCTGCCAAGGGGTTGAAGGTTCAGGGGGAAACAACTAAGGTCTGCTGCAAACTTATCAAGTCCTTGTATGGACTCAAACAAGCCTCTAGACAGTGGAACTTCAAATTGACAAAAGCACTGACGGGATCAGGATACCAACAAAGTCATTTGGACTATCCCTTATTCCCAAAGAAACAAGGACACAAGATGGTAATCATTTTAGTTTATGTGGATGACTTACTTGTAACTGGAAATGATACACAACTGATCAAAGAGACTAAACAGGTTTTCCATCAATCCTTCAAGATTAAGGATTTAGGAGAACTAAAGTTCTTCTTAGGAATTGAATTCAGTAGATCAAGAATGGGAATCCTAATGAATCAGAGAAAGTATGCTTTAGAATTACTAGCTGAGGCTGGATTAACAATAGGAAAAGTAGCATTAACTCCTTTGGAGTTCAACATAAAGTTAACTATAGCTGATCAAGCATCTGAACCAGTTGAAGATGTACAACAATATTAGAGGATGATTGGGAAACTACTCTATTTGACAAACAATAGACCTGATATTGCATACACTATGAAAACACTGAGCCAATTTATGCAGAAGCCTACAAAACAACATTAGAATGTAGCGTTAAGAGTTTTGAGATACATTAAGACTCGACCAGGGCTAGGATTGCTAATGTCATCAGAGAAGGACATGAAGTTAACAGGGTATTGTGATGTAGATTGGGTTGCATGCCCAAACACCAAAAGGTCTGTGACAGGATAATATTGAAGTTAGGAAACTCTCTCATTGCTTGGAAGTCTAAGAAGCAGGCAACAATCTCAAGGAGCTCAGCAGAAGCTGAGTATAGAAGTCTAGCAGGGTTAACAGTTGAAGTAGTTTGGGTAAATAATCTGGCAAAAGAGTTGGGAATCAAGATTGAAGGTCCAGTGTCAATATATTGTGATAGCAAGGCTGCTATACAGATAGCTGCAAATCCAGTATTTCATGAAAGAACTAAATACATCGAAATAGATTGTCACTTCATAAGGGAGAAAATTCAGCAAGGGTTGATCAAAACTTTGTATGTTTCTTCCCATGATCAACTAGCAGGCCTTCTGACCAAGGCATTAGGAAGGACACAACATGAATATCTATTATTTAAACTAGGAGTCCTGAATGTCTTCATGGGACCTAGTTTGAGGAGGAGTATTGAGAATTCAGGTGTAACATAAACAATGGAGCAGTACAAGTTAGCTGAGTTAGATTCACTAAATTAGTTAGATAAATGAGCTTTAAAGTTAGTTATACATTTTGCAGCGTAGTTAGTTATCCAGTTGGCAACGTAGTTAGTTAGATGAATAGTGTATATATACACATGTAAATAACTTGTACAGATTAACTTCAATACAGATGAAAATTTCCAAATCAAGTTTTTATATACTTCTTCCTTTCTAGAGTTCCTATATTCTCTGATTTCCAGATACAGATTTGTTCAGTTTCTTATGGGATAAGTGAGGAATATTATTCCTGCCCTGCAGCATCTAGCTTAATGTTGTTTTAGTACCAATGTTGTCATCGGCTGGAATTTGTACCTTAATTGTAGGAGTGTCGTAAATGTTGGAATAAGCTACCTTGATTTTTGTCATTGTTATGATTTGAAAGGTAGTTTTCAAGGTTTGAAACAATCCCTTCAGCTTGGATAATTATGTATCTATGTAGGATATGCAGGGAGGGATAAGAGAGTGAGTTGTGTTGGTAACAAAATTTGACGTTTCAGTATCAGATGATAAGAGAGCATAGAGGAAACAGAGATGTGTATGATGATTTAGCTTATGCGAGGCTAACTTAAAGCGACTTGATGCTGAATGTATAGACTTGTACTATCTAGATGTCTTTCACTCTTGACATCTAATTTAATTCACGAATTCTTCAAATAGCATATTGCAGCAACTAATGTCATCCTACATACTCAGTATAAGTTATTTATTAAAATATAAAATAAAATTTATAACTATACCAGATTGTATTTGCAGTGTACTTAATATTGTCTTCACTTTGTAATTTGCAAATCTCTGATCGCCCTCATTTGAATTTACATTAGCGTATTATCAATTCCTCGCACGGTCTAATCATTACAAAACATATTTGTTTCAGGGTTTTCAAAATTAACTTCAAATCTCGGTTTGTTATTAGAAAGTATATATTGGAAATTCTGTTCAACATCTTGTCTAAATCCATCTTTAATAGGAGATTTACATGATCTATCAGAAAGTTGAGTGATGATTCGAAATTGAAATGCGTGTATCAAGACAATCGAGGCTTGTATTACTTTCAGAACTAGGAATTCCTTATGAGCAGAAGGTCTAATTTTTTAAATTGGTACTTGGATGGTAGGATAATATCCACTTAGACATCCGGAAAAATATACCATATACTCTCGTCAGAAATAAGATATAATGAAACTTCATATGTGTTTTGTAGGTTATATTTCTTTTCTTATACAGAGCAATATTTGTATTCACTCATGTAGTATTTCTCACAATATTCAAATCATGCCTTTCTTTTCCCCTCCATGCCTTAATGTAGTTCAAATCAACACCATATTGATCTTTAATGTCACGTTGTATATTTGTTGGAATATGAGTATGTGGAATCATAAAATTACACTCAGATCTTTATACTAAATTGTTATTCCCCAATTTGCTAAACTTGCAAGGTAGTAGACAATTGTAAACCACTTTCATTTCGACAATACCAGCAAAGTAGCAGACAATTATTGAGGTGTCATCAATTTATTTTTAAAAAATATATGTTAACAACACTTATTCATATAACAGTCAACAAGAGCTATCGAAATACCATCTGATAGATATACATGATATAAGTTTTAACAAACAACAAATGTTAAACAAAACGGAAGAAAATATCCAAAGATGAGATTCACTAAATTAACTATAAAAAACACAGTAAACTATACATAAAAACTATAGTTGACTATGTGTTAGAAGAAGAAGTCAAATATAAAATTTAAGAACCAAGCTTGAAAAACTAAGCTTCTTGTGGAATATTTCGGTATGTTTGCCTATTGTGATCTTGTTCACACAATCCACATGTAATTCTTGATTTCTTTCGCCTTGATTCACCACGATTTTTGTGTCGTATCTTTTGTGGCCTGCCAGGTTTGATTTTTCCTTTGGGTGGTAGCACAATATCAGCTATGACATCCGGAGGAATTTCCCATATGCTCTCATCAGGAATAGGATACACTGGAACTTCATAGGTGTTCAGTAAGTTATTTTTCTTGTAGTATATCGAGCAATATTCATATTCATTCATTGTAGTATTTTCTCACAATATCCAAGCATGCTTACATGGCATAACATCCATTTGAAATCGCCTACACGTGCATATCCTTTCACGCATATTGACCACATGTCGTTTTCCACCATCAAAAACTGTATATAAATATTCTGTTGATGGAGTTACCTACAATTTAAAAATAATTATCAGAGTTAGCACAATCAACGTTATACAATGTATTAAAAATGATGTATCACGAATAAATCACATACTGTCATCCCATGTGATTCCCTCATTTTCTCCCTCATTAGGTCTTCATATTTTGTGCTGAGTGTTGTGCCTGTCGCAATTGCTTCATTTCTATTTTTATTATTCCAACGACCAATCATCTTCATCAACTAATCCAATAAATCATATATAGGAGGATCTCTAGCCTCTTTATCAGCTGCATTCACAGATTCTGCAATATTTGAAGTCATCACCATGAATCTATTGACGTGGAGTGTGCAATCGACCATCTGTGATAGCCTATATCAAATAAGTACTCTTTCACTCTCTTGTCAATCTTATAAATCTCAGTCATGTATTGATCAAATTCTTCTGTTGTGTATGTGTTAGCCATTGCAAAAAAAAATAAAAAATTCTCAGGAGCTTATGGTGTGCTTCCTGAAATATTTCTTTACATTTCCCCAAAGGTGGTATAAGCATACACAATGAGACACCCCTGGATACACAATGGAGGTGGCGTTCAGACTGCTTTCATGCCTATCAGATACGATACTCATACCTTCTCTTGTGCCATAGGTCTCTCGGATCCTTTTCGAAAACCATTTCCAAGATGCATCGTTCTCTGAATCGACTACAGCAAAAGCTGAATGGGAGTATTTTACCTATTTCAGCGACAAAATACAACATATTTAGGGGTCGTTTGGTAGAGGGTATTAGGAAAAATAATACATGCATTAGGTGTGTGTATTAGTAATACATTGTTTGTTACATTTTTTTTGGTCATGTATAACTAATGCAAGCATTAGTTATACACAATATTATGTATTAAGTTGTGTATTACTAATACCAAGAAATTTTAGGTATTAGTAATACATAGCATTTTTACACTTGCATTAGATTATGCAATTACAAAAATACCCTCAAAGCCCTTTAAAAAAACATTTTCCATAGTACTTGTTTCATCTTCTCTGTACATTATCAATGAAAATTCAAGAGTAATTTTTTTTTCCTTTTGCTCAATCAAACATTGTTTGCTCATCTTCATAAGGTTAGTACTCTTATCTTTCATTAAAATCTGTATTTTTCAACATCTCTTTCTTCATTTTTATTTTCTCTCTCTTTGCTCATAGTTTTGAGCTTTAGTAGGGGCGATCCAAGCTTTAACATTCCAGAATAATCTGAATTATCTTTTTTTTGAATCTATATCATTTTTTTTTATTGATTTTATCATTTTTGTTGTTGGATTTTGATTAATTTAATTTATTTTTTGTTGATAAAGGTCAGCTGATGTTGGTGAATTTGTGCTGTTTTTCTGCGATCTCGATTTGTGAAGTTGAGAAAATTTGGAACATTGGTGAATGGGTGGGGAATTTGTGTGAAGTTTTGTAGAGGTTTTTGGGTGTGTGAAAAATGAAAAATCTTTGAATTTTTAGTTTTTTTTTTTGTTGGATTGGAGTATTAATTTGAATGATTTCTGGTTGGAGTAGAGATGGAAGGAAGGGGATAGGTTTAGGGTTTGATGGTGGAGTAGAAATGATGGAGGAAACTGAGCTTGAAAAAGAAGAAGAATAGGAAGAAATAATGTTTTAGCAAAGAAATCTTTTTTTTTTTGATGTTTTAGCAAAGAACCTTGTTGCAAAGAAAGTATATAAAGAAATAAAGTGTAAAGGGTATTTTTGTAAACATACACTTTTTAAATATAAATTATGCAAGATTTGTTTTTTCTAATACATCAAACCAAACAGTATATAAGAAATAATGCAGACATAACTAATGCAAGTATTACTAATGCAAGTACTAGTAATGCAAGTATTACTAATACACCCTATTTTGCATTGTTCTTATACACTTTACCAAACGACCCCTTAATGTATTAGACAACAAAATCATGTTTAACTATTTCATTATTTATATTTGGATAATGAGACAGTATATATAATAATTTTGACAGTAGACTATATATTGTGATTAAGTTAGCTTATCAGGGAAAAATTAATTTAATTGTTTTATTAACTAATAGATGTTCAATTGTAACTAACCTGCTGCATCTTGTGTGCAAGCTGTCAAAATTGTACCCCTGTATGCTGCTTTTAAGAAGCTACCATCAACAACAACGGGCACACAATATTCCCATCCTTTAATTGAGGCGTAAAGAGCTACATATGCATATAAAAAACGTCCATCCTCTGCTTTTTCTAATCTTGTAACAGACCCAGGATTCGTATGCTTCACCATGTACAAGTAACTTGGCAACTTTCTATATGAATCTCTTGGTTTACCTCTTAATATCTCTACTGCCTTTTCTTTTGCCCTCCATGCCTTCATTGAGTTCAAATCAACACCATATTGCTTTTTAATGTCACGTTGTATATCGGATGGAGTATATATTGTCTTAGGATCATCGACATTGCTTGTTATCAAGCCTCCAACAAACTTTGAAGTAGCATGCCGTTGTGAAAAAACCTTGATTCATTTCCACATGTGTGAGCATTTCAAATTTTTTAACCTTGAATATACTTGAATTATTAAGGCTGGAAGACTTAAGATACCATGAGCACTGATCATCAACACATGAAGATAATACCTGCAAATTAAAATTGAATGGTATCATATTGTAATTGTAACATATTACGACTAAGATAAGGGGAAGATTATAAATGTTTTAATTGAGAAGTTCTATGTGCAAGGCATTTTATATGGTGTCACCTATAAAGGATGAGTTTCTTCAACTCAAACTTCTCTATGTATTATGCTGGTGTGTCTGGTTATTAGATACATGATAAAGACAACAAAATTGAAAAAAACATGTTAGTTCCAATGAAAGTATGATTTTCTGGTTTTGTTAACAGTACACTACTAATATGAAATTTTAGTTTTGCAACAGGAGATAGTACATTGTGTTAAATTACTTTTTATACTAGGCGAGGAAAGTTAAATATAGAACCAAATACCTTATTAAACACATTAATGCAAGAACATATTATGAATAAGACACAAGGAATATGCTTGAAGGTAAGCGATTGGACAAATCGATTAATGCGCTGTCAACATTTTGATATCATATAATTGATATTGTTTAAATATATAATACTTGGTATATAGTATATTATTATATATTATTGGACGATCTTGTGATTTTATCATTATATATTAGTTGCTAGTTGTACTGATGTGCATTGGTTATTTTGTATAGAGATTTGAAACATAGCGAAAGACAAATTTTCATCTCAACTGAAACTTTGCTATACCAAGCATTGTATACTCGAATATACTATATACCAAGTATAATATTCTAAAAGATTAACATACCAAGAATTATATACTAAATGTGTAAGATATCAAGTAATTTATACTAAAATTTTAAGCTACCAAGTATTATATACTAGAAATTTTAAAAGTATGGTGACAACAGACACTATAACAAGTAATAATGGGATATTTGATACCAACTTATAAATACAGTTGTTAACATTAGTTGAAATTCATATATTACCTCGTCGAATTTGATCGCTTAAATTTGAACTGAAATGTTTAACATATCAAGTATTATACACTAGAATATGTTTTATACCAAATATTATATACTAAATGTTTAAGATACTAAGTATTACATACTAATTGTTTAAGATACCAAGTACTCTATACTAAAAAAAAAGAATCTATCAAATATTATATACTAAAGTTCAAGTACGGTGACGTCAAACAGAATAACAAGTAATAACTTGAATTTGACAACAACTTATAAAAACAATTGTTACCAGTCATATATTATCTTGTTGTTTGCTTGAACGCTTAACTTTGAACTGAAAGTTCTCCTTGATTGCAAGTGACTTACAACATCTTGGAGTATCTATTTTTTCATATACAACTGACCTTTTTAAATGTATTTATGAAATTTGTTTTCAATTATTCCATCCTCGTCAATTTCTATTTCATCTACTACTGAGTAGTTTCAATGTATTGGCTGTGTGAGTTCGATACGTTGTACCAATTGCATATCCTGGCTACAATTTGAAGTTGAATTGGTAGGAATCGAATTTGACAAAATTTCGTCACAACTTTTCTTATTCAATGTTATACACAGGAAAATCAGTGAAGCAACTTTTCCTCTTCAAATTCAAATACCATCTCAAACTCCTATCGTTGTATATCTTCATAGGAGTATAATTCTGCTTCATAGAATATTTAATTTCAATTGTATCCATAGAAGCATAAATACCAAGTATCTTCGTTATTTCATCAAGAATGGTATCCTAATTGGAACTCTCCTTTACTTTCAAGCCATCAATTATGAAATTATGTTCATTATCCCATCTATAGGCAATCCTTTTTATCTACAACTCAATGCTAATCCAAATATCGAGGAATTAACACGAAACTAGAACAGAAAGACCATAAGTATATAACGATATTTATAATAAGCTCATATGACCCCATACAACTAATAACAAAGCAAACTAACATCATAACGGCAAGAAAACGAAGCCATGGCTAATGGTTTTGCATTCTATTTGTTCTATCATATGAGTGATATAATGGCCAGAAATAAAAATTTAAATGACATCCTAGGCTTTAAATTAAACCGTGACAATTAAAGTCGTAAGACTGACTAATTCTCACTTTATGATCTACAAAATCTACATTTTGCGGATTAACACATTAGACAACCCAGGAACACAAGTATTGGTCCACAAACAAAGAACTAGACGATATCTATAATGAACTTCCTAAATAGGCAATAACTAATTTCAACAAAGGCGAGTAACATCATATTGTAAGTTAAACAAGATGCCCAATTAATCCAAGATATCTTCGTAGAAACGACTCATTAAAAAAAGGCGATCTTACCAGTGAAACTCAAAATGAAAAAAAAAAAATAGAAAAGAAGAAGACCAGTCGACTATGCTTACTGAGCAGTGACTAAAGACTTTAAAAAAAAATTAAAATACCATAGAATGAAACTAAGAAATATTAAATAAAGAGAAAAGGGTTAAAAATGCCCTCAACGTATCTTAAATGGTTCAAATATGCCCTCCTTCCACCTTTTGGTTTAAAAATGCCCTTAACGTTTTTATAATGTTTAAATTTGCCCTTTTTTAACAGAAAAATGGCAAATGTGACATGGATGTTCTCTACCCATTTCAAAATAAATAACCCACTTAATCTAGAAACCCATTTACAAATCATGACCCGACAGACCAATGTATTTGGGTCGTTTGTTCTCATCAGTTCTAATTCTCTTCTTTCTTCCTTCCTCCAACTTTTCTTTTTTTCTCCATTTCTTTAGTTAATTTCAGGAAGAAAAAGGTGCAAGAATTACAATGTTTATTTCTTCTCTACAACAAGATTTGTTTGAGTTGATTTTTTGCATATGATTGAACAATCAATGGCTGAACTATAAACTTGATTACGACTTGAATTTCGATAAATAACGAACGGAAATTCGACAGGTTTTCTACTTCTATTGTAAACAAGTTTTTGAATTCAATTTGTTTCATATATTGAAGAAGCTATCTTGAAATTTTAGTCGTTTAGAATTCAAATTTCTCGTTAGAAACTCACTACAAAATGATAATGCTCAACATTTCTTCGATTTAGAATTCAAGGTAGTCACTTGAAGTTTCAATAATATGTTGTTCCAAGTAGAATATAATTATGAGTGACTTACCAAGTAATTACTTTGTGTTGCACAACTCTTAGCGATTCAATTTTAATAAGAATGATTTTGATTGGGGAAAACAATTGCACAAAGAGGAGTGAAAAATTAATGTCACCTGCGCAGAAGGAAGGAGTATGCTTTGTGAGATTTGCCTTTCTCCAAACAAAATACAAGTATGGGAGGAAGACGTTTCTGGGTAGTTTAATATGTAAATGGGTTCGTGGGTGGGTTTGAAGTTTTGTAGCATAAATGGGTTGGGTAGTTAGGCTGGACTTAAAAAAATTAGGTGTACCAATAAGATCAAATCATTTATCTAATTAAATGATTCATCATTTGCCACGTCAGCATGGTGTTAAAAAGGGGCAATTTTAAACCGTGTAAAAACGTTAAGGGCATTTTTAAACTAAAAGGTGGAAGGAGGGCATATTTGAACCATTTAGGATACGTTGAGGCATTTTTAACCCTTTTCCCTTAAATAAAACAGTTTATGACTCTGGTCACAATACACCAGCAACAAACACAAAATACAACAATTAGCATTCCAGTCATATTATGAGAAACGATAGTAGACTATTTCGGACAATGACATGGCAACACACATACCATTCAAAAAGAAAGAATGAGACATAGGAATAAGAATGTTACCTTTACCGGAGCAGCAAAATGAGACCAGACGAACTTAACTATGAATCAAATTCCACACCAAACAAGAGATGAACATCGAGAATTCTAATGAACTCCGCTAAAAGCTTCAGATGAGATGAAGAGAAATTCCAAAAATCTGGACCTAGCTTTATGGTTTTTGATACTATATTCATCAATCAAAATTAAGGAAAAAAATCCCCCGACTTACCTCTCTCAAACACAAAGAGAAAAACGATCTTAATTAGATGAAGGTGGACTGATTTTGGGGGGCAAATCGGGTATCATTTTGAATTTGAAATCCGAATTCCCTTTTTCCAAGGCCACCAGTGAAGAGATTTGAAAATCCCTGAAAAGGGGGAAAAGGGTATGTGAGGGTTTGACGTTGAGACTGCTGGGGTATGGGTTTTGCAGGGTAGTTGGGCGAGATTTCTGGGTTTGCACCGGTATTTCCGCTAGTATTTCGTCTTGCGTCTGATTTTGGACGAGATGGGGTCATCTGGTTTCGTGAGGAAGAAGAAGACCAGGGCTGGGTCGGGTATGTTTGCTTTCGTGAATGTGGGTATTGTTGTTTAATGTATAAGAAAATTTTCAAAATGTCACTCAGTGCAATATTTTCGATATTTAATAAAAATGTCAAAAAAGAAACAATTATTAAAACACAAAGGAAAAATTAAAGGGAGAGAAAAATATTAAAAAAATATTATTGTTTAAAAGTCTTATATGTTATAAAAATTCGAAAAAATAAAGAACTAATTGACAATTTATCAAAATATACCAACTTCTATCTCTTTTTTATTCTTTCACCATGTTCTAAAAAACACGCCTATCACCATTGTTCTAAAAATTTAATATTCAATTTTCGTAATTTTTTTTGTTTGTAAACACGTTTACACTATGTTGGATCATTGTTATCCATTGTATTGTATTGTATCGTTATTATACCTACAATGTTTGTTTTGATTGTTAATTAAAATGTATTGTACTATATTATTAAATTTCGTTGTTCCGTAACAATGAAAACTCCTAGTTTATGGAACAACCAATTTGGTGCGTTCATATTGTTACTTAATTTCTTTTTCCAATTATATCTTTACATAATATTTCAAAAAATTATTTTACCATTTACCTTAATTATTTAAACCTACTCAAACCTTCTATCCTAGAATAATTAAGAATATTTAAGTAAATTTATAAATTACAATACAATACGATACAATCAAACCAAACAATTAGAATGTTACTAAACAACAACAAACAATACAATTTAGCCAAACATTGTATTTACCATATAATACAGTACAATAGAGTACAATACAATATAATACATTATGAAACAACGGGTAACAATGATCCAAACACAGTGTTATTTATCATACATTATCATATTTGAAGCAATTTATTCTACTAAGGCATCATTTTGATGTTATGAAATTATAATTTCTTTAAAAATGTCTAAATTTTATGAAGTTATTTGACTATCATGTTAAGGTTATAAAGTTTATGTTTCTCCTTTAAGAAATTTTCTAATATTCAGACTACAATACTCATATATATATATTCATGGTATAGGTATTCATCCATCTTATATATGCATTTATTTTGCTTATTTCCAATATCATTTTGTCTACCAAATAACTTGTATTTAGATTTGATTTTGTATTCATCCTAATGTATACCATAAAGTTTGGATTTAGATTTGATTTCGTATTCGTCCTAATATATACCATAAAGTTTTGTATTTATATTTTGATTTCATATTCATTCTCAACTATAAATAGCCAAAATACAGTTTATTTATGTATTTATTATATGTGTATTCATCTGAATTGCATCAGTCAAATATTTTTGTATTTCATTTTGCTCATTATATGTTTATACCAATTACTTTATCTTTGATTTCGTATTTATTCACAATTTTAAATAATCAAACTACATATTTGTATTTGGATTATCGCTTTGTAAAAATAAATTTGATACAAACTACATAACATTCAAAATACTTTTAAATACTTTTGCGAAACAACTCAATACCTAAATGCTAATGTGGATTCTACTAAATATGAAATATAAAAACAAATCATAAAAAAGATCGAAAAATTTCATTTAAAATACTAAAAATCTGATGTACATAAATATTTGATGAATATGTTAACAAGCTTACATAAAAATTAAAAAAATGACGAAAAATCCTCAATACATAAATCAAAAAATTCAACATAATGTGTGATTTTGAAAATAAAATCTCGCAAAATAAATGATGAGTTCAAAAAATATCTTTATCAATTGAGAAGATTTCTTGATTAATTGATAAATCCGAAGAAATTGTTATGAACTTGAATAATTAGTTCTTCTTCAACAATGAGAAAAAATAATGGTGAAATTTTATTGAGAGAAAAAAAGAAGAAGAGAAAAGTGAATGATAAGGATGGTGAAAACTGAAAAGTCGATGGAAGAGAAAAAAAATTGAAAAGTGAAAGATGAAAAATAAATTTAATGGTATTAAAGCATAGGAAGAAGTGTAAATGGGTATAGATGTAGAATTTGATTAAATAGTGGACTGTTTTGAGAAATAAAATTTGGATACAAGTTAATTTCTAAATTATTGACATTTTGACATTTTCAATAATTATTTTAAAGTGTAGATGTTTTTACTAATTAAGTTAGGGATTGTGACTAGTTTGCTAATATTTTTTTTTTTAAATAACACTATTTTGACATTTAACAGGATTCCTTAGCAATATAATTAACATAATATATATTTAAGAAATAACAACCTAGAGAAAATCAAGGCGAATATTTCAAATTAAATTAAGTTGCTGAAAATGTTTATTACTTTCTTTACAAAAGATTATAAACCTATAATAAGTGGTCTCTTCCTTGTTCCTAAAGCTTATTATTTGTCATTGTCTTTCAAAACTAGTTATTGTTATGAAACTTTATGATAATACCTTAGAGTTTTATCTATTAAAAGTTTGATTTTTAAAAATTTACAAATTTGAACACCTATAGTTTTATATGTTATTTGACATACTTTTCTCATAGTATATTTATTTTATTTACCAGAATTTTGTATCCTTTCTTAAGTCGTATTCATTCCAATATGTATGTTATTTGTATTTGTATACATTCTGGTTTTCATGTTGTATTTTTATATGTTATTTAACATATTTTTCCCACAATGTATCTAGTTTATTTACCAGAATTTTGTATTCATTCTTAAATCATATTCATTTCAATATGTATGTCATTTGTATTTGCATTCAATATAGTTTTCATGTTGTAATTTATATAATTAAACTTGTATTTCTTTATTAGTTCGTATTCATTCCAATAGGTATATCAAATTAATCTTTAGTTATTTAAGAAACATATTTGTATTCATTTTATTTTTTAATTGTATATTTTATTTTTCTCTTCAAAATTATGTTTTCTTTCCTAAATCGTATTCATTTTAATTGATATATTATTTGTATTTGTATTCATTCTAGTTTTTATATTATATTTTGTATAATGATAAAAAAATATTGAAAAATACAAAATCATAAATATATAATGAATATTTAAACAATATCACATCAATAATCAAGAAATCCGTGATGTATATAATCGGAGCTTTAAGCAACAAATCAAAAAAATCAAAACGGATGATTGAACTAACCTTGCCCGCCTAGCAATCTGCTTGAATAATACATAGATTTAGATTATAAGAATCCTTGGTGAGTTAGGATGAATCTAAACTTAACCAAGAGATTTAGTAAAGAATCTTGAAATTTGTGGAAAGATGAAACATGAAAATGGGGAATAAAGATTACATGTGAAGGAAAAGGTAAATTGAATAAGTTAATTTTTTTATATTAATATCGTTATTGGTCAATATTTTGGTCCAAATAAACGACTTTTTATAAATAAATTTAAATTAATAATACAAAAATATATTAAAATCTGAATACATAAATTTTATAAACATGTGTCATTCTGCTATTTTAAATACATTTTTTAAATTATTGTTATTTTGATTGATTAGGTTAGTAATGTTGACTTAACTGCTAAATTTTCCATTGAGGAATAAGGGCCCAATCTTATTAATTGAGTGGGTTCAAGGTAAGATAAAATAATTAGTTTTGAATTAAGGATTTAGCCCAATTGATTGATATCGTAGTCAATTGAAATTAAGAACTTAGTCAAACTAATTAAATTTGTGAATTCGACTAATAATTGAATAGGATGAATTAATATAGATTAATTAATGAACTTCTTAATTTTGATGAAATAAAATAATTAACATAATTATAAGTTAATTAATTTAAAATATAACTATTACTTAAACAAAACTAATTGACAAAATATTTAAGTAAAACTCAAGTATTTTTTTTACAATTTTTGAATATTCATAAAATATACTAAATATATACATAATTATGTAAAACACGTATATTATCAAAAGTTATAAAAGGTGAAAAAGGTATTTAAAATAACCTACAAACTATAATTTTTGAATTTTTTTTAAAAACTAATTATTTCAAATCTTTTGAAATTGAAGAAGCTCGATGGTTAATTTATATCGTGGAGCTCCGAAATTGTGTATCATCACTCATTTAACTTTTCACCCTCTAACCTTGGGTGTGCACAAATATGCACTTAAACTTGCATAAAATTATCAAGTACACATTAGTCCTATGTGACACATTACACATAGGACACCAAGTAGGAAGCAAATTGCCATGTAGGATACCACATAGGACATGTGTGTCTATTTGTTGAAATATATACAAATTTGAGTGTCTACTCTGCACAATCAAAGTTGAAGCACATAAATATAAAATAAGACAAAGTTATAGAGTATATTTATGTATTAGGCCAAATTAAAATATTCTATACATATTTTTACCAATAATATTTTTGGAATTTGAACAGACCAATGCATATTAACCATTCACTACATTAGATCAATGCATATTAACCATTAACTACATCGTTCGGACACAATTGAAATAATTTCACCAAGAACGTCTAAGTAAAATTAATTATCAAAAACTATTTTAAATAAAAGGCCTTATATATGTATACACACAAAATAATCATAATTTAGAGTTTTTCCATTCTTATATATTACTTGTATTTAGTATTCTTTTTTTTTTATATAAAAAAAACACATAAAGTCTTAAACTTTACATTATAATATTATTATGGGATAAGGTAAAAGTACCCCCTAAATTATGATCGAAATTTCAGAGACACACCTAAATTTTATGTCACCATCTGCATGTATACCCTAGAAGTTAGGGTATTCTTAGATTGTGGCACGGCGTACTTGACCTCTTGAAGGTCTTGTACAAGTCCTTTGACATCATTCATTGCATACATGTATGAAAAGTAGTGAGGAATTAAAACTTTTCACACGAAATATCTTAAAACATCTTTCATATTAAAAATCATAGAAAACTATAAGTTTTAACATATGTCATTCTTAGACTCAAGAAAACTTGGGACACGACCAATAGAATATGAATATAACAATCTAATATCTATTACAATACTTTGAAATAAAAAGTCTAAAGATGACTATGCCCTCGAGTCAAGTGAGGACATACTTCAATTGACTTGAACGATAACTAGATTCCAAGCTTTCCTTCAAGACGCTTTCTCACCTTCCACCTACACCTTTAGATATAACAAAATGTATGGAATTAGTACGAACACTTGTACTAAGTATGACTTAATGCATAAAATCATGAAAATGGACATTTAATGGAAATATTCTTCTTTTTAATTAAAATATCATAATATAAGCATAAGAATGACATTTAACTCCTTAGAAACACATAAGATATCACATAAGCATTTTATCACTTTTTAATGAACATTACAGTGAACTAAGCTCAACTTCACAGTGAACCCATTTAGCATGCAATCCCCTCACTAGAAGTTATCCTAAGACATAAGTTAGACAAAGAGAGACCATCCATAAACCCTCTCTAGGCACACCTAAATGATCCTTAAGACCACCTAAAATGAGATAAATACACTTAAAATACCCCAACACACATAACATGACATCCTCCTACCAAAGGTGATTCTAAGTTTCACTTGGGTGAGTTGTGTAGCGACCGCCCATAATATACCTTCACACGCACCTAAGTTTCACTTCCCTATCTAGATTCTTTCTTAAGAATTCCCTAGGTAAGATATGAAGTGACCATTCCTATGCCCCCTTCACACCTTAACTAGACAACCCTTAAACTACTCTAGGTAAGTACTTATTCATTTACATGCTTTTCAACTTAAGTTATTCTAGTCATTAGTTCACTTAAGAGACATTCATCACATAAGGACATTCAAGTAATAGTATTGGAGAAGACTTAGAGACTCACTCACTAACATCTTCAAAGCTTATTGTGCAATGTATAGATAACGTCCCATACTACCACCTAAACTTCATATAACTTCTCCAATACTAGTAGGTATCCCATATGATGAGAATAGACAATAAGCAACATAGACCATGGTATCGAGGCATGGAATCTGGAGTTGTAACCTACTCCGATGGAGGGTGTTCTACTTGCCAATGGTAGAACTTGGACAAATCCCATGTAGGCACATGGTTAAGGAATATGAAGGTATTCTTTGTACTTTAGCCTCATCCTTAACAAGAGCTACTTCTCAAACCATACTCACTCGGTGCTAGCCTTTGTTCTCATGGAGTAATTCACATAAAGGAGTACATGAAGAGGTTCCATATCTAGTTCATAACCCAATCGCATTCACCTTACCAAAGAGGTCCCCTAACGTTGCCTTACAATGGTCAATAGGATAGCTTAATGATTTTCCTAAGGATGATTTTCATGCAGTTCCAGCCAATCAATCCCTAAGTCCACCATTCACACAACAAGGATACCTTACGACTTTTGAATTCAAGGATATCATAACCTTCTTTCTAAAAGGTTCCACGTAATGAACTTCTTTACATAGTTCAAGGTCTCACATACAAGGGTGCACTAATCTTACCTAGTCAAAAGATCACATATTCACATATTATTCATGCATCAAGAAGAGGTACTTAAGTCTACCTAACCAAGACACATCAATACTTCATCTTATCACATATAACATATCTTTCAAGTAACACATAATAATATACAACCAAGTCAAATTTAGGTCACCATATACACTACCATAGAATCATCAACATAACCATCACAAGCTCATATAGCCAATTAGGAAGAATCATGCATCAACTCTAAGACTACACACATAAGGACATAGTCATAGTCTAACATGATCAACTAATGTCAATAGAAGGAACTCATACTTTCACATTACTCGCAAGTAGATGGATATGATCATACTTCACATAAATCAACTACACAAATTATCATAATATATCAAGTAATGCCGACAAGGCCATGATCATCATAATTCATAAAGTAACGCCGATGAGGCCACATAATTCACAAGTAAAGCACATAGCACCGTCACCATAAGTGGACCATACCAAGAATCATCATCATCTAAGAAATAGACTACAAAATATAGAGAAAGTTAGGTCAACAACCATTGAGTCCAACCTTACAACCTCAATCCATAGTCAACTCAACCAACAAAATATACCAAGGCCCTTAGCAATGGCCATGATCCTCGATTCAATCCAATAATTCCAATACATAATGAATCAAAGATAATTCAACTTGAATTTATGAAATTAGGGCAGCATATTAACAATTCTAGTATCATTCATTCATAATTCAATAGTTCTAATCAATCTACACAACAATTCAATAACATTAAGACATAATTAATTCACCCATAAAGTTTTCAAATCTAGAGGTTACATGAATTACATGGGTTCATACAGTTCTTGAGTTAAAATCATCTAATTAACAAAAACTCAATCAATATTCAATGATTCAAAATCTTTAATTCAATAACCCATGGATAGATTACAAAATTGGACAAGTTCATTTTTTGAAGACTTTAGAAATCACTTTGAAGATTGACTCCTTGAAGAAAAGAGTTTCAAGGATGAAGAATCATACCTTAACTGATGTTCATCAACGAAAATTAATAGAATTTTGTGGAGAAATCAACCTTCAAGGTTCAATCTCCCTTCAAGCTTCGTTGGAGCTCTTTAGAAGTTTTAGCTTTTGATTTTAGAACAATGAATTCATCTAGGTGTTTAGGACTTATAAACACACTTAAAATACCTAAAATACCCTTAGTAAACCGCACAATTAATTATTTAGACATTGGTGAATTTACCAATTCACCCTTGCATTTTACAGTGAACTCACAGGAAGACAGACTCAACCCACGACTGCCCATCGACCGGGAGTAGGTCCACAAATGGACCATTCTGGCTGTCCGTCGATGGGATCCGACTTGAATTTGGGATCTTAAGCTCCCTAGGCTTAGTCTTGACCCACGTCGACCATCGACGAGGCGTCGACCATCCTACTGACCAACGATTTTTAATCAATCGTTTGGGCTGGTCTAAACAACCTTAGGCCCTTGTAAAGGGTCCTTTCTCAAAGGACCCTTGGTTGATCCTTAGGGATGTTTCCCCGGACATTTCCAACCCGAATATGTCCATATACGAGTTTAGGGCCTCTCACATCAATTCATAAAAAACGAATACATAAAACTCGATGAAATATACTAAGACACACAAGGTAATCTCAAGGCAAACCTTTTGAATGTCATGGATGTTCTTGGACGTTTTACCTCCAAACTTTATGAAACTTTAGACAATGCCTCCTAAACGCATTTTAACTCATTTAAGGACTTCAAAATATCAACACACAAGCCTTAGGGTCTAGTTTCACCTAGGTCGTTGTTGAGGTATTACTTTTACTAGGATCCTATTAACCCCAAACTAATTTAAAATGAAATAAATACACCACAAATTCTGACATGACTGTAACAATCCTAAAAAAATGTATACGCTAAGTAATTCTTAATGTATCTAGAATGCCTATGATTAGACCGGGTTCGCACGAATTGATTCGTGTAGTTACATACCTTTGAACCCTTGCGACAGCCAAGAGAGATAACTTGGGATGTTAGTTGAGCTAGGAAAGGTTGGGTCCATCCATGTAGGGCTCCCGAATATGAAGATTTACCTGGATGAGTCTTTACCGAACTTAAAAAGGGGAAATCCTAAGTTTGGAGGGTCTAGGGTCAAAAATGGTCCTTTTCCAGGCTAAGGGTAGTATCTTAATTACCCTAAATATGTAATTAATTATTTAATTAATAAGTTGGAGGGGAATTTTGGGGAGAGAGGGCCAAAAATTGGCTTTTTGAGTAAAGTCTTGCTCCACCCGGGTTTGAACCTAGGTGGAAACAATGATTTAAATTGTTTTCATTTAAATGGGTAAATTAAATTAATTAATTAATATTTATTATCTAATCTAATAAAAAAGAAAATCATATTTTTATTAAGGATTTGAAGGAGTCCTAGTTTGACTAATTCCCAAACTAAAACTCCTAATCCTAGGAAAACTCTCACTTCTCATGTCTATCTCCTCAACACTCACGATCAAACCATTCTTTTTCTCACGTTCTATCTAAACCACGTACAAGAACAGAATCATAACCAAAGTTATTCACACTTGAAGAACTCACAACGAAAATTACAAACAATGAACTAATAAAAAGTGTTACGTAAGAGAGAGGATTATTCCGTCGAATAGGTGTTGAAGTTGAGTGGATTTGGACGTGATTTTTGGAGAAGGTTTTGGGCATCAAGTCAAGGTTTGAACTACATAAAAGTATGTGTTTTATTACTTTTGGTACATTTCCCAAGATACCCTTAGGACTCAGATGAATCTATTCCGAAAACTAGGGTTGTTCCCCGTTGCATGTCCCTGTCACTAGCTCCCATTGATATGTAGGTTGGGTATGTTTGCTGGTAGATATTAGGCATGTAATGTGTGTTCGTGATGAATATGTTCATGAATGTATGTTTGGAATCGTATGAATGATAACCTATGTTTTCCAAAAATATGTGTTTATGTGTGTGCAATGTGTAGTCGTGACTTTGAACACGAATTGAAGCATGAAAATGAATTGTTTTATGGTTGTATTTCACGTGCACAAACTTGTTTAAATCATGATGTTCATAACTGACGTAAAAGTTCTGGTTTGAGTGCAAACTCTTTATTGAATGTCATCTTGAAAATGCACCTCAAGAACTCACTAAAAACTACTCCAAACGTATGCACATTTAACGTGAAAGAGGTGAGAAAATAGGCTGCAAAAATGTGATCAAAATTTCCAGCATTGTGTTAGCTTTGTTTCGGCCAAAACAAAGATAACAACATGAGAATTTAAATGAATGAAAAATAGGTGAAGTCACTAGGTATTGAACCCGAGACCTCACACGTGAAAAGCTTCAAAAAATGAAAATAAAGAAATGGGGTTAAGGGGGGGATCGAACCTGGGTACCCTTGACTGAAAAGTTGGTGAATTTCAATAAGACTTGTTATAATAGTTAAAAGTTAAAATGAGCGAGGCACACGGGATTCGAACCCGAGTGCCCTTAGCCGTTTTCCCTAAGCTAAAAACAGAAATAAAAAAATGAAAAGAGTGGGGTTCGAACCCACTACCTCTCAGTCAAATTTAAGTAAAAGTTAAAAGAAAAATAAAAGGTTAAGGCGTGTGGGAATCGAACCCACGACCTCTAGGCAGAAGGAAGGGAACTTAAGGAGAAAAATAAAAGTGGGGCTGTAGGGGTTCGAACCCACACCCTCTCGGCCAAGAAGGAGAGAAATTAAAGAAAAGAAAATAAATGGAAATGAGGTTTTGGGGGTTCGATCCCACATCCTCTCAGTCCCAATGAACATTGAAGAGGGAAATTAAGGAAAAATAAAATGAAGGCGTTGGCGCTCGACCATGGGTCCCCATGCCGTGTGGATCAAACCAAATTAAATAAAAAGGTAAGTGTTGTCCAAGGGATTCGAAATCGGGTTCCCTTGCCTAAATTCTGTATTAATAAATGTTCAAAAACAATGTTGCCCACATAGATTGAAATCGAGATCTTGGCATACATACAAGATGCATAAGTCTTGTACCACATAATCTTAGGAAGATATGAATCACTTAAACGAACTATGAATGAAGCCTCATGGCTTGTATGTATAGACCCATAATTCTAGCATATGTGTAAAAGTAAGCGAACATAAGATGTATGCAATGAAATGATGAAACCCTAGGAGGGTTAAGTAAGAGTGTGAAACACACTAAATGGCCAAGTGCATTGGAATATAAAAAAAATGAA
Organism: Solanum peruvianum; assembly: GCA_027705065.1. NCBI lineage: Eukaryota > Viridiplantae > Streptophyta > Magnoliopsida > Solanales > Solanaceae > Solanum > Solanum peruvianum. The sequence continues at coordinate 33,465,325 of JAKWJD010001759.1, forward strand.
CATTCACATAACAAGGGGTGAGTAATTATGAAGAGCAAATGTGCTAAATTTAATGAATGTGGTGACAACATGATAAGAGTCTAATGTAAAAGATGAGAGCAATCTCAAAAGAGCCTAAGTAAATGTTACCAAAACGTACTCACCTATGAGAGTGTAAAGTTAATGAAGAGACCAATCTCTATGAACACTCTAATGAAAGTATTAAGATTAATATACATATAATACTAATTATGAGATGAGAAATTATCTATTCAGCTATGATGTCCTCATACTAGAAGCCAACTTCCATGACGTATGAGTTGAATGTAATGTAAATTTATAATGAGCACCGATAGACTAGCGATGAGCGGTGGTGCCTTCTTTCGGAAAGGGTGGAGGTTCACGTAACTCTTATGAGATGAGACTATTCGACATGCCGGGTATGGGTCTCCTTATATCTCCTAGTCTTTGAACCTATACTGCCAATATAGGGATCTAGCAGGGTTCAATACCCTATATATTCTACCATATTTTGGGTCACTTTGGCCGGTGATTCCACATTTTCTTGGTGTGGGGAAGACACTGAATTTCATGATTCTCACATGATCTATGTCGGTTAAAGTTAAAGTTCCCAAAGAATGAATGAGGTCAGCCTCAAATGATACATATAATGAAATGAACGATACCAAAGGTGTTAGGATAGGATAATCAAGAGGTGAACTAGACTAAAGTAATAACACTAGGTTATTCTTGATCATTGCACAACAAACCCGATGAGAGTGTTAAACTACATCCTAGGTATAGCTGGTGTTTACACTAGCTTATGAATGTATCATGTGAAGTATGTATGAATGAATGAAGCAGACTCTGTGTTTTCTAAAGAAGTCTCCTTAGTTGAGGTCCCATATGTTGAGACCTCATTTTTGGGAAGTCCTGATGTCAAGTCCATGATTCCAAAGTCTCATGGCGTATGAACGAATGATATGAAAGATGTTATGTTATATGCAATATGTTATGTGCTATGTGTAAGATGTTATGTGTCGTGTGCAATATTATACATATGATGATGCATGTTACTCTCATGGCATGACTTTCCTAATCCAATTTGGCAAGTCCACTGCCTTTTCTAATCAAAATTTGGCAGGTCCACTAATTTTCCTAATCCAAATTTGGCAAGTCTACTAACTTGAATTTCCATAAATCATGTTGTTAGGAAAGAGCTATTCTTACTCATACATGTCCTTGGTGTGTGCTTGAATATACCCATACTTAGTATAAGTGTGTACTAATCCCAAACAATATCTACTTTTGGGTGAAGGCATAGGTGGACATTACAGCTTAAGGTACAACGTTGCAGCTATCCGGACGTGTAGCTTACATCCGAACTTGGTAGACGCTCATGCTTTCGAGGATGTCTACCGTTATTATCTAGCTTAGATGTAGGCTTTAGCTAGTGGATCATGTTCCACTATTGTTTCATTTCCCATTTCATTTCAAACTTTGTATTGGTGTTGTTTTGGCAAGGATACATTTAATGTAATTATGAACTGCTTCTTTCATTTGATTATCTCTATATTATATTGTTGAGTTGTGAACGTCTATCATGTTAAGTATTATATGTTTCGCGTGAAATAAGAAAACAAAAATTTCAAATTTTCCGCAAAAATTAACCTAGATGAATTAAGTATGACATATGTAGGCTTGTCTGCGACCTCTGAGAGGTCAACGACGCCGGTCTCGTCTGGGGTCTAGACTTCGATTGTGACAAAGTTGGTATCAGAGCCCTATGTTAAATTTCGAAGATAATAAGTTCACATCAACCACATTGAGTATTTTCTAAGTCATGGTAGTGAAGTGCACCACTAATCTTGAATTAGAGACTGCATGATGGGTAGGAAAATTCTCTTATGCTAATCTCATCTTGCGTTTTCCTAATGTCTGATTTCTTGATGTTATGAGCGTGTATAACATCAATCCTTGTTGTTTTCAGGGAATGAATACTAGGAGAACCATTGGTCAGAGGAGAGGAGGAACAACTACTGGGGACAATCAGGTTCCACCCCAGGCTCAAGTTGAAGGAATGACTATGCCGGTTAACCCTGCTGGGTTGACGGATGCGGAGGTGCGGGCATCTCTAGACCAGATGGCACATGCCATCACTATGCAGGCCCAGACCATGACTGACCAGTTCAACCAGTAGAATGTTCAAAGGGAAAACCCATCGGTTCATAGCATGGCTGATAGGCTACGAGACTTTACGAGGATGAATTCTCCTATTTTCATAGGGTCCAAGACTTTGGACGATCACCAGGTGTTTGTGGACGAGGTACATAAGATTTTGGTGGCCATGGGGGCCACAAATACAGATAAAGCTGAGTTGGCTTCCTATCAGCTTAAGGATGTTGCACAGACCTGGTGCAAGAAGTGGGAGAATAGCCGAGCATTGGGCGGATTTTTGGTCACTTCGGAGCTATTTAAGACAGCCATCATGGAGAGATTCTTCCCTAGGGAGATGAGGGAGGCCAAGGTTGATGATTTTATCAACCTTAAGCAGGGATCAATGACAGTCAGGGAGTATTCCCTGAAGTTTGTTAAACTATCCAGGTATGCTACTTCCCTTGTATCTAACAGTAGGGATGAGATTGGTAGGTTACTCACAGGAATCACCAAAAATCTGGAGGAGGAGTGTCGGGCTGCGATGCTCCACGATAATATGGACCTCTCTAGGTTGATGATGCATGTCCAGCAGATAGAGGACATTCAGAAGAAGAGGGGCGTCCGTGATGCTAGGAGGCCTAAGCCTCATGATCAGGCAAGTCCTAGTAATGGGGGCAACATGATCAACTTTGGCATTCATGAGCATCCCAGATTTAAAAAGGGGCAACAGAGTTTAGCGAACTCTAACTTTCAGAGAAGTACAACACCTAGAGGAGGAAGACTCGAGCCCAAGAATGGCAATGGAGGTGCGACGCAGCGTCCTAGAAAGAACTGTGCTAAGTGTGGCCGTGATCACAGTGGAGAGTGCAGACATGGCACTAATGCCTACTTCGATTGTGGTAAAAGTGGAAAAATGGTTAAGGACTGCTAAGATAAAAGAGGTTAGGATGGAGGTAATGCTCATCTTAGGCCTAAGAGGAACAGGTTCTATGCCCTTAAGGGCAGGGAGGAGCAAGAGAAGTCCGCTGATGTGGTCACAAGTATGCTACAAGTATTCTAAACTTCTGTTTATGCTTTACTTGATCCAGGGTCTACGCTTTCCTTTGTAACTCCTTTACTTTCTCTCACTTTTGAGATATTGCCTGAAGTTCTGCATGATCCTGTGGTACTTAGTACCCCTTTAGGAGAAAATGTAAGAACTGATAGAGTATACAAGGATTGCCCAATAGTTATATATTGTAAGACTATGTGTGCAGACTTGGTTGAGTTACCCATGCATGATTTTGATATCATTCTTGGCATGGACTGGCTTCATAGTTGTTATGCTTGTATGGATTGTCATAGTAGGGTTGTGAGATTTCGTTTCCATAATGAAGAAGAGCTTGTATGGGAGGGGTACAACTCGAGTCGTCATTATCCCTTGATTGTGAATCTTAAGGCCAATAATTTCCAAGGGGTTATTGTGTCATCTTGTGAGTATAAATGATTTTGATCATGACATTCCTTCCATAGGCTCAGTGCCTGTAGTGAATGAGTTCCAAGATGTATTTCCTGATGATTTGCCAGGAGTTCCTCCCCCTCGAGAGATTGACTTTAGTATCGACTTAGAACTCGATACTAAACCAATTTTAATTCCTTCTTACAGAATGGCTCCAGCTGAACTCAAAGAGGTGAAGCTGCAGTTAAAAGATCTCACTGATAAGGGTTTCATTCAGCCGAGCATATCCCCTTTGGGCGCTATAGTGTTGTTCGTGAAAAAGAAAAGTGGAACCCTTAGAATGTGTATCGATTGTCGGCAGCTCAACAATGTCACTATCAAGAATAAATATCCACTTCCCAAAATAGATGACTTGTTCGACCAACTCCGAAGGTCTAGTTTCTTCTCGAAGATTGATCTTCGTTCAGGGTACCATCAGCTCAAGGTTAGGGATGGAGATATCCCAAAAACAGCCTTTCGCACCCGTTATGGTAACTATTAGTTCCTAGTTATGTCATTTGATCTCACGAATGCACCTGCTGTACTTATGGATCTCATGAACAGGGTCTTCCGTGAATACCTTTACTATTTCGTCATAGTATTCATTGATGACATTCTCATCTACCGTAAGACCAAAGAAGAGCATGAACAACATTTGAGACTAACCTTCCAGGTACTTAGACAACATCAGCTGTATGCCAAATTCAGCAAGTGTGAATTCTGGCTTAGATCAGTAACTTTCCTGGGTCATGTTGTGTTCGACAAAGGTGTGGAGGTAGATCCCAGGAAAACTAAGGCTGTTAAGAACTGGCTAAAACCTCTTACTCACACAGATATTCGTAGCTTCTTGGGATTGGCTGGTTATTATCGCAGGTTCGTGGAGGGGTTTTCTGCCATTGCTGCCTTACTGACAACTTTGACTAAGAAGAACGCCAAGTTTGAATGGACGGAGACTTGTGAAAAGAGTTTCTAGGAGCTGAAGGACAGACTCACTTCAGCCCCAGTTCTTACTTTGCCTAAGTGTGGTGAGAATTACACTGTTTATTGTGATGCATCTAGGGTTGGTTTGGGTTGTGTACTTATGCAGGGTGGTAAGGTGATAGCTTATGCGTCCAGACAACTCAAGGTTCATAAAAAAATTATCCTACTCATGACCTGGAGTTGGCAGCTGTGGTGTTTGCACTGAAATTGTGGAAGCATTACTTGTATGGAGTGCATGTGGATGTGTTCATAGACCACAAAAGTCTCCAGTACGTGTTCACACAAAGGGAGTTGAATCTACCTCAGCGGAGGTGTTTGGAGATGTTGAAGGACTATGACATGAATGTCCACTACCATCTAGGTTAGGCTAATGTTGTAGTTGATGCTTTGAGTAGTATGAGCATGGGAAGTACAACCCACGTTGAGGATAAGAAGAAGGAGTTGGTGAAAGATATACACAGACTGTCCAGAATGGGTGTGCGGTTAGTTGACTTTACTAGTGGGGGTGTTTCAGTTCATCCTAGTTCTAAATCATCCTTAGTAGTTGAAGTCAAGGATAGCCAGCATCTTGATCCTGTGTTGATGGAGTTGAAGGACTCAGTGTTGGTTAAGATGAATGAGTCTTTTGCTTTGGGAGATGATGTCATACTTAGGTATTAGGACAGGCTGAGTGTACCATATGTGGATGATTTGCGGACCTAGATTATTACAGAGGCCCATGGTGATGTACCGTGATGTCACGGTACTTTCAATGTCTTTTCCTTCACTTTAGTATGTGTCAAAAGACTTTTTGTATTGATTTTTGATGTAGTTTTCTATTTGTTTCCAAGAAATTTTTCCAAAGGAGAACGCTGAGATTTTGAGCTAAAATTGCAAAAGTGACCACCTACGGACCCTACGACGGTCCATCATGATTGTGACGGTCCGTAGGGGTCAACCGTCGTGATTTGATACACTCAAACTTACTTCTCAAATAAGAAGTAAAGCGGTCGTGTCAAGTAAATAACCCAACTAGTGAGGTTGGGATCGTTCCCATGAGGAAAATGGTCTAGACTTAACTTCAATCTATTATTACTGTTGTTCAGTCAATGACTTCCTTGGAAAGTAAAAACAATAAAAGGGGGGTTTCTATTCTAAATGAATGAAACTAACTAACGCGATTGAAAGAGACACTTAACAGCTTTGAATGTTTGGATTTTAATCAATTAATCAAAGTAACTAGGGTTTACGTGTTCCCCACAGGTTCATAACTTGATAATTCTAACTATAATTGGGCACTAGGAAGAGTGCCCGGTTGCCGTGTGTTCACTGTCACAGATATTGGGCCATTTGCAACTCGATCTGTTTAGTCGATATTGCATGTGTATCAACTTTTTGCCCAATACTAGATAAATCACACCTTACTCTTTAATGTGCTCATCACTAGCATCGAACATCCTCATCATTTTGTGCAACATATCCTCAACTCGCGCCATACTATCTCGGCCATCGCAAGGAGTAACTTCACGATTTTGGGGAGGGACATAGGGCCAATTCCTATAAAAATTGTTACCGTAATTACCCCTGTTGAAGTTGTTGTCGCAGTTGTAGTTTCCATCTCGGACATAATGACCCTCACGGTTGTAGTTACCATAGTTCCGACCTTGGTTCCCTTGACCTTGGCGCCAATTATCCTGATTTGAGCCTTGGGCGCTTGGTCGAAAACCCCCCATCTGCTCATTTACTGCATAGGTGTCCTCCGCATAATAGCATTCATCATTAGAATGTGGTGGTTTAGACAAGTAGTTGACTGCATTTATCTTTTCTGCACCCCAGTGATATGTTTTAGTACCAACCCAAGCTCAGTTCTCATCTCAGCCATTTCTTCACGAATCTCATCTGTTGCTGGGTTGTGAGTGGACTGCACTGCGAAGGTGTTTCTCCCGGTATCGGACTTCCTAATACTCCAAGCTTTATTATTTCGGGAGATTTTCTCTAATTTTTCAGCAATCTCAGCATAAGGGCATTCCCCATAAGATCCACCTGCTATAGTGTCCAACACCGCTTTATTATTATCATCCTATCCCTGATAGAAGTATTCCTTCAGTGACTCATCATCTATACGGTGATTTGGAACACTTCTCAAGAATGAGGTGAATCTATCCCAAGAACTACTAACTTACTCTTCTGGTAGTGCCACAAAGTTGTTCACTTTGTCTTTGTGGTTTAGTTTCTTGGAGACCGGATAGTAGCGTGCTAAGAAAACATCCCTTAGTTGGTTCCAAGTGAAGATTGAGTTTTAAGGGAGCTCAGTGACCCATATAGCAGCCTCTCCCGTCAGTGAGAGAGGAAACACTCTGAGCCCTATTACAACTAAATCCAAATCAGGCCTCCCTACACAGCTTTTACACACTGCCTTTACCTTAGCTATATGGGCATGTGGATCCTCAGAAGGTAGCCCTAAAAACAAACCTCTGGCAGTGAGCATTTGCATCAGGCCACTAGTTACCACAAAAATATGGCCTGTGGGTAGAGGAGGCAAAACCAGTGGCCCATCGGAGTCTGCTATGTTATCATAGCCTCTGTAGTATGCTTGGGGCCGTGGAGCGGGATTTTGTCCCATCTGTTAGTGTTCACCCGGAGCATCGGGTAACAACTGACCATGAACATCAACCAGAGCTGGGATGTTCTAGTTTGGATCATCATCATTTATTCCCAAGTTTTGATTCATATTGCGCAGTGTACACTCTAATTCGTGATCGTAGGGAAACAAGGGTTCTCTTCCTCTCCGTGTATTTGGCATACAAGGAGGACAGTTCTGAAAAAAATAAAAAACAATAAAACAAAGTTAAATCAAGAAAATATCAACTAAACTATAGTAATAAGTTCAAGTTAATCTAAAAGCTACTTTCCCCGGCAGCGGCGCCAAAATTTGATACGCTCAAACTTACTTCTCAAATAAGAAGTACAGCGGTCGTGTCAAGTAAATAACCTAACTAGTGAGGTTGGGATCGTTGCCACGACGAAAATAGTCTAGACTTAACTTCAATCTATTATTACTATTGTTCAGTCAATGACTTCCTTGGAAAGTAAAAACAACAAAAGGGGGGTTTCTATTTCTAAATGAATGAATATAACTAACGCAATTGAAAGAGACACTTAACAACTTTGAATGTTGGATCTTAATCAATTAATCAAAGTAACTAGGGTTTACGTGTTCCCCACAGGTTCATAACTTGATAATTCTAACTATAACAATTCTTTCCTAGTATCTTGCATGTAAAGTGATAAGTTATGTATTTCTAAATCCTTGGTCCGGCATCTAGAAAATCTCACTCCGCACCTTGGTCCGGCTACATGTGTTGCTTTCCTAACCCTTATCTTTACCTCATATTAAGCATCATATTTGTTATTTGACTAAGTTATTACCTCGTACCAATCAATACTAGCCTATTAGATAGTATACACTAAATCTATGTTGATAATTCTTTTCCTATTATCTACCTCCTTGTTCCGGAAAGTAGCATTAAGGCGAGTTCTAATGTTGGCCATCCGTTAAAAAGACTTCTAAGCGAAAGAATTATCAATACATGCAAGACACTATTCTAGTTTTGTTATTTTAGTTAGGTTTTACCTTATTATTTGCCTATGGTTCCCACAACCCTAGTTATGGAGTTTAGTTACTCATAGTCATCATCACAATATTCAAATATATTAAATAAGAATTCATGTACTTACTTCAATGAGAAAGAGTAAAATCCGAAAGTTTGCTTGATTAATCACCAATAATCACCAACAATCACTTGCAAGAATCTCAAAGTAATTAAGAATCTCACAAAAAGTCTAATGATAATCAAAAGTCTAACACTAATACACAAAGTCTAATAATGATCCCAAGTCTAACAATACAGAGTCTAACTAATAATCCCCAGTCTAACAATACGGAGTCTAACCCCAAAAACGAGGTTTTTCAAACTATTTATAAAAAATAAAAACCTAATTAAACAAGGACTCTATTTGCTGGAAATCTGCCAAAACGCGGCTGGGTCGACGGACCTCGTGACGGATCGTCGTGGTCACGACGAACCGTCATGGACTCCGTCGTCCCATACTTGTGCAATTTTTTCTGCTGCTCTCTTCATTACCTCGACGGCAAGTATGACAGACTGTCATAGGCACATCGGTCCGTCGAGGGTCTTCGTTCCAAAACACTTCAACTCTTGGAATATGGGTACTTGGATTACTTCTCTGAACTTCATGACGAACCTGGAGGACAGACCGTCATAGACACGACGGACCGTCACAAGCTTCGTAACCCCACACTTGGTCAGACTTCCCCATCTTCCTTCAGCAGCTGCACTAAGCTGCCACCTACGGACCGTCACAAGCACGACGGACCGTCACAAGCTCCGTAGGTGGTCTCTTCTGCATTTCTTCGCTCAAAATCTCCGCATTCATCTTTGGACAGATTTCCTGCAAAATAAAGATAAACTTATATAAACATTAGCACAAAAGGCTTTTGGACACACTAAACTTAAGGAAAAAGTATTAATAATCTGTGAAACCACGGTATATCAACACCCTCAACTTAAATTCGTTGTTTGTCCTCAAGCGACGCACTATGACTCAAAATCTTTGTAGAACAGTATCCATGTTTTATCCTTTGCAATCATTTGGCTATCAATCCCGATTAATCTCATCAAATCTATGCATACTATCACTATTAGGCTTGAATTATGTGGGATCAGAACATTACACAGACTCACCATGCACTAACACCTATCCTCTTCAATTTCTCACTGAGGTGCTATTAATTCCGGTATTGCAACTAGTGTCCTCACTTTAAAACAAAATCCTCATTTTTCATACAATGATTTCAGTTTGAGTATAAGGATTACTTTTCAATACTCGCTCTCAGAACAAAGTCACACTCATTCATACCTATTGACATAAACTTGCCCTTATTTTTACTGCCTTAAGTTCGCTATACAACCCTTAGGATCACGATAGGACTTTCTTAGCTTGTAACATAGGCTCAGGGTCAGGTAGGGTATATTTAGGTATACTTTAGTGACTTTTTTCCATCCTTGACATATCGGCTACAACTACCACTTTCTATCGTTTTATCTCGCCCAGTATCTCATATTTTTTCACCTTGCTATTTTCTCTTCTTTCTTCATTTGTGTAAGTGACTCTATTATTTTCTTACTTGTATTTCTTGTATATTTTTATTTTTCTTTACTTTCTTTCAACTAATTCTTGAGTCACTTTACTTTTGTTCTTTCTCTCTCTTTATTCTTTCAACCCCACTTTCCAGAGCATTCCTCATAATAGCCACCCTCAACTCATGGCTTTGCCATGAGTCAAGGTACACAATACCCAAAGTTCGGTCAGGGCCATAACGAAGGTTGTTTACTGCATTAGCCACCCTCAACTTATGCTTTTGGCATAAGCTGAGGTGCATATGTCCAAGGAGGGACCAGGGCCAACACATTATTCCCAGAAAAGATTAGTTGGGGTGAAAAAGAAAGGTCTAATTTAAGCTCAGATCATTTGGATCAAAGAAGGACATATTTCATTTGGTTTTCTTTTATTTAGGCTAAAAATGGGCTATATTGAATAAGGGCCTATGATCCTTTCCTAATTGTCCATTATAGCTTACTTTTAGCAGGACTAACCTGGCAAGTTCTAGCTCAGCACAAATAGTGGACTATTCAAATCTTCCTCACACTCACTTGACATCTGATCACTCTACCAGATTATCAGACACCTAGTTCGAATTTCAGACTTAGGGTAATGCAATGGTGTACCTCTATGTCATGCCTACAGTCACACATTTATCAGTTACTATGCCTAGTCATGCATCATTTTCTAATTTATCAGGATATCATTTTAGCCATCATGCTCCAAAATTAAACTATGTACAAAAGATATAGACATGCCGGTTCAACAGAAAAAGTAATCAGTCTTTTGGGGAAAAAGAATACAGGCAAGAAAACCCCAAAAGAGGATAGTGAATTGGGCTACTCAGACTTCACCCTAACACTCACTTTCCATTTACCCCACCCCCCAAAAAACATGCAATTGTCCCCAATGCATAAAAATATAAATACTAGAGTGGTAGGTGAAGCAAACCTGTGGCGCAAAGCGCCGTCGATCAGCAAGCTGGTGGGTTCGGTTTCCCGGAACCCACGTCCTCTGCAATCTCGACACCCTTAGTGGTGTCCTCAGCAACAACCGCACTATCAGTAGTGCCTCCTGCTATCTCCACAGTTCGGGATCTAGACGTCCCAGCCGCTAACTCTGATGCTCTCATCTGGTGCGCGTCCTCCTCAGCAAGTGAGGCTCTCCTCGCAGCCTCCATCTCTCGGCGCTCCTTCTTCCGTGCTTGCGCCTTGTCCTCTGCTCAATCCCTACGCCTCTTGGCATGCTCTCGAGGGGGAGGTGGTGGAATCTCTGAGGTGGCGAATAGGGCCGCCAACACTGTGTCTTCAGCAGGCTCGACAGAAGGGGCCTCAGACTCAGGCACCCTAGCCTCTAAGATCGTGTCAATATCTGCGCGAAGGCTGTAGACCGCAACCTGAAGAGTCGACACATCCACCGGAGGGGCTGGCCAGTCTAGCAACCTCAACTCAAAGGCGTCCAAGCGCTGGTGAACCTCAGCGATCTTCCGCTCTGTATACTGGACCATTTTCCGCTCTAGGCGCTCTTCTGACTCAGTAATAGACTTATGCATCCACGACTAGATATGATGCAGAAGTGTAGCCATTTGCGCCTCTAATTTTTGGACCCTAGCAAGCGGGACCAGCGCCGGTAGAGGGGCTGTGCGAGAGGAGCTCAAGGCAGTGCTACTACCCGGGATAGACTCGACCGGGGTAGTGTCAGTGGACGCCGCCTGTGTAGCCGTGCGGTCCTGGGTTACCGTATCAGCAAGATCATAAACAAATGGGGGCAGCTCTGAATGGGGCCCTCTGCGTGGAGCCATCTCATTGGCCTCATATCTGATGAGGACGACGTCAACAGTGCCCTGCGGGGTCTTGAGCTGATCTACGTGCCATATAGGCACACCTGCGGACCTGCAGAGAGAAAAGATCATGCACGGGAAAGGGTAAGTAGTAGTGACCTTGAAAGTCCTCTCATGCATGACTGCCTATAGAAGCCACACGAAATCTACCTCGAACCCAGCAATCATCGCCGCCTTCAACACTGCTCGATCCCATGTAACGATATTATCAGCGGCTGTGGGGGAAATGCAGTGACGGACAATCAGCCACAAGAACTTCGCCGTGAAAGTTAGGTGGGCCTTCTTGATGGCCCCCTTTGGCTTTGTCACCCAGTCGGAACCCTCTCCATCAACTGACAGGTGCAGGTCTATCCACCTCTTTGTGGTCTCTCTCAGCGATGGCTCGCGCAGGAACTGGCCATCTTTAACATAGAGTAGTCCTGTACCCAACTTCAGAAGATTCTAAGTGTCGAGGGTAAAAGAGAGTTGATGAAGAAACTAGCGGATGTTTATGCTAAGTATTGAGATACGGAAGCCACGACTGTCCGTCGTGTCCACGACGGTCTGTCACAAGAGTTATCGACTCTGATGCATTTTGGCAGATTTTTCCTTAAAAAGATTTCCTTCTTTTATTAGTTTTTTTTATTATCTGAGTCTATCCCGGGTGGTAGCACCTCTTCGAGCTCCTCTCGCTTGACTCCCTCCGCCACTCTGGTCCCACTTACTAGGGTCCAGAAACTTGAGGCCCAAATTGTCACTCTTCTGCATTACATCCAGCCTTCGATGCAAAGGTCTATTACTGAGGCGGAGTAGCGCATGGAGCGGAACATGGACCAGTAGAGGAAGATCATGGAGGTTCATTAGTGCCTGAACGCTTTTGAGTTGCGTTTGATAGCCTGGACATCCCCTCTGGTGGACGTGTCGACCTTTCAGGATGTTGTAGAGAGTCTGAGAGCGAACCTGGAGATGATTCTAGAGGGTAGGGTGCCCGAATCTGAGGCCCCTTTTGCAGAGCCCGGCTAGGATACTATTTTGGCAGCCTTATTCTCCACAGCTGCAGTGCCACCACCTCCGCCACGAGAGCATGCCAAGAGGCGTAGAAGTCGAGATGAGGTTGAGGCTAGGGCGCAGAAGAGGGAGCGTCGAGAGTTGGAGTCTGTGAGGAGAGCCTCAATTGTTGATGAGGAGGCCCGTCAATTGAGGTCTATTGAGTTAGCTGCTGAGGAGTCTAGCTCCAGAGTTGTTGAGGCGGAGAACACTACTGATGGTGCTGTTATTGTTTAGAGAGGCACTATTGATGGTGAGAAAACTACTGAGGGTGTACAGACTACAGAGGGAGTGGGTTCCAGGACATCGGACCCACCAGCTTGTAGATCGTCGACGCTTTGCGCCTCAGGTTTGCTTCACCTACCACTCTATTATTTTAGATTCTTTTATTCATTGGGGACTATTGCATATATTTTTGTTGCGGGTGGGATAAATGGAAAGTGAGTGCTAGGGTGAAGTCTGAGTAGCCCAACTCACGATCCTTTTTTGGGCTTTTCTTTCCTGTGTTCTTTTCCCCCCAAGAGACTGATTATTTTTATTGTTGAACCGGTATGTCTATATCTTGTGTACATAGTATAACTCTTAAGCATGATGGCTAAAACAGAGATGGTATCCTGATGTAATGAAAATGATGCATGACTAGGCATAGTAACTGATAAATGTGTGGCTCTAAGTATGACATAGAGATACACTACAACATGACCCTAAATCTAAGATTCGAACTAGGTGTCTGATAATCTGGTAGAATGACATGTCAAATGAGAGTGAGGAAAATTTGAATATTCCACCATTGGTACTGAGTTAGAATTTGCCTCGTTAGTCATGCTAAAAGTAAGCCGTAATAGACAATTAGGAAAGGATCATAGGCCCTTGTTCAATATAGCCAATCTTTAAGCTAAATAACAGAAAACCGAATGAAATTAATCCCTTGTTGATCCAAATGATTTGAGCTTAAAATAGACCTTTCTTTTTCACCCCAACTGATCTTATCTAGGAACAATGTGTTGGCCTTGGTCCCTCCTTGGACATGTGCACAACTTATGCCAAAAGCATAATTTGAGGGTGTCTAATGCAGAAAATAACCTTGTCGTGGCCCTGAACCAACTTTGGGTATTGTGTACTTTGATTCATGCAAAATCCATGAGTTGAGGGTGGCTATTATGAGGAATGCTCCAGAAAGTGGGGTTGAAAGAACAAAGAGAGAGAAAGAATAACAGAAAAGTGACTCAAGAAAATTGAAAGAAAAGTGAAATAATAAAAAAAATATTTGAAAATGTGAAAATACAAGCAAGAAAAGAAAAGAGTCACTTACACAAATAAGAAAGAAGGAAAAATAGCAAGGTGAAAGAATATAAGAAAATTAAGAAATAGCGCAGAATAAAACGATGAAAAGGTAGGATGCTTAGCCGATATGTCAAGGAGGGAGAAAAGTACTAAAATATACCTAAATATATCCTACCTGACCCTGAGCCTATGTTACAAGCTAAGAAAGTCCTATCGTGATCCTAAGAGTTGTTATGGCGAACTTAAAGTAGTAAAAATAAAGGCAAGTCTATGACAATATGTGTAAATGAGTTGTGAAGTTGTTCTGAGAGCTAGTGTTGAAAAGTAATCCTTATACTTAAACTGTAATCATTATGTGAAAAACTAGGATGTTATTCTAAAGTGAGTACACTAGTTGCAATAGAACAAAAATTATAACCTAGGTGAGAGATCGAGGAGGATAGGTGTCAGTTTGTGGTGAGTCTATGTCCTGGTCTGATCCACATAACTTAAGCCTAATAGTGATAGCATGCATGAAAATAATGAGGGAAAACGACGAATTTAAGTTGAGGGTGTTGATGTGCCGTGGTTTCACAGTACTTTCAGTGCCTTTTACTTAAGTTGAGTGTGTGTCTAAAGCCTTTTTGTATTGATTTTTGATGTAGTTTTTAATTTATTTCCAGGAAATCTGTCCAAAGGAGAACGCGGATATTTAGAATTGAAATTGCAGAAATGACCACCTACAGACCCCACGACGGTCAGTAGTGACTGTGACGGTCCATAGGGGTCAACCGTCGTGAGAAGATAATGGTTCCTAAAGGAATTTGGGAAATTCTTACCAAGTGTGGGACTACGGAAGCTCACGACGAACCGTCATAGCCATGACGGTCCATCCTGCACATTTGTCAATGCTAACAAAGAGTAGTCCCAGTACCCAAATTCAGAAGATTCTACGTGTCGAGGGTAAAAAATTTTTGATGAAGAAAGCAACAGAGATTTATGCTAAGTATGGAGCGACGGAAGCCACGACAGTCCATCACAAGGATCGTCGACTCTGACGCGTTTTGGGCAGATTTTTCCTTAAATAGATTTCCTTCTTTTATTATGTTTTGTTTATTATAAATAGTTTGAAAAACCTCTTTTTTACGGTTAGATTCTTGGAATATTTTCAGTATTATTGTCCTACTATTGAACTTTCAATTTTGGGATTTGAAATTACTTTTTCGGAATTGAGGATTGGTGTTTTGTGATTTATTCAAGTAAATTTCTGGATTTTGTTCATTCTCATCAAAGTAAATGCATGAATTCTTACATTATTATTATGATTTGTGTGATTATTAGCATGGGTAACAAAACTCTATAACTAGGGTTGTGGGAAACATGGATAAATAACAAGGTAAACCTAGCTAAAATAACAATTCTAGAATAGTGTCTTGCATGTATTGATAATTCTTTTACTTAGAAGCCTTTTTAACGGTGGCAAGAATTAGACCTTATTGCTACTTGCCGGACCAACGAGGTTGATAATAGGAAGAGAATTGTCAACATAGATTTAGTGTATACTATCTAATAGGCTAGTATCGCTTTGTATGAAGTATCAACTTAGTCAAATATAGAATATGATGATTAATATGAGGTAAATATAAAATTTAGCACATGTAGCCAAACCAAGGTGCGGAGTGAAATTCTCTAGATGCGGAACCAAGGATTTAGAGATACCTAACTTATCACTTTACATGCAAGATACTAGGAAAGGATTGTTATTGCTATAATTACCAAGTTAGGAGCCTGTGGGGAACACTTATGCCCTAGTTACTCTCATTACTTGATTAAACTCCAATACTTGAACCTGTAACTTGTTTACTTCAATTTAGCCAATTGATTTAATTTATCGAAACCCCCCTTTAGTTATTTGTTTTTGAGAAATAATTGACTAAATATAAGTATTAATAGAATAAAGTTAAGTTTGAACCATTTTCCTCGTGGGAACGATCCCAACCTCATTAGTTGGGTTCTTTACTTGATGCGATTACTTTTACTTTATTTTTGAGAAGTAAATTTGAGCGTATCACATGGTTCTAGATATTCTTTATATCAAGGTTCCACCAAGATGTATCATGATCTTAAGCAGATCTATTGGTGGGATGGAATGAAGAGGGACATTGCAGAATATGTGGCCAAGTGTCTTAATTGTCAATAGGTTAAGGCAGAACATCTTAAGCTAGCGGTCTTACTCAGAATATTGAGGTTCCAACATGGAAATGGAAGGCCATTAATATGGACTTCTTGGTTGGTCTTCTCAAGACTAGGAGACAACATGACTCCATATGGGTATTGTGGACAATCCAACTATGTCTTTCCACTTTATTCATGTGAAGTCTACTTAGAGAGCCTAGGATTATGCAAGACTCTACATTGATGAGATTGTGATATGGCATGGGATTCCTTTGCCTATCATTCAGATAGAGCAACTGAATTCACTTCACATTTTGGGAGATGCTTCCAGAAGAGCTTAGGCACGCAGTTGAAGCTTAGTACTGCCTTTCATCCTCAGACTGATGGGCAGGCAGAGCACACCATTCAGATGTTGAAGGACATGTTGAGGGCATGTATGATTGACTCCAGGGATAGTTGGGATGACTATATGCCTTTGATAGAATTCTCGTATAATAACAACTATCACTCCACCATTGGGATGACACCATTTGAGGCACTGTATGGCAGGAGATGTAGTTCTCCAGTTGGGTGGTTCGAGGTTGGAGAGTCCACCATATTGGGTCCAGAGATCATTCATGAGGCCTTAGAGAAGGTCAGGATGATTAGGAACAGATTGGCTACTGCTAACAGTTGGCAGAAGTGTTATGCAGGCAATAGAAAATGGCCCTTAGAGTTTGATGTTGGTGACCGGGACTATTTGAAGATATCACCTATGAAGGGGATGATGAGGTTTGCTAGGAAGGAAAAGTTGAGTCTGAGGTATGTTGGGACATATGTGATCGTACAATGTGTGGTTGAGGTGGCCTATGAGTTGGCATTGCCTGTGGATCTAGCTTATGTTCATCCAGTCTTTCATGTCTCTATGTTAAATAAGTGCATAGGTGATTCAACAATGATTCTACCTGTTGAAGGTTTGGGAGTTGAGGAAAACTTGTCGTATGAGGAAGTGCCTATTGAGATTTTAGACAGACAGATCAAGCGGCTAACGAACAAGGAGGTTTCCACAGTAAAAGTATTGTGGAGGAATTATCTTGTTGAGGGTTATACATGGGAGACCGAGGCCGATATGAGATCCCGCTACCCTCATCTTTTCAGCACTTGAGGTTAGACTTTCTACTCTTAAGTCTAAGTTTCCTTATCTCTTCATTCGTTATTGCTATTGCTTGATTGTGTATAGTAACTATGTTATGATCTGACTGGCATTACACTAGATAGTTAGTAGTGTTATTCGGGAATGAATGTTCCTAAGGAGGGGGGGGGGTAATGTAACAACTTCAAAAAAAATGGATATGCTAAGTAATGCTTAATGTGTCTAGAATGCCTACGACTAGAACGGGTTCACACATATTGATTTGCGTAGAAATATACCTCTCAACCCTTGAGACAGACAATCCAACTAATTTGGGGAGTTAGTTGAGCTAGGAAAGGTAGGGTCTAGCCATGTAGGTCTCCCAAATATGAAGATTTACCCAAATAAGTCTTTACCAGAGTTAAAAATAGGAAATCTTAAGTTTGGAGGGTCTAGGGG
Source organism: Solanum peruvianum (assembly GCA_027705065.1). Classification (NCBI taxonomy): domain Eukaryota; kingdom Viridiplantae; phylum Streptophyta; class Magnoliopsida; order Solanales; family Solanaceae; genus Solanum; species Solanum peruvianum. The sequence continues at coordinate 33,482,956 of JAKWJD010001759.1, forward strand.
TAAAATGATATTTTTCCAAGCTAAGGATAGTATCGTAATTACCCTAAATATGTAATTAATTAATTAAATTATAAGGTGGAGGGGCATTTTGAGGAGAGAGGGCCGAAGATTGGCTTTTTGGGTGAAATCTTGCTCCACTCAGGTTCAAACCTAGGTGGAAGCAATGATTTAAATTGTTTTTATTTAAATTGGTAAATTAGCTTAATTAATTAATATTTATTAGCTGATTTAATAAAAAAGAAAATCAGATTTTTATTAAGGATTTGAAAGAGTCCTAGTTTGACTAATTCCCAAACTAAAAAACCTAATCCTAGGAAAACTCTCACTTGTCATGTCTATCTCCTCAAAGCTCACAATCAAACCATTCTTTTCTCACGTTCTTTGTAAACCACGTACAAGAACAGAATCATAACCAAAGTTCTTCACACTTGAAGAACTCACAACTAAAATTACAAACAAACAACTAATAAAAAATGTTACGCAAGAGGGAGGATTATTCCGTCGAATTGGTGTTGAAGTTGAGGGGATTTGGACGTGATTTTTGGAGAAGGTTTTGGGAATCAAGTCAAGGTTTGAACTACATAAAATTTTTGTATTTTATTACTCTTGGTCCTTTTCCCAAGAGACCCTTAGGACTAAGATGAATCTATTCCGAAAACTAGGGTTGTTCCCGGTTGCATGTCCCTGTCACTAGGTCCCATTGATTCGTAGGTTGGGTATGTTTGCTGGTAGATATTAGGCATGTAATGTGTTTTCGTGATGAATATGTTCATGACTGTATGTTTGGAATCGTACAAATGATAACCTATGTTTTCCAAAAATATGTGTTTATGTGTGTGCGTGTGTAGTCGTGACTTAAAACGGATTGAAGCATGAAAATGACTTGTTTTATGGTTGTATTTGACATGCACAAACTTTTTTAAATCATGATGTTCATAAGTGATGTAAAAATGCTATTTTGGGTGCAAAATCTTTATCGAATGTGATCTTGAAAATGATCCTAAAGAACTCACCAAAAACTACTCCAAACGTATACACATTTAACGTGAAAGAGGTGAGAAAATAGGCTTAAAAAATGTGATTTAAAATTTCCCGCATTGTATTAGCTTAGTTTCGGTCAAAACAAGGATAACAACAGGAGATTTTATATGAATGAAAAATAGGTGAGGTCACTAGGGATTGAACCTGAGACCTTACACGTGAAAATCTTCAAAAAATGAAAATAAAAAATGGGGTTAAGGGGGGATCGAACCAGGGTACCCTTGACGGAAAAGTTGGTGAATATAACTAAGGCTTATTATAATTAATTAAAAGTTAAAATAAGTGAGGCACAGGGGATTCGAACCCGAGTGCCCTTAGCCGATTTTCCCTAAGCTAAAAATAGAAATAAAGAAATGAGAGGAGTGGGAATCGAACCCACTACCTCTCAGTCAAATTTAAGGAAAAGTTACAAGAAAAATAAGAGGTTGAGGCGTGTGGGAATCGAACCCACGACCTCTAGGCAGAATGAATGGAACTTAAGGAGAAAAATTAAGGTGGGGCTGTGGGGGTTCGAACCCACACCCTCTCTCCCAAGAAGGAGAGAAATTAAAGAAAAAAATAAAAGGAAATGAGGTTGTGGGGGGTTCGATCCCACATTCTCTCAGTCCCAATGAATGAAAAATGAACAGAGAAATTAAGAAAAAAATATTATGAAGGCGTTGGGGCTCGACCTTGGGTCCCAAGCCGTGCCGATCAAACCAAAATAGATAAAAAGGTAAGTTTTTTCCAAAGGATTCGAAATCGTGTTCCATTGCCCGAATTCCATATTGATGAATAAGTCATACGTGAATAAATGTTAAAAAATAATTTTGCCCACATAGATCAAAATCGAGATCTTGGAATACGTACAAGATGCATAAGTCTTGTACCACATAATCTTACGAAGATATGAATCACTTAAACAAACTATGAATGAAGCCTCATGGCTTGTATGTATAGACCCATAGTCTAGCATACGTTTAAAAGTAAGGGACCTAAGATGTATGCAATGAAATGAAGAAACCCTAAGAGGGTTAAGTAAGAGTGTGAAACATATTAAATGGCCAAGTGAATTGGCATATGATGAAATGAACATTCACGTAACAAGGGGTGAGTAATTATGAAGAGCAAATATGCTAAAGTTAATGAATGTGGTGACAACATGATAAGAGGATAATGTAAAAGATCATAGCAATCTCAAAAGAGCCTAAGTAAATATTACCAAGACGTACTCACCTATGATAGTGTAAAGTTAATAAAGAGACCAATCTCTATGAACAATCTAATGAAAGTATTGAGATTAACATACACTTACACCTAATGATGAGATGAGAAATCATCTACTGAGCTATGATGTCCTCATATTAGAAGTCAACTTCTATGACGAATGAGTTGAATGTAATGGAACTACTGAGCACCGAGAGACTAGCTATGAGAAGTGGTGCCTTGTTTCGGGAAGGGAGAAGGTTCCCGTAACTCTCATGAGATGAGACTGTCAGGCATGCCGGGTATAGGTCTCCTTATATCTCGTAGTATTTGAACCTATACTGCCAATATAGGGATCTAGCTGGGTTCAATCTCTGTCACGACCCAAATCGGGGACGCGACTGGCACCCACATTCACCCTCCTATGTGAGCGAACCAACCCATCTTAACCTTAACATTTTAATACAAAATCAACAAAAGAAATGCGGAAGACTTAAACTCATTAATAAAAGCAACTCAAAACTATATTTATTATCCCCAAAATCTGGAAGTCATCATCACAAGAACATCTATCTCAAATTGCTAAACTAAAACTGTCTAAGAAGCTAAAACAATAAAAGCTAGTCCATGCCGGAAGTTCAAGGCATCAAGACTTGAAGAAGAAGACCCAGTCCAAGCTAGACGCGTTAGCTCACCCTGAATTTCCGAAGATAGTGAAGACTGGCTTGATTTACTGCTGAGTTGAAGTTGACGGGACGTTTGATGCATTACACATAAAACAAGAAGAAAACATAAAAGTAGGGGGTCAGTACAACCACACGTACTGAGTAGATATCATCGGCCAACTCAAAATAGGGAACAGTATATATCAATAATAAGGTAAATCAACTACAATACTCAACATGTAGCAATAACAATATTAATTCATCAATAAATACAACCGAGTTCACACATGAGGACTCAAGCCCCAATACCATACTCATTTGGGAATTAAGTTCATTAGATTGAGTATATTCATTATCTTTCAAGATTCATTATCTTTCTTCCTCTTGTGTCGGTACGTGAAACTCCGCTCCTCTATTTCTATCCTGGTGCCGGAACGTGGCACTCCGATCCTCATATACTATCCTGGTGTCGGAACGTGACACTCCGATCCTCATATTCATTCTATCCTGGTACCGGAACGTGGCACCCGATCCTCATATTCATTCTATCCTGGTACCGGAACGTGGCACCCGATCCTCATATTCTATCCTGGTGTCGGAACGTGACACTCCGATCCTCATATTCATTCTATCCTGGTACCGGAACGTGGCACCCGATCCTCATATTCTATCCTGGTGTCGGAACGTGACACTCCGATCCTCATATTCATTCTATCCTGGTACCGGAACGTGGCACCCGATCCCCTAATTCATTAAGCCTTCTTTTACACTAAGGCATCCTCGTTCTCATTATATAATTTATCAAGCCTTCTTTCATATTAAGGCATCATCAATCTTATTATATAATATATCAAGCGAATTAGGGTTCTTTCAGGATTTGGGATTCAATAGCTTCATCATGCTTTGTTAATTCATCACAATTTCATAATCATAATCATGCAAGCATACAATTTAAGCACATAGCAGGGCTTACAATACTATCAACACATAATATTCACTATTAAGAGTTCACTACGATTATCGTAATATAAACCATAACCTACCTCCACCGAAGACTAGTGATCAAGCAAGAATTCCAAAGCTTTGATATCCTTTTCCCTTGTTCGACTCTCTCTCCCAATCGATCAATCTCCCTCTCTCTCTTTTCTCTCTTGTTCTTTCTCTTTTGTTTTATTCAAACCCTCTTTCCTTTACCCTAATTAAAATATAATTAAGTGTAAAAGAGGACAATAAAACCCACTAATTAACTTAAGGTTACCTCTTTTAACCCCCAAGTAATTAGACTTATTAATATTAACCCTCAATCTTTATAATTAAGGAAAGAATAGTCCAAAACGACCCTTAAAACGTGTGGAGAAATCCTAAACTGCCTGGGATTTGCGCAACCTGTGACGGGCCGTCGTGCCTGCGAGTTTTTTTTTTCCAGAATTACAATCTGTTGCTCAAACGACTAAACAGGTCGTTACAATATATACCAATTTACCCATCGTTCGTCCCCGAACGATCAAAAGAATAAAAACAATGGCGAAAAGGAGTACCTGAATCTGTAAACAGATGTGGGTATTTTTCTTGCATATCTGCCTCCTTCTCCCAAGTAGCTTCTTCAACCGGTCGATTCTTCCATTGAACTTTGATGGATGCAATCTCTCTCGACCTCAACTTGCGAACTTCTCTATCTAATATAGCAACCGGTTCCTCTTCATAAGTCAAGTTCTCATCCAACAAAACTGAATCCCAACGGATAATGTAGTTTCCATCTCCGTGGTATCTCTTCAACATGGACACATGAAACACCGGATGCACTCCGGACAGCCCTGGGGGCAAGGCTAATTCATAAGCCACCTCCCCTATTCTCTTAAGCACTTCAAATGGTCCAATGTACCTTGGACTTAACTTACCCCTTTTTCCAAACCGCATCACCCCTTTCATGGGTGAAACCTTCAACAAGACTTGTTCACCTTCCATGAACTCCAAGTCTCTAACCTTCCGGTCTGCATACTCCTTTTGTCTACTTTGAGCCGCCAAAAGCTTTTCTTGAATAGCTTTCACCTTCTCCATAGAATCTCTCAACAGATCAGTCCCCCAAGGTCTAACTTCAAAGGCATCAAACCAACCAATGGGAGATCTACACCTCCTCCCATACAATGCTTCAAATGGAGCCATGTCAATATTGGAGTGATAGCTATTATTGTATGAAAACTCTGCCAAAGGTAAGAAGCTATCCCAATGGCCACCAAACTCTATCACACATGCACGAAGCATATCCTCCAACACTTGAATCGTTCGCTCAGACTGACCATCGGTCTGAGGGTGAAATGCCGTGCTAAGGTCCAACCTAGTACCTAATTCTGCATGCAATGTTCTCCAAAACTTAGAAGTAAACTGCGTACCTCTATCTGATATGATTGAGAGTGGAACTCCATGTAACCGAACGATTTCTGAGATGTAGATTTTGGCTAACTTCTCTGCATTGTAGGTCACCTTGACCGGAATGAAGTGAGCAGACTTAGTTAACCTATCAACAATCACCCAAATAGAGTCATACTTACCCAATGTCTTTGGAAGACCAACCACGAAGTCCATCGCGATTCTCTCCCACTTCCATTCAGGAATGGGCATTCTCTGAAGTGTTCCTCCGGGCCTTTGGTGTTCATACTTTACTTGTTGACAATTTGGACATTTGGCCACAAACTCAACAATATCTCGCTTCATTCTACTCCACCAGAAGTGTTGCTTTAGGTCGCGGTACATCTTGGTTGCACCAGGATGTATAGAATATCCGGAACTATGAGCTTCTGTAAGAATAGTGGTGATCAAATCATCGATGCGGGGTACACATACTCTTCCCTTAATCCTCAAAATACCTTCCCCATCGATTATTGCTTCCTTGGCCTCTCCTTGCAACACTTTATCTCGAATTCGCCTTAGTTTCTCATCATCAAACTGTTTCCCCTTAATCTGATCAAGAAAAGAGGATTTTGCCTCTACACAAGCTAACAATCCTCCCTTCTCGTTTATTTCTAACCTCATAAGGTCATTAGCCAAAATCTGCACTTCTCTAGCCAATGGGCGTCTAGAGGCTTGCAAATGAGCTAGACTTCCCATGCTTCCGGCCTTCCTACTCAAAGCATCTGCCACAACATTGCTTTTCCCGGATGATACAAGATAGTGATGTCGTAGTCCTTCAGTAGTTCCATCCATCTCCTCTGTCTCAAGTTCAAGTCTTTCTGAGTGAATACATACTGTAGGCTACGATGGTCCGTGTAGACTTCACACTTAACCCCATACAAGTAGTGTCTCCATTGCTTTAGTGCAAATACTACCGCGGCCAATTCCAAATCATGAGTTGGATAGTTACGTTCATGCACTTTTAATTGTCTTGAAGCATAAGCGATCACGTTCTTCTCTTGCATTAGCACTGCACCCAAACCCGAATAGGATGCATCACAATAGACAATGAAGTTCTTACCCTCTACCGGCAAGGTAAGGATGGGCGCGGTAGTCAACAAGTCTTGAGTTTCTGAAAGCTTTCCTCACACTCGTCCGACATACAAATGGGACGTTTTGCTTAGTCAAGTTCGTCAATTGGGAAGCAATGGAAGAGAACCTTGACGAATCGGCGGTAGTAGCTAGCTAACCCAACAAAACTCCGTATTTCTGACACATTAGTGGGTCTTACCCAATTTTTCACTGTTTCAATCTTAGAAGGATCTACCATCACTCCATCCTTAGAAACCACGTTCCCCAAGAAGGACACTGAATCTAGCCAAAACTCACACTTGGAGAATTTCGCATAAAGCTTTTTCTTCTCAACAACTCTAACACCATTTTCAAATGCTCCTCATGTTCTTTCTTACTTTGGAGTATATCAGTATATCATCAATAAACACAATCACAAAGAGGTCCAAGTATGGCTTGAAAATCCCGTTCATCAAGCTCATGAAGGCAGCAGGGGCATTCGTAAGACCAAATGACATTACCACAAATTCATAATGCCCATACCTAGTTCGAAAAGCAGTCTTTGGAACATCCGTTGCTCGTATTTTCAATTGGTGATAACCGGACCTCAAGTCAATCTTTGAGAAGACACAAGCACCTTGTAACTGATCGAACAAGTCATCAATGCGAGGAATGGGGTACTTGTTCTTAATAGTTACTTTGTTCAACTGTCGGTAATCTATGCACATTCGGAAACTCCCATCCTTCTTTCACAAATAGCACCGGAGCACCCCAAGGAGATGCACTTGGTCTAATGAAGCCTTTGCTCAACAACTCTTGAAGTTGTGCCTTTAACTCTCTTAATTCGGCGGGAGCCATTCTATACGGGGGTATAGAAATGGGGCGAGTACCGGGTTCCAAATCAATGCAGAAGTCTATATCCCTATCTGGTGGCATACCGGGAAGATCTGCAGGGAACACATCCAAAAACTCACAGACCACTGAAACCGACTCGATCGAAGGTACTTGGGTAGTGTCATCCTTGAGATGTGCCAAGAAAGCTAGACAACCCTTACTAACCATCTTCTGAGCACGAATAAAGGAGATGATACGCACCGGATTGGGAGTGTAGTCACCCTCCCACACTAACGGATCTGCCCCAGGCTTGGCTAACGTTACCGTTTTAGCATTACAATCCAAAATCGCAAAGTTTGGAGAAAGCCAAGTCATACCCAGAATTACATCAAAGTCACCCATTTCTAAAATAACCAAATCTACATAAGTGTTGCTCCCCACAAAATTCACCAAACAAGACCTATACACTTTTTCGACTATCACAGACTCACCCACCGGAGTAGAAACACGAATAGGCATGTCAAGTAATTCACAATGTAAATTTAGACCGTTAGCAAATGAGGAAGATACATATGAAAACGTGGAGCCAGGGTCAAATAATACAGATGCCATGCAATCACAAACCAAGAGATTACCTGTGATAACAGCATCAGACGCCTCCGCTTCAGATCTCCCAGGGAAAGCGTAGCAATGAGCCCCATTATTTGTCTGTCCGTTGCCCCTACCATGTTGTGTAGTAGTGGCTCCGTTTTGCCCTTCACCTCTGCCGTTCTGGTGACCACCATTACCTCGGCCACCACGCCCTCCAGAATAACGACCTCTACCATTACCACCCCTACCTCTAGCCAATGGGGTTCTGTAACTCTGGTTTGGACAATACCTCTAATGTGTCCAATCTCTCCACATCCATAACATTCTCTAGGTTCACGCATCGGCCTCTCAGAGAAGTGTTGACCGTTCTGAGGTGGACCCCAACTACAGTCTGTAGTGAAGACTGAATTTGTCGACTTGCGTAACCTCCGGAGCTCTGTCCTCTAGAGTGAGAACCATTAAACTCACCTCCCCTTCGAAACCTCTTTGATGTAGACGGTGTGGTGAAGTCATCCGGTTTCACTCCTTCCACCTCTATCACAAAGTCTACCACCTCTTGGAAGGATGTTGCTGTTGCCGCTATCTGTAAGGCTGAAATCCGCAATTCTGACCTCAACCCCTTCACAAAACGGCGGATCCGTTCTTGTGGACTGAAACAGAGTTGGGTGGCGTATCTGGATAGTGCGCGAATTTAGCCTCGTATGCATTAACCGTCATTCTACCTTGCTCCAGACTCAAGAACTCATCCCTCTTTCTATCTCTCAAAGTCCTTGGGATATATTTCTCCATAAACAGGGTAGAGAATGATTCCCAAGTCATTGGTGGTGCCTCTGTTGGTTGACACTCCACATGTGAACGCCACCACATTTTGGCGTTCCCTTGGAACTGATAGCTAACGAACTCAACGCCAAACCGTTCTACTATCCCCATCTTGTGTAGTAGCTCATGACAATCAACCAGAAAATCATAAGCATCCTCAGATTCTGCACCCTTGAAGACTGGAGGTTTCAATTTCAAGAACTTACTAAAAAGTTCATGTTGATCGTTTGTCATAATAGGCCCAGTAGTCAGACGTGGAAATGTGCCTATCCCAATGATGCATCCATGCGGGGAGCCATAGTAGCCGCATGTCGTATCTCTGAAACCGGAGGTGTTGGTGCAGAAACCACTGGAGGTGCCTGACCCTGATCAGACAACCCGCTAAGATAAGCCAGTACTTGGTTGATCATCTCTGGGGTAGGTTGGGGTGGCATTTCCTCATTCTGCCCTTGTTCATTCTCCCCTTCCTCACCCTCTCTTACCACGTCCTCGGTCGGTGGAGGAGTCACTGCCCTAGTATCAGATGGGCTAGGGGCTCGTCCTCTCCCTCTAGAGGACGTCCTCCCACGACCTCTTCCACGGCCTCTTGCCGCTGTTCCTCCTCGAGCCACAGCCCCAGTGGCTGGCTCTGTCGTTTCATGTCTTTCCGTTGTCGTTGCTGGTGCGGTCGTTGCTCTAGTTCTAACCATCTGCGAAATAGAGTGAAGATGGTCAGATACCAATTTGTATCACCTAGATACCAATTGGACTCAAGTAGTAGCACGAAAGAAAGAATGAAAGAATGGAATTTTCCTAAAGTCTTACAGCCTCTCAAGGAAAAGTAAAGGCGTCCCCCTACCGTTCCTTAAGACTCTACTAGACCTGTTCTTGTGTGATGAGACCAATGAACCTAATGCTCTGATACCAAGTCTGTCACGACCCAAATCGGGGACGCGACTGGCACCCACATTCACCCTCCTATGTGAGCGAACCAACCCATCTCAACCTTAACATTTTAATACAAAATCAACAAAAGAAATGCGGAAGACTTAAACTCATTAATAAAAGCAACTCAAAACTATATTTATTATCCCCAAAATCTGGAAGTCATCATCACAAGAACATCTATCTCAAATTGCTAAACTAAAACTGTCTAAGAAGCTAAAACAATAAAAGCTAGTCCATGCCGGAAGTTCAAGGCATCAAGACTTGAAGAAGAAGACCCAGTCCAAGCTAGACGCGTTAGCTCACCCTGAATTTCCGAAGATAGTGAAGACTGGCTTGATTTACTGCTGAGTTGAAGTTGACGGGACGTTTGCTGCATTACACAAATAACAAGAAGAAAACATAAAAGTAGGGGGTCAGTACAACCACACGTACTGAGTAGATATCATCGGCCAACTCAAAATAGGGAACAGTATATATCAATAATAAGGTAAATCAACTACAATACTCAACATGTAGCAATAACAATATTAATTCATCAATAAATACAACCGAGTTCACACATGAGGACTCAAGCCCCAATACCATACTCATTTGGGAATTAAGTTCATTAGATTGAGTATATTCATTATCTTTCAAGATTCATTATCTTTCTTCCTCTTGTGTCGGTACGTGACACTCCGCTCCTCTATTTCTATCCTGGTGCCGGAACGTGGCACTCCGATCCTCATATACTATCCTGGTGTCGGAACGTGACACTCCGATCCTCATATTCATTCTATCCTGGTACCGGAACGTGGCACCCGATCCTCATATTCATTCTATCCTGGTACCGGAACGTGGCACCCGATCCTCATATTCTATCCTGGTGTCGGAACGTGACACTCCGATCCTCATATTCATTCTATCCTGGTACCGGAACGTGGCACCCGATCCTCATATTCTATCCTGGTGTCGGAACGTGACACTCCGATCCTCATATTCATTCTATCCTGGTACCGGAACGTGGCACCCGATCCCCTAATTCATTAAGCCTTCTTTTACACTAAGGCATCCTCGTTCTCATTATATAATTTATCAAGCCTTCTTTCATATTAAGGCATCATCAATCTTATTATATAATATATCAAGCGAATTAGGGTTCTTTCAGGATTTGGGATTCAATAGCTTCATCATGCTTTGTTAATTCATCACAATTTCATAATCATAATCATGCAAGCATACAATTTAAGCACATAGCAGGGCTTACAATACTATCAACACATAATATTCACTATTAAGAGTTCACTACGATTATCGTAATATAAACCATAACCTACCTCCACCGAAGACTAGTGATCAAGCAAGAATTCCAAAGCTTTGATATCCTTTTCCTTGTTCGACTCTCTCTCCCAATCGATCAATCTCCCTCTCTCTCTTTTCTCTCTTGTTCTTTCTCTTTTGTTTTATTCAAACCCTCTTTCCTTTACCCTAATTAAAATATAATTAAGTGTAAAAGAGGACAATAAAACCCACTAATTAACTTAAGGTTACCTCTTTTAACCCCCAAGTAATTAGACTTATTAATATTAACCCTCAATCTTTATAATTAAGGAAAGAATAGTCCAAAACGACCCTTAAAACGTGTGGAGAAATCCTAAACTGCCTGGGATTTGCGCAACCTGTGACGGGCCGTCGTGCCTGCGAGTTTTTTTTTTCCAGAATTACAATCTGTTGCTCAAACGACTAAACAGGTCGTTACAATCTCCTATACACGCTAGAATGTTTTGGGTCACTTTGGCCGATGATTCTATCTCTTTTCGGTGTAGGGCAGACACTGGATTTCATGATTCTCACATGATCTCTATCGTTTAAAGTTAAAGTTGCCAAAGAATGAATGAAATCAGCCTCAAATGATACACATAAGAAATGAACGATACCAAAGGTGTTAGGATAGGATAATAAAAAGGTGAGGTAGTGTTTATACTAGGTATAGCTGGTGTTTATACTAGTTTATGAATGTATGAAGTGAAGTATGTATGAAAGAATGAAGCAGACTCTGTGTTTGCTAAAGAAGGCTTCCTAGTTGAGGTCCCATATTTGTAGCCCTCATTTTTGGGATGTCTTGATGTCAAGTCCATGATTCCAAATTCTTATGGCGTATGAACGAATGATATGAAAGATGTTATGCTATATGCAATATGTGATGTGCTATGTGTAAGACGTTAAGTGCTGTGTGCAATATGATACGTATGATGATGCATGTACACTTATGGCATGACTTTCCTAATCCATTTTGGCAAGTCCACTGACATTCCTAATCCAAATTTGGCAGGTCCTCTAACTTCCCTAATCCAAATTTGGCAAGTCTACTGACTTGACTTTCCATAAATCATGTTGTTAGGAAAGATTTGTTCTTACTCATGTATGTCCTTGGTGTTTGCTTGTATATACCCATACTTAGTACAAGTGTGTATTAACCCCATACAATATCTACTTTTAGGTGCAGGAACAGGTGGTCGTTAGAGCTTACGGTACGACGTTGTTGCTATCCAAATGTGGAGCTTACATCCGGACTTGGTATGCCCTCGTGCTTTCGAGGATGTCTACCGTTATTATCTAGATTAAATGTAGGCTTTAGCTAGTGGAGCATGTTCCACTAGTGCTTTATTTCCCATTTCATTTCAGACTTTGTATTGGTGCCGTTTTGGCAAGAATACATTTAATGAAATTATGAACTGCTTCTTTTATTTGATTATCTCTATATTAGAGAGTTGATTTGTGAACGCCTGTGATGTTAAATATAATATGTTTTGCATGAAATAAGAAAACAAAGAGTTCAAATTTTCCGCTAAAATTAACCTAGATGAAGTAAGTATGACGTATGTAGGCTTGTCTGCGATCTCTGAGAGGTCAACGATGCCGGTCTCGTTTGGGGTCTAGACTCCGATCGTGACAATGACAAAAAGAGTGCGGACACTCACTCGAAGGCGAGTGATAAGTGCACAAATTGAACATATGTTTTTGTTAATCGGTAACTTTATAGTTAGTTACTACATATTTTTATTGATATTAAAACTTATGTATTAAATTATTTTTATTTCTTATGTAAAATATTTATTTTAATTTTTTGTCACTTTATACGTTTTTAATTAATTTATCATCCTTTTCACTTTTAATTATTTTAAAAAAATTGTGTGTATTTTTTTAAAAATAATAATTTAAAAGTGTCCTTTAATTTTAATTATTTTATGTTTTATTTGATTTTATTCACTTATTTTGATATCAGTTAATAGTTAACTTATTTTAAATACAAGATATTTGGAATTAAATTTGAAATCAAATATAAATGAAAGACAAGGAAAATAAAAATAAATAGAAAAATAAAAGATAAAAAGCAATGAATGTAGGTCAAAAAAGTTCCGTTACAAGGTAAAAAATGTGTGTTAACTTAATTTAGATACAAGATAAAGAAAATAAGAATATATTTTTTCCAAAAATATAAAAATTTAATTTTTGTTAAAAAAATTTAAATTTAATTTTTATAAAAAGAAATTAAAATTCAATTAAATCAATAAATATTTATCTTTTTCTAATATTTTTTTTAAAAAAATATTTAATTTTGACTTAAATAAATAAAAAAGTTATATTTACACACGTGGCGGACGAGTGTGTACAAACACAACCAACTTGGATGTTGAAGGTGCCACGTCAGCACAAAAGGTGTACAAAGTATGAAAAAATGAGTTCAAGGTATGGTTTAGAAGGCGCTTTCCAATCTACGGTCCCTCGGAGCGAAGGGTTAGACAGGTAGTATGGGCCCTCTGACTTCCAGCTATGTGTTGTGCGGCTCCCGCGAAGCAAATGAAGGGAAGCTCTTCAAGCTTCCGGGTAAGCTTACACTTACTCTCAGCCTCTTTGATTGATAGGCAGGTGGGCTAAGCCCCCTACTTAAGATTCAATTCATAAAGCTAATTTTATGTTGTCGTGAGGCTTTGGTTAGGCCGACTACTATAAGCTAGCTACTTCTAGCTTCTATACTAGCCCTTCCACTTCGGTGTAGTTTTCATTTGTATTGATACTGAATGAACATATCAAAACAAAGGCGAGCACTATAAAGCCCTTCTCCGGCCGGCCTGGGAAAAGCAACGAACTCCATAGTTAAGTATAAGCGTCTCTCTGAAATTTCAGTAATAGCTTAGGAGTAATTATGACTTATTCCTCTTATTATTATTATTTATTGTAGTATAAATTAATTTAGCTAATAAGATTAAACCATTTGTTTGCAATACATAACTTAAGTATTCTTATAAATTTTTTATTACATATTATAAAATTTGAGTTATTTAACTTAAAACTCTTAAAAAAATTTATAGTAAAAAATAGATAGTTTTTCTTTCATTTTTATACATACAAGAGATGTATTATATGTCGACCCATATGCCTCTCGACATGTCACTTTTCTTTAGGAACGCACCCGAAAACATATATAATATAAGTATTCTATTATTATAATTATTTAAAATTAAATAGGCAGTACACTACATTGATGATTGAATGAAACTTTCAAATTAATAAGTATTGATTAAAAAAATTAAAAGTTATATAACGACTCTGCCCATTTAGTCCACAAGGCCAAAACTTGACTAGACTTAGTTGGGCTGAGAAAATTGGGCTAACGTATTGTGGGATAGGCCAGATATACGTTTTGCACGGTTGAGCCTTGACTAGATTGGCCCAGTTATGTGAATCCAGCCAGTCTGGGACTGGAAACCAGTGTAATTATTTATAATGGGATAGTCTAACTGTCGCAACTCACTCAACAATCTTAATGTGATTATATGGAAATTTTTTTATAAAGGTTGCACCTCAACTTTGCTATCCTCCTAAACCCTAACAATAAGAAATAAAATGGAAAAGGGCTTCTTCAAGGTTTTCATTCCTGAAACCAGTGCAAAACAACTAGTGTATATACCCCCCCTATTATATTTATGGACTTTGATGATACTTTCTTTCTTGAATCTATTCTTCTTTGCGGAGATGCAAACAACAAATATATACGGGGGAGGGGAAGTCTTTGTTGAGATTTAGACTTGTAAAATTCGGATACGTCGTGTTATATATATATATATATATATATATGTATGTATGTATGTATATATGTATTGTTACTACAATTTCCCTTGCATGCTCTTTTTATGTTCTTTATTCATGTATTTGATCAATGATTGTAGTTGATTCTTTTTTCTTAAAACATTTTCAATTAATACTTTTTGAATATATGTGCTTTGAATAAGGGGAGAAAAAGTAAAAATGTGGATAGGTGCCTCTCTATGAGGCAAACAAATTTTATACGATTTCCTATGGATGTTAAATCCCTAAATCTTTTTTTTATCAACAATATGTATAATTTAGCCAATCAATGTTAGAAATTGCATATTTCTTTCAAACTAATAATATTATTAGTGTTGAAGGAAGTAATTTTATGGTAAAAATATGAAAATGCCTCACATTTCATATTATAGATTCTAAAATAGGTACATTCTTGAATTTTAACCGCAAAAGTTTCAAACTTTGAGTTTATTTTGAAATACTTTTTTCATGTGAAACTTGTTTCTTACATAATATGGTCGATGTCATTTAAATAAACTAATGTTTCTCTACATCTATCTTTTCAATAGTCAATTTTTTTTTCTTCACAGAAAATTCCTGCAAGTTATGCTGATTACAAGAAAAGAATATTACCTAGGAATGTTTTTTTCTTAGAGACCGGTTTGAAAATACTGTGTGTCCAATAGGGGTAACCAAATTAGAAAAACATATTTATTTTGAATACGGATGGGAATAATTTATTGAGGAAAACATTATAGAGCTTGGAGACTTCTTTATTTTTTACTGTTGTGGAACTATAACTTTTGACTTCAAACTACTTGGAAGAAATGGATATTAAAGAAAGAGTTGGAGGTTTAACATATTTTGTGAAGGAGGAGGAAACAGAGAAAATGAATTTTGAACATCATTAGAGTGCGGATACAAAGAAGAATGCTTGGGTTAGAGATAACAACAACATTTTTTTTCTAATTGATCATAGGATGGGGTTAACATGGTAGAAGATAAAGAGGTTGAATACAAGGAACATGAAAAGATAAAAAGGTGAAATCAAAAGATGATAAGGAAGAAGTAGATGCTAAGGATGAATACAAAAAAGAGGATAAGGAAGAGAAAGAAAGGATTGGCATATTCAAGAAAAATGCACCACATTCAAAAGGTAAACACAAATAAAAGATATTTAAATCTACTATCCTGTTTAATTTTATATGCAATTTAATTCCTCTTTGTTAGTATGTCACTACAAAAACTACATCTTAAAATATTTAGACATGATCTTGTATTCATGTCAGTGTCATGACAGATCTAAGGATAGAAGTTTCAAATTTTTTTATAAGGTTTTGTCGTTCGGTTTGCTGACAAAATGAGCCTGCTAAGGGAAACTTTTGGAATAACAAATATAATCAAGTTAAATATCATTTTCTAATACTTTTGGTATGTGTCGAAAGACTGATTTTTTTGTTTTTAATTCATGTTCAATAAAAGAAGACATAGTAAAATAAAATATATGGAATAACTTTGAGTATTCATGTTATTTATCTTTGTGAAGTTTACTTTTAACTTTTTTTTTAATTCATTCAAATGTAAAAGTGCGAATACGGAAAGGAGAATCATCCCCATGATCAATTTTCTATGGATATATTTAGAAGTGGACATACATCTAAGCCAAAAAATCCTTATTTTGTAACAAAATAACTTCTAGATAGGAGAAGTCATATGGTTGTTATTAACCGATAACTATTTTAGTTGATTATTTTATAGTTCAATCTTATAATATTCTCATTTAATAAAGTCCATTTTCCTAATTGTAGTATGTTCCGACTGGTTGATCAGAGACTACCAACTTGAACTCTGTTCAATCTGGACCATTCATGACTCATCTGACAGAGAATTTGAGGCAAATTCAAGATTTGGCAAGATGGTAGAATATGGATAGTTGGAAAATGACGCAATTTGTGTAGGTAGAAATTTTTGGAGAAGAATGATACATAAATTTTTGTATTTGTGAGAGAAGAATATAACAAAGGCCTTTACTTACAAGTTCACGTTGTCCATGAAGGAGAATATTTTCATCCTTACAAGAATAATATCGTGCTATTTAACATGGCTTTTATGGCCTTTAGTGTGTCTATATGCAGGCAGATTCTGAAGACAATAAGTATTGTTATTTGTTGACCAAATATTAAAGAATATTTTAGTTTGTATTGATGGAACTAGAAGTTAAGATAATTAATTTACGTTAAGAGTAAATTCCAGTTTATTTATATTCAATTGTTAAATTGTTATTTGGTCTACATTGATTGGTTGAAAAGATGAAATGTCCACTACTTCAGTAGCAAAATACTGAATTTGTTATGTTTTGTTTTTCTGTTTGTATAATATATATGTTAGGTAATCCTCTTGGACTTGCTTTTGAAATAATTTTCACTCAAAAAAGGCTTTACGCAACACTCCACGTAGCAGTTCGCCAACCAAATCGAATTTTGTGTTTCTGAAGATTGGCACTTGAGGCAGCAGATTTATTAGTTTAATTATGTAAGTGGTTGATTGACAAGTCTCTGTGGGTATGATATTTGGAATAAAAGTTCTATAATATTTGTACGATTGCGTACACTTGTGTGGTCAGTTGAACTCAAAACGCTTGCATCTTCTTCTTTGTTTAATTTTTAATTATGTTTGTTATTACATTTTGTTAATTATGTCTCGATTTTCTCCATGAAAATTCACAATCCCTATTAATTTAGAACAATATTTGTTCTAATAGATTTGGAAAATGAATAAAACTACTTGGGATCTATATATAGGGGATGTGGTTGGAGATTCTAAAGGATTGTATCTTTTTTTTTCATGGTGAAAATTTCACGATCCAAAATGATTCGTGAGTGGCATCCACACTTACTTCCTAAGGTGGGCGAACCAACACATCTAAACCACAATATACCAATAATTCAACTGTAAATAATATAAATAATGCGGAAGATCCAAAAGATATTAAGCAACCAATTTAAATAAGTTTATAAAGTTTAATAGTTATCATCCCAAAATCTGATAGTCATCACATCAAGGACATCTATTTCCAAATTACCAAGTCTAAGAGTGTTTAAAAAACAAAAATAAGCAAAAATATGGTCCATGTCCGAAGTTCAAAGACATCAAGACGTGAATGAGAGAATCCAGCACGAGCTAGAATTAATAGCTCACCCCGAACTCTGATTTGCTGGAGACTGGCTAGAGCTGAGGGCGAGTCGAAGTCGATAGTACACTTGTTGCACTCCACAAAAGAATAAAGAAGAAAATACAAGTAGGGGTCAGTACAATGAACACGTACTAAGTAGGTATCATCGGTCAACTCAAAATAGAAACAAATATATATTGAATAATAACATAAAATCAACTACAATACTTAACAGGTGGCAGGAAACAAACACATTAACCAATGACCACAACACCATAGTAGGTACACCATCAATCACAACATCAAGCACGCCTATGAGGACTCATGCCTCCACACCATACTCATTTGGAAAATGGGTTCTTTGAGATTGAGTTTATTAAGTTAATTCAAGATTCATTTCCTTTAATTTATTGTGTCGGAACGTGACACTCCGATCCCATATACCGTGTCGGAACGTGACACTCCGATCCCATAATACCGTGTCGGAATGTGACACTCTGATCCAATAATACCGTGTCGGAACGTGACACTCCGATCCAATTATCTCATTATTTTATTTCATCAAGTCTTCTTTATTCAAGGCGTCATTTTAATAGACAGGGTTCAAGATCAGTCTCATAATTTTAGGCCAACCACAAACCACACACCAAAACATACAACCACACAATGAAGTACATAGGAGACTTAACAATATCACTCAATACATATCAATCGCTATTTAGAGTTAATCTATCAATATCAATAAATCATAACGTACCTCCACCACACACACACACCAACACACACACACACACACACACCACACACACACACAACACACACACACACACACACACACCAACACACACACACACACACACCACACACACACAACACACACACAACACACACACACACACACCACACACACCACACACACACACCACACACAACACACACACAACACACAACACACACAACACACACACACACACACACACACACACACCACACACACACACACACACACACACACACACACCACACACACACACACAACACACCACACACACAACACACACCACACACACACACACACACACACACACACACACACACAACACACACACACACACACATTTTTTGTAAGTTAATGAGTCTATAAACACACACACACACACACACACACACACACACACACACACACACACACACACACACATATAATTTGTAAGTTAATGAGTCTATAAACACCCATGTTACTATGTCTAGTGTAGACCAAAAATCATCAAACACAAATCTATACTCAAATTCTTAGTCTTGAGGTCCATTAATATGTCAATTATCTATTCAAGCCTAAGGTTAAGTTTTTATTTCTCTGAATAACATAACCTTATTTCTTATATTCAACCCTAAGATTAAGTCTTTATTTCTCTGAATAACATAACCTTAATGTCATTCAAATAATATGTTACACTTAATATTTTATTACCTATCTCAATATACCAAAACTTATTGAATAACATGTTAACAAAACTTTAAAACTGGAAGCCACTGATTGCGAAACAAGTGGCAGCGAAAAGTCCACCCATATATGCCTACACTTGCATATTCCAATTGTTACTGTCATTGATCAAATGAATACCTCAATCATTTGGTAATCATTACCAATGATTGCAAGGAAGAATGTTGCAGCAGCGAAAAAAAAAAATGGTCACAACACAGAAAATTTTGCAAAGAGAAAACTTTCATCCACTTTCTTTTCAACCAACGATTAAGAAATTATATATATATATATATATATATATATATATATATATATTATATATATATATATATATAATAAACTTGGAACCAAAATTTAAACAATTTTTAATACATCACCTCCATCCTTAGCTAAACATTAATCACTAAATTATTTGGAACCTATAAACCCATGTGTTGACAATAACTTATTTCAATTTGCTGCTCCAATTATTTATTACGTTATATCTTCTAAGTGCACACACCCTTAAGTTACACAAATTCATAATGTCCTCTCAACTATCAAACCAAATTCTCCAAACTAACATATTCTCCCATAACAATATATACTATATTCCCTCAAGTCCAATTTGTATCAGTGAACCCGTTTGTAATATTTTTTCCAATTCACTTTTTCAACATTCTCTTCACTATTCATATATAATAATTGATATGGAACAGCGCACCATGTAAATAAGATTAGATTTAGGAGGCGTGATTGATTTACGTGAGTCCACGATATTCTCTTTGTGTTTATACGGTGACAATATGGTCCTCCTCTTTCTCACCCAAACCCTTATTCTTCTATAAACTATTTACTCCCTAATTATTATATAAGGCTAATAATAAAAATAGTAAAAGTGACCCACTATTAATTTTAATGTTATTTTCTTTAACCACCAACTAAATATATTATTGAAACTACCCCTTTAATTCTATAATTATAATTACGAATAGTTCAAAACATCCCTTTAAATCTATCGGAAATTATATTCTGACATAAAAAGTTCTAGTGCTCAAAATGACCGAAAATGGTTGTTACAGAAAAACTCTCTGTACTTTTTCTTGGAGTATTGGTCTAGCCTAACCTCGTTAAATTCTCGTATTTTTTTTTATTTCTATTATGTTTCCTTTTGATTTTGTGGTAGTTAAAATAATCGAAAATATTTTTGCAACATATTTAATCTTGTATTTTTCATTTCTAGTATGAATAACTTATAAACCTATTAGCTGAGGTTGTAGACTCTTATGATACTTATAATATGAAAGATATTACTTTATCTTACTTATTTATAACTTTGGCCCGTTTTAAAAAAACAAATCATATTCGAGGTTAGCATGCTTCAATTTTTTCTCATAATTTTTCATGCGTTACTTTATTTTATGTTTAAACTGAACTATTTAATTAGGATTGACTGGGAGTAGTTTAATATAAGATCTGATTACTTATTTTGAAAAATATGGTCATGGTAATCAGTTTGTTAAATTTTAATAATGCATTAGGCTTTTGAGTTTATTGAACTCATATGTCAACAATAGAAATTTTTGCTCAAGGAAGAAACCTAATATCTTAATTACTTAATAAAGTTATTAAAGGTAAGTTCATTTTTTTATTCAACACCCGTTGCAATCAATAATATAACAAAAATAAGAGAAAGGGACTTAACTAGTTGTCCCAATATAGTACAATAAATGCTTCATAAACCTTAAGCCCTAAATAGGTCAGAAATAATGTATAGCCTCGCACGAGGTCACAATTTCACGTCTCTGATTAGGAAATATAAATAAAATGACAAGGTAATATTTGCGGGTCTTCACCTAAACACTTTTAATACAGTAATAACTTTTAGTTTAACCAAAACAAATCTATTCAAATTTAAGATGTGATAGACAAGGTAAGGTTGCATTTATGCATTCTAGCAGGTGTATATCGAAGCCATGATTTCAACTTCGCGTCTTAGTTAATACCAATTAAATTGAACAATCTAATTAAATCATATGCATAATTAACGATTTAATTTACCCGACACTAATTTATGTCAACTATGAGTTGATAAAAGCGACTACATTAGAACAACGTGATTTAGGAGTGACTCATACCTTTACATGGATCAGTAGAATTCCTTACATGTTCCTTTATTATTTGTTGACTGATGAAAAGAGTTATAATGTTTTGATTAGGGATTCAAAAAGATGATTTGAAACATCATAACTTAATTCGAAGTGACGACTATATTTCGAAAAATTAAATAATCTCTTCTCAATAATGTTATGTTAATTGTAAAATTCTGAAAATAGGTGTGTGAAAATGTTATCCTACAAAAGTCATACATCTAGGCAAACACAAGTAAGTTGATAGTTTTGAGAAATGATGACGAATTTTTGTAATAATGTTGATTGTGACTTCAACTTGGATTTGGAGATAACAAATGTTTGAGTCAAGATTTGTGCGATGTTATTAGTGAGCCTCACCTACTTGATAATACCCTATAATAAGATTCAACAAAATATATTTAATCAAATCGAGACGTAAGTTAAAGAGAACTTTTAGCTCGCTCCACATAAGTTATATAGTTATTAAGTTATGTGACGTAAGTTGTGTAGTTTTTTTAGAACATAGTTTGTATTACGTAAGTTTAAAAAATAATTTTCTCACTCAACATAAGATTTAGTAGGAATTAAGTTATGCAGTACAACACACATAACCTGTAATATATTTTAGGAGATAACTTTTTAATTCAGAAATTAAGATTTTGCCTCACTCAACATGAGTTCTATAGAAAATAAGTTTTACAGTACGATGTAACTTGTTATGCCTTTTGTGACATAATTTATGATTATGGAAATTGAAATTTTACCCCTCTAAAAGTGCAAAAAGCTCGGGTCATGTTTTGATGAGTTAATTTGACCACCCTTAATGTTCTTGAAAAGATCCTTCAAACGGTTGCATGGTTAAAATCCCAATTCTCATATAGCTATGTACTTTGTTGTTATCTAAAATTTATAAATCTATCGGGGTATTTTTTCCTCATTTTTTAATCTATTACTAAGCTTATTTATTTCAAAATTTTCATTTTTCTTTGCATCACATTTTCTCTTTGGACATACAAAATTTCAAGGATGATCAATTATTTTTGTCACGCCCCGAGCCTACAACCTGGGTGGTTGGCACTCAGCGACCATTGCTGGCCTCGAGCGGACCCTTGACCTAATTTACTTAACTCATGAAGATAATACACATAGTTATGTAATTATCAAAAACTAGACTGAATTGATAAAACTGAGAATGTTTTTAAATGAAACATTTAGTTGGCCAAAAGTGGCAACCCAAGTCTTAACAAATAAAAAGAAAATGTAAAGATAGAGGGACTAAAATCTGATTGTCTATCTATGAAGCCTCTAAAACTGAGATGGATGTTGGGACATACCCCAAATAATTAGAGAAAAATATCAAAAATAATAAAAAGGGGTCATCTGAAATTCTAGGAAGCTTACCAATTAGCTCTGAAATGCTTAACTTGATCAATAGTGCGCTGGATGCCGATCCTCATAATTATCTGTGTCTGCATCATATTACGATGCACGCCATCTGACATCAATACATTGAATACACGAGTATCGAGTTGGAATGATAAACAACATAGGCTAGAAAGAGTCTAAAGGAAACTGAAGAACTTACCTGGCTCAACTCAACTCATAACTAACTCATTTCAATATAAAACAATTTAAAAACAAGTGCAATATAAACACATGTTTTTTAAAAACATGTTGTGAACTCTGTAGGTATGCATAGATAGAATTAACTCTGATATGTATGTAAAAGTACAAACAAACCATTTATATAAGATATAATGACTTCTATTGGAGTTTCTCTAACTGACAACCATCACATAAGAGCTACAGTGATGATTCAACGATCTACCTCATGTTGCCCGCACATCCTATACCCGGCCAAAAGGTACAAGACCTGAACTGCCTAATGGATTCACTAGTCTACTGTGAAAAGGATTAATCTAAATAGTATGACCCGATTCTACCAATGGTGGCTACATGGTTTATGGTGGCTACATGATTTATGGATATACAAACTCTTATATTTTTAAAACATGCTTCTTCTGTGATTTGAGATTAATGCTAAAACAACTTAGCTCAAAGTTTATCTTGGAAATCTCAGTTTCACTGCTTGCTTCATTTTATATAGCTATAACTTTTTTCTGTAAACTAGCCCGAAGACTCTTTGGAAAACTCAGTTTCAGTTCTCATTTAAATGTGAAAAAACATTTCTTTTAAACTTCATTGGGAATACATAGTCCTTATATATTTCTTTGATGAAAGAACTTCAACTCTTTACTTAGCTTGAAACTTGAGTCTTAAAACAAACTTAAAAACATGCTAAAGATCTTGAAAACTTTTAAGAACTTTGCTTCGACTTGCTTCTTGACTTTTAGACTTGACTCTTAACTTCTTTGACTAATTTTCCTAGAATTGAGTTATGGATTCAAGGTTCATGATATCATGTTTATGGATGATTTCATGATATTTAGATGTACCTTAAAGAGTTAGAATCAACTTGAAAATATAGGTACATAACTTAGGAACTAGTACGATAAGATGGGGTAAGAATGAGAAGAACTGGCGTCCGAGACGCGCGGGGCACCAACCTTCAAACCTCAGAGATATAGGTGGGGCGCTCTGGCTGGCGCAGAACCCCAAGCCCCTATGGACAAAAACTATCTTGTTGTGCTCTGGGAGGTGCTGTACCCCAACCCCCTTCCGCAAGCGTTCTTAACTTTTCTTCTTTATTTTTCATCTCTAAACCCTCTAAACTTTCATGGTTCTTTCCCGAACGCTTAGAATAATTATTACCCTCAATACCCAATAGATTCAACCCGGAATAACACCCGGAAACATGAATCAAAACTTCAACAACACAACTCTTAAGGATTCAACGAAAACTTCAACAATATTCTCCAGGAACTCAATTTCTTAACATTCAAATAGCTTGATTTGCTGAATTAAACAAGATTGAAATGTAGGTGACCTAATCCAACACTATGTGATCTCACATACCTTTTTAGGGATCATCTCTGAAGAATTCCACATGCAAATCTTGAATGTTGTTGGCAAATTCTTGGTTTTCTCCCTTTTTCTCCTTTCTCCATGCCCTTGCGTGATTCTAAGTCTTTGTAAACTGAACGAAGTCTTACTTTACCGCAATTTTAATCCCTAAAAACAAACTAATATAATTAGGCAAGAGAAAGACAATTTTTCTATTCCCAAATTCAAATTGGACTTTCCTTAATCTAACATCCCAACTTCCGAAACATATCTTACTCTTACGATATCGAAATCACGTAATCTCGACGATGTTGGGAAGTTTATTCTAATGAATTTCCAATCATATCTTGAACTTCTCCTAACTCATTTTTAGCTAGGAGTTATGGTCATTTGAAGTTGACCAATAAATCCTTTTTAACTAACTTAAAATTTTCAGATTTTCCTATTCTTTCCAAGAATAAGTATTTTCAGATTTTAAACTCTTTTCTAATTGTTTCTAGTTGCGATATGTTACAATTTATCTTAAATACCTTCTGAAATTATTCGTTTTTAATATTTATTCGATAACTTACTACATCAATTATAATTAAACTGTTTGTAGCATTACTTTCTTTATTAAATTGTCACATTATTTATAATTGTTCAATTTTTGATGAGGAAAAACTATCTCACTTTTAAGAACTCATTACCTTTTTCTATGATTGTTATTCTGCATTTGCTGCATGATAGGAAACTATGATAACTATATCATTATTTACAATACAATAGAAGTCATTAGGTCAATTAGTTGACTACCTAAATTTTGATTATCTTATTAGCGATGATTCAATTGTCCATATCTTAATCATTTCCTTCATTTCTTCTCCCCATACCATTATGTGATAAAATAATTATATGTTTTCAAAACAAAAACATACACGACCAGAGGAAAAATGCAAATGGTCAATATATAGGAATCTTCATATTTTAAAACGTTCTTCTCTTTATATTTTCTTCTTTAATATAAATCAACATATAGGTTGTCATGATTGCACCGTGAATTCCACAATTCTCCAAAAGTTTGACAACCAAAGTATAATGTCTGGAAGGTTATTTGTTGAATCTTTGTAAAATAAACATTTTACTCCACCAGATATTGATCCCAAGTCATTTCTGATTGAATTCTGAACTTGGTTTTGAACTATGAGTAAAAATTTTGGGCTATGAAATTTTTAGAATTCAAAAGGCTAAAATTTTTTAAAAGTGATTTTCGTTGTCTTTTGCAGTTTTGGATATCAGATGGATTTTCATCAATTCCAACCGTCCTAGAATGGGTAATTTTGTCCAAGAAAACTGTATGTTTCAGATTCAGAGTCATTTTATTGATTTAAGGTCCTAAGTTTGAAATTTTTGAAATTTTAGTCTTTAGGTAGACTTTGGTCAATATTTGGCGTTCATATGCTTGGATTGGATTTCTTATAGACCGTTGGATAAGGGAATATTTTAGGCCTAGAGGAGGTTTTTGTTGAATTTTTAGAGGTATGAACCTTATTATAACCTTTTAAGGTGTTATGTTTGTTCATGCAATTTTCACGTGTTTTTGTTCAAGGAAACCTCATATTCATGTTTTGATTATTTCATTGAGTCAGAAATGTCAAGTTTATTAAAGTTACATACGTGTTTTGTGTGTACTGGATTGTGAACGAATCTTGAGGGTCCATTTAGAAATTTCAGATTTGGTTTAATTTTCTGATGTAAAGTGTGCCTTGCTTTCACAAAGGGTCATCGCATTCGTGACCTTTGTGTCAGCAAAGCCTAGGTTATATCTGCCTGGGGTCAGGTTGTCTGACCAAAAGGTTCGTGAGAACTTGCTTGCTTTCGCGAATTTTGCGTAAGTGAAGGTTGGTTCACGAAGCGAGGGTCACATTTTATTCGGGGTTTACTTTTGCAACCCAGTGCTCACTTTAGCAGTATTCTTAAAACTGAACCTGAGTTACCTTTGCCATATTATACGGGTCTTTTGACTAAAATTTTGGAGTTTACATCATTTTTCTTCTTCATTTTTGAGAATTGGAAAACCCTTAGAGGCAATTTTAAAAAGATTTTCTATGGTGAATCATTTGGGCTGTCTTTGTAACCCTAAAAAATCAATTCCCTTTGATCATTTGTGGATTTTAACGTCACAAATTCGATTTTTGATTGGCCAAGTGAAAAGTTTTCAAGAACCTGAGTTTTTGGTTTTTGAATTCTCCCATGTTTTGTTTGCTTGAATGTTTCGAAAATAATTACCCAATCAATTCATATTCCTCAAATTTAAGAAAAATGACTTTCCATCCAAAATTAAGAATTTTTTTTCCCAAAACTCTACTTCATCCTTTAAACTTTTTCTTACCCTATGACCTACTATCCAACCCTCCCTATTAAAAAAATTCAATTTTTCATATACATTTGTATTTCTACCCCCAAACCAGCCCCCTTCCCCCAATCAAACAAAAAAATAAAAAAAATTAACAGTTATTTTTAGGATAAAGGGTTTGAAATATATACAAATTTTGATCAAAATTGTTGTAATAATACCTAACTTTGGAACAAATTTTTTACCACTTGGACCATTTAATAACGTATTTTAAAGGTATATATGTGTCCACGTGAACATCATGACTACTGCATCATTATAAACAATAATGTATCCACGTGGACAAATATATATCTTTAAAATATACTATCAAATAGTTTTTTTTGGGGGGGGGGGGGTAAAAGGTCCTCCATAAATTTTGGTATCGTAATAACAATTTAGGCCAAAGTCGAAGTATTTTTCAGACCCTTTTTCCTATTTTATTTGAAATATGTTTCAAATTTTTAGATTTTTTATAACTCACCCAACATTTACCACTCCTACCCCCTACCCCCCCCCCCTCCCAAAAAAAAAAAAGAACGAAAAAACTGCTTTTGAAGTGGATTCAATATTGTTTATGTCACTCCCCCCCCCCCACAATAAGGCTACACCCACTCCCCCGCCACCCCATCATTTTTTAAATATAAAATTTAAGCTAGAAAAATATTTCAATTTTTTAAAAAAATTCATTTTTAAGCAACCCCTACACCCTACCCCCTCTAACGCCTCCCCCACCAAGGTCACCCCTGTCATTTTCTTTAAAACTTTTTTTGGAAAGTATTTCAAATTTAAAATTCTTTTCATCTTTATGCTACCCCGGCCCCCGGCACCTCCTACCCCAGGGTCATTCCCGTCAAAAACAATTTAAGATTTTTTTATTGGGAAATATTTCAAATACAAAAAATTTTAATCTTTTACTCCACCCCACCCCTTCCCCCTGCACCCCCACCCAGGCCACCCCGATTAGTATTTAGTTTTTTATTTTTTATTATTTTTTTGGAAAATTTTTCAATTTTGTTTCATTATTAATGCACTGCTACCCCCTTAACCCCCACCCCCGCCATTTCGGTTAAAAAAATTATTTTGGCATATATTTAAAATTTTATAAAACAATCATTTTTAAAGCCACCCCACACCTACCCCTACGCCTTTCTCTCTCCCCACCCATCCAAGGATACCCATCAATTATTTCTTCTTTTTTTTTTTGAAAAAAATTGCTTTGAAAAGTATTCCATTTTTATGCCACCTCCACCCGGCACCGTACCCTACTCTCCACACGCGAACCCCCTCCCCCACCCCATGACCCTATTAAAATTGTTTTTTCTTAAAAAAATTATTCTGAAATTTTTTTCAATGGTTGAGATTTTGGAACTGTCAGCAAGTCTTGTCCTAGTTTGGTAAAATAAGTTAGAAATGCACTTATTTTCCAATAAAATATTTTTAAGGAAAATGTTTTCCATGCATACCCTTAAAGTAAAATGTTATTTGAGAACTAATTTTAACTCCTTTTTCGAAATGGTTTTCACGAATGAGTTCAAAATGCCTTGGATAACATTTCAAGTCAAGATTTTGGATTTCAAACCCCATTTTTGAAATTGTATTTTTGAGTTAATTTGACCCATTTTTCAAAGTGTGATATGTATGTTATTATTTCTGGAATCTTATTTTTTAATTACTTGTTCAATTAGATTGTGTGACTTTGAATATTACTAAAAAAGGAAAAGCTCAAGTCTAGTATTATGTCCCAAAAGGTTATCTAAACAAATTTTTGTAAGGTTACCATTTTACTGCTCCCAATAGTTACCCCGAGTAATTTCAGATTAGTGGGAAAGTTGGTTTGAAAATTTTGAACTATTCGTTTAATAATAGTTAATCGATAAATGATATCTTTTTGATAATTAATTAAGTTTGTGGATAATGACCAACTTCATCATGTAATTATTACCATGTAACTTTTGGACCATATATATTAAAATAAGTTCTATAGGAGTTGACAAATTTTTAGTCACAACATGTTGCGGTGGACACTGAAACTACTAAAACAAAATCCTAACAATGCAAAGTTTGATATGCTCATCCTTTTAAATTATTATTTTAATATCTTTTAACCAATCATGTATTGAAATGTGGATCATAATCAATGGTCGCCATTAGTGTATTTGATTTTTAAAAAGGAATGAAACACATCTGATTGAAGATATGTACCATTTTGTTTAACACGATTGGAGCCTACTGTTTTACTAATACTAAGTAGTGAATAGTATTCAATGTAAAACAATGATTATTTATAATTGGTGGTAATAATATTCCAATGATTAGGGTGTAAATTGAGAGTTAGAATATAATTGTAATTATTTTTTGTGTATAAAATTGTATAATGACCCATGTTTTGATATATTGATATAGGTAATTGAAAATTAGATATGTTGTATAGCGTTTTGTATAAAATTGTATAATGACCCATGTTTTGTGATGTACCTCCCATAACCTCGAAGGCAAATGTATAGAACTACTGAAAGTGAACAAGTTCCCAAAGTGGACCACAGAAACAAGACTACCTAAAAATGGAAGAAGTCAAGTCAAAATGTATGTACTAAGTGGAGACAGGAAATCCTACAGCACCATATGCTCACCTCGTCTCCAAAACGGATTGGTCTAGCTTCGACCTCAATGATGATAGTTGGTGTTCGGACCTACATCACAAAAACATATAACATTGTAGAATGGGTACCAATGCAATAGGTACCTAGTAAGCATCATAGGCAGGTTGAGCAAGAAATGAAATAACAAAAGGAAAAGATAGAGTCAAACACGAAGAAAGTTCAACAGAAATAAGAGCAAAACAATTTTAGAGGTAGTCCAAGTTAACTTAAACACAGCTTGGCCACCCATAAGATCCATTGGGTACACTCTTACACAACAAAACAAGAACCAAAACGGACTTTCATAAGCCCGATAGGTACACAGACAAGGTGTTACGACCCAGGGGTATACCCCATAAGTAAAACGATGTCCAAGACTCCGAAAAGTCTCATACAAGACTCATAGAATGTCATTAAATAAGATAATAGAAATACTCTGAAATTAAAAACTTTTCGTTACAATCGAAGTCATTTTCATAAAAGCAAGTGAAAGTCTTTCTATACTTTGTTTCAAACCATCTATACACTGTTAATAAAACTTTAGGATATAGCCCATAAAAAATCTCTAAACATGAGACAAAAGACATAAGGGAAATAGTGGGTTCATTCTCAAAACTATGAGGAATGACCAAATCTTCAACTCCTCACTCCTTAAAAACCTATCCTCCAAGTATAGAATATCAAGTCTTCAAACCCTAAACTTTTATAAAAATGAAGAAATATGAGTTAGCACACAAAAATGTACTAAGTATGATAGCAATGCAAAAATCATTCTAAAAAAGACATTTTGGTTGAAAACCATGCTATATGCCAATTTTTAGAAAAAATTATGAACTTCAGACAAAGGCATAAGACAAAAGTATAATCACCACATAAGTCATTACATCACATTAGAGCATTCACCTTAAGTAACACTAAGCTATATTTGTGCAATGTAAGAATAACATCCCATACGACTATTCCTACTAAATACCACTTTAAGGCCATCATAGATTAAATTACCATTTCTCATACTCATCTTTAGTCAATACTCATACATAAGGAACATATTCATTTCATAAGTCATGACAAGGAAGTAACTCATAATACAATCCAAGTAAAGCATGCTTTATTACATTAAGCATTTAAGTTGTCATTTTTTGTTTTCTTCATTAAAAGCACACATTCATTAAACAATAAGACATTGGAGAATCACACCATAGCCCTCTCAAAGCTTACTTGTGCAATGCATGGATGGCATCCCATACTACCACCCACACTTCATATAACTTCTCAAGAAACCATAGAACATATTTCACATGATGGGAATGATAATTAAAAAATATAGACCATGTGAGCTTAACACAGAATCTGGTGTCTTTCCTACGCCGTAAAGGGTTTGTATATGTTACGACCTAACCCCTAGGTGTAACCGATGTCATCGTACTCTTAGAGGACTACGACAAGCATTTTAGCATTTATCATCACATATCATAGGTCAAAAACGTTGATAAATTTAAGACTTTGCATATATACGTAATAGGGTATACATAGATCTCTCACATAGGAAGCTTACTTAGGATTCTTGCTTAAACAACATAATAATCTATAAGAATTTAGTCTAAATCTTTGTCTCACATTAACCATTTGAAGAATGAATCACAATAATTTGGTCATAGCCCTTAGTCTATTAACATATGCCCATATAGCCCCCGGATCCAACAAAGCATATACATCAAAGGAAAATAATTGTAACATACCGGTAACCACGTCCGGTGAGCTCTCTTGATCACTTAGGGATTGGAGATCATAAAAGCGATTCTTCTTAGGAGCATCCGGATTTGGTGCACTAGCTTGTGCTTAAGCATTTTCCCTTCCTTGAGCCTTCATCATAGGGCAATCTCTCTTTATGTGACAATTTTTCCACAACATAGCAATTAACCATGCCAACTAGGCACTTACCATCGTGTCTCTTATCACATTTTTCACAAAGAGGCTTCTCAACATAAGATCTTCCACCTTTTCCCTCTTATGGCTTGGGAGTAGGAACCTTACTATTGTTTACCCTTAGAGCACTAGAAGAGCCTTTATTGGAAAACCTCTTCTTGAACCTTAGCTTGTCTTGAACCTCAAATTTAGTCTTAGAAGAATTCCAGTCTTCGACTCTTCTCTTCTTCAACTCCTTACAAACATGCTTAAGCTTTTGCTCCTCAATTTGTTCGGCATGAAGTATGAGATGAAAGATGTCCATGAGAGGAATTAACATAACTGACCTACACTCATTAACCACAAGATCGGATTTCCCCATGACAAATTTGTTCATCTTTGCCCTAGAATCCGCAACCATAGTCGGAGCATACTTGGATAGTTGAGTGAACTTGAGGCTATACTCCTTCACGCGCTCATACCCTCTTGGCGAAGGTTGATGAATTCTTGCATTTTCCTCTCTCTTAGTTCCAAGAGAAATAACCTATCAAGGAAAGTCGTCTTAAAATCTCCCCAAGTAATCCGACCTTCTATAACCGACCTCTCATCCTTCCATTGCTTATACCAAACTTGAGCTACGTCTTTGAGTTGGTAGGCGGCTAGTTCTGAATTTTCTAGAGAAGACACCCCCACAACATCTAGAACTTTGAACACTTTATCAATGAACCCTTGTAATTCCTCCTCCACCTTGGAACCAAAGAAAGTAGGGGGATTCATCCATGTGAAATCCCTAATCCTTGAAGTAGTAGTGTTAGAATTGGGATTCGCTTGCACTCTTGCATCCTTAGCAACTTGGGTATCCAACACTTGAGTCAAGTTATGAATGGCCGACCTAATCTCAACATTAGACTTAACCCTTTCTTCAACAGAAACTTGAGGGTTTTGAGGAGCTTAAGGAGGAAACGCCTCATTCAAATTCTCCTCTACAACCCTTCGAGCATTGTTCCTCCTTGTATTCATTGCCTATAAGCACAATGAAATGATTAGAAGAAAAGACTAAATAGATCTTGAACTCTTAGGAACGACTAGGGAATAACAAGAGAGTGAAAGTTCCTAAGCATCACATAGTCTCTCATTCATAAGTGTAGCACACTTCACAATGAATAAGACACTACAAAGACGTGGTTTAGTGAGACATCCATCCTAAGATTTACTTTAACCTAATTCTCTTATACCAATTTTGTTATGACCTAAAGTACTCCTAAGCGTAACCAGAGTCATCGTCCTCTGAGAGGACTAAGACAAGCATCTTAGCATACACCATCGCATATCATAGGTCATTAACATAGATAAATTTAAGACTTTGCACATATACGTAATGAGATATACATAAACCTTTCACATAGGAATCTTAATTAGGCTTCTCGCTTAAAAAACATAATAATAGATAATAATTTAGTCTAAATATTTATCTCACATTAACCATCTAAAGAATGAATCATAATAGTTTTGGCATAGCCCTTAGTCTATTACAATATGCCCATAGAGGCTACAATGAAGTCTCAACATGAGAATGGAATAATTGTCTCATAACATAGAGAAAAATAATAAGGCTTGATAAGTGGTTTTATCCTTGAAACTCATGCGAACTCACAAATTGACTTAGGAAAAAGCCAACTCTTCTTCATCAATGACCACGAATCTCCTCAATGGCCCGAACCTAAAATGTTTGGGAAAAAGGGAGAAATATGGGTTAGTATAAAACATATGTACTAAGTATGACTCCTATGAACAAAATCATCAATGTATGAGAAAAGAACAATTTATTCAAAACCATGTTTTAGATCAATTTAATTATACATGTATATATAAGAAGCATAATAAGTCAATTCAACATAATATCAACCCAACATGTAGATCACCCAAACAATACTTGTGCAATGCCAAAGATATTACCCCATTATTCTAGCCTAGGCTAAGTATCACATTAAGCAACCCACTTCATACTTACAACATATTTTCATAACATGATTATACATCAATACTTAATCATAGATTATCAACATAACCATAACCATAAAGGAACACTACTTGAACCATTCCTTAGTACCCCACATGTGCATTGAGTAAGAGAAGTCTCATACTCTCCCTCACCCTATGTAGTATCCTTCAAGACAACCTTAATGAGATTTCACATGCATACTATTCATTACTTTTACATTAGGGAAAGAAGCACACTAACCGATATGACACCATGTAATCTACATGGAACCTGATGTTCTACTCCCACACCAAAAAGAGAGGGTTCACACTTGCCTAAGGTGCAACCATTCGTACATAGATATCTAGGTGGATCCACTAAGCTAGAGTCCTATGTGGTAACATAGTTAAGGATCAAGGAGATTGTTACTAGAAATCTTGACTTGCTAGGCGTGGAGGTTTCCATATCGTGAGACAACACATATTGTGGGAATCCAGACTTGCTAAATGTGAAGAAACCCATGTGGGAGTCCGTACTTGCTAAACGTGAGACCTCCATCTCATTTGCATTCCTTTTTGGTTCTAAACATTTATTCCCTTTAGTAATAATCATACTCGTTATACAAGATCACATTAGTCTCCTTTAGACCCCTACGTGAACATATTGTCATAGTATATCATAGGTATTCATAAGTGAGAACTACCCTTTCACTTTAGAAACCACATACAAATGAGTAAACCTTTCACTTAACACTTTATTATAATCATGAGTCAATCATATAATATTCATATCATTAAACACATGCATAATTAATATCTAATTTAATGCCTTAGGGTTAAGGAAGAGGAATTTCTAGCATCAACATCACAACCACACATTAGACACATGAGAATTACTATCTAAGTAACTCATAATTAACAATTGAATCCAAGAAGAACCAATCAACTTACCGCTTTGTCCCTTACAAGAAGATTCATACTTCCATCACCAAGAATACATAACCAAATATAGAAATAAGGTAAATTCACGAGGCAATTACATATTAACAACAATATGGTCAATCTACATGTTCATAATCTTCACAATTCACCATATCAATTTAAGGTATTCATGAGATTGGGGGAAAGACATGGGTTTAGGGAAATATCATAGGAAATAATCAATTGAACATCAATATATACTTAAAAGAAATTAATTCATCATAATTTATCAAAATTGATTAATAATATCATTTTCAAAGTAGACACATGTGTAGAAGAAAAACCTAGATTTGGGGGATTTAGGAATCATCTTTTGGAGGAACCTCTTGGGGAAAAGTATCCTAAGAGTGAAATAAAAAATACCTTAGAAATGATAAATCCATGAAATTGTTTTGGAAACTTGAAAGCTTGATCTTCTTCTTGGAGCTCTATTGGTTTTCAATGGAGGTTTGGAGGAAGAAAGAATTTGAGAGAGATGAGACTGATTTTTTATTTCAACTTTTGGTACTTGGTTTTGGTGTTAAAATTGACCTAAAACTGACCCTAATACCTTATATAGTCACTCCATAAATTACCCAAAAGACACCTAACCTTAATGGATCTTTTTGTGAAGTCAAAATGCTTAAAATACGATTTTTACGAATCTGGGAAGTGGCTGCGCGTCGCGGGTTTAATTTTATGATTTATTTTTGAAATCCAGATTGAGGAAGTGAGCCTCGTGTAGGACCCACATCATGAGGCCAAATTCAAATCTCCCCATGATGACTGCTCGTCGCGCAGAAGCCAAAAAAATCCTGCTGCACTAGGCTGCTTTGGCAGCCTGCTCGCCCAAGTTTGGGTCCTCCCCAAGGACCCTTCCGGTGGTCATGTGGGTGTCTGATGGTACTTTTTGACTATATATACTAAATTATAAGTATTCAAAGTCTTTAAAAAGTTTTGGACTTTATATGACCCTCCAAAATATTTACCAAACATAGGGACGTCAACTAGTTAAATTCTAGTAGTTTCCGGACGTTAAGGCATTTCGTTAATGCTATGAAAAAGATACTTCTAAAACAGGTAATTCACACTTACTTAGGTCTAAAATCACCATTACTCAACATATAAGGCTCTAGTATAAGTCATGTAATTTTGGGGTTTGACAGTATACTTGCCAATATACTTGCCTAAGGTAGGACCGGTAATATTTTTTGCTTAGGTAAAACAATAGCTAATAACCTATGGGGAACATAATTATGAGATAAGAAATATGTTCACTGAAACTCGACCTTATATTGAGATAGCTTCCATCTTACCATATCCACTTGATACTTGGCGTCCATTCCCATAAAGTAGTTCATTCACATTAACATTATTGTACTTGATAGGAATGTCATTAGTCTATCGACCAAAGGTACATCATTACACATGAATGGAAAGACATAAGTCTATTGATTTATAGTACATTATTAACATATCTCATTGAATCCTCACGAAAGGAATGTCATAACCCTATGGATTCATGATTTATCATTACATTGGTTCATTGAATCTTTAGGAAAAGAATGCCATAAGCCTATCAATTCAAGAGTCATCATTAAATTAGTTTATTGTCTCATAATGAAAAAATATACTTGGACATCGATTCAAAACATATCATCAAAAAACATTTACTAGTCATTTATGAAAGGAATTCCATTGGCCTATCGATTCATATTTATTAAATCAACACACATTCATTACACAAGAAGAGGATGCCTAAGACTACCAGTTCAATATACAATAATCAACATCACTTTCATTTATTCAAGAAGAGGATGCAAAAGCCTACCAATTCAAGATACATTATATTGACAAAACCTTTCACATTCTACAATCATCATTCATAAGTGTTATTTGATAATATGCTTTAAATAATAATACAATTGCATTTTCACCTTATATACTTCACATCATGATCATACATATATCCTTCATACCTTGCCCTTCAAGGCTACGAATCTAAACCCAAACATCTACCATAGTATATTAGATAAGTGGAATATCACGACTCAATAACTAATTCAACATGGAGATAAACAATTCAATAAGCTTTCATAATCAATCAATCGTATACCACAATTCACAATTTAGTATTTTGGGGGAAATCATGGGTTCATAAGAGAAGTTCATCATAATTGATAATTAATTCATCAATACTATTATAATTCATCACATATAAGCCTTTAAAAAGATTTTGAAGTGAAACCATGCTTAGGTTGAAATCCTAGCTTACTTGGGAATTTTGGAAACTGATCATCTTATGATCAAAGAGCTCCTTGAATGAAACTGTAACGACCTGTTTAGTCGTTTTGAGCAGCAGATTTTATTTCTGGAAAACTGGCTGAAATAACGGACCCCACGATGGACCGTCATGGTCACGACGGACCGTCGCAGGGTCTCGTTTCAAAACACTTAGAAATTCTGAAATTGGGTACTGAAAATCGACTCTCTGAACTTCGTGACGGACTTGCAGGACGGACCGTCACAGGCGTGACGGACCGTCACAGACCCTTGGTGGAAATTTGGGTCTTTGAACCTTGCGACGACCTGCAGGACGGACCGTCGCAGGCACGACGGGCCGTCACAGGTTGCATAATCCCAATCTGGGTCGGATTTCTTTACACGTTTTAAGGGACGTTTTGGACTATTCCTACTTTAATTATAAAGTTAGAGGGTTAAGGATTATAAGTCTAATTACTTGGGGGGTTAAAAGAGGTGACCTTAAGTTAATAAGTGGGTTATTATTGCCATCTTTCATTCTTAATTATATTCTAATTAGGGTAAAAGAAAGAGGGTTTGAATAAGAAAACTAGAAAGAACAAGAGAGAGGGAGAGAGGATCGATCGAACGAGAAGAAGAAGAAAGCTTTGGGGAAAATTCTTGCTTGATCACTAGTCTTCGGTGTAGGTAGGTTATGGTTTCTTTTACGATATTCGTAGTGAACTCTTAATAGCGAATGATATGTATTGATAGTATTGTAAACCTGCTATGTGCTTAAATTGTATGCTTGTATGAATGTGATTATATAATTGTGATTATATGAGTATGATGAAGTTATTGAACCCCAAATCTTGATAAACCCTAATCTCTTTGTTAATGATGATGCCTTGGTAATAAAAAAAGGCTTGATAAACTAAAGTAATGAGATTGATGATGCCTTAGTATAAGAAAAGGCTTGATGAACTAAAGTAATGAGAATGATGATGCCTTGGTATAAGAGAAGGCTTGATGAATTAATAGAATGAGATTAGGGGATCGGAGTGTCACGTTCCGACACGTAGAATTAGGGGATTGGGTGTCACGAACCGACACGTAGATTTAGGGGATCGGGTGTCATGAACCGACACGTAGATTTAGGGGATCGGGTGTCACGAACCGACACGTAGATTTAGGGGATCAGGTGTCACGAACCGACACGTAGATTTAGGGGATCGGAGTGTCACGTTCCGACACATAGTAGTAGGGGATCGGAGTGACACGTACCGACACAAGAGGAATAAAGATAATGAGGGAGCGGAGTGTCACGTACCGACACAAGAGTAAGAAAGATAATGAATCTTGAAAGATGTTAATGTACTCAATCTAATGAACCTAATTCCCAAATGAGTATGATATTGAGGCTTGAGTCCTCATGTGTGAACTTGACGGTAATTGTTAATGATATAGTACCTGATGTTGCTACATGTTGAGTATCATAGTTGATTTTATAATATTACTTGATATATATTGTTTTCTATTTTGAGTTGGCCGATGATATCTACTCAGTACCCGTGTTTTGTACTGACCCCTACTTTTATGTTTTCTTCTTTGTATTTGTGGAGTGCAGCAAACGTGCCGTCGTCTTCGACTCAATAGTAATTCAAGCCAGTCTTTACTACATCAGAAATTCAGGGTGAGCTAATGCTTCTAGCTTGGACTGGATCTTCTTCTTCAAGTCTTGATGCCTTGAGCTTCCGGCATGGACTAGCTTTTACTTGTTTTAGCTTTTAGAATACTCTTAGTTTAGTCATTTGATTATAGATGTTCTTGTGGTGATGACTTCCTGATTTTGGGGATAATAATAGTTATTGGTTTGATTTTATTAATCAGTTAAGTCTTCCGCATTACTTTCTGTCGATATTATATTGAAATGTTAAGGGTTAGTTTGGTTGGTTCGCTCACATAGGAGGGTAAGTGTGGGTGCCAGTCGCGGCTCGGTTTTGGGTCGTGACAAACTTGGTATCAAAGCATTAGGTTCGTTGGTCTCATTACACAAGAACAGGTCTAGTAGAGTCTTAAGGAACGGTAGGGGGACGCCTTTACTTCTCCTTGAGAGGCTATAAGACTTTAGGAAAATTCCACTCTTTCTTTCTTTCTTTCGTGCTATTACTTGAATCCAATTGGTATCTAGGTGATACAAATTGGT
This sequence comes from Solanum peruvianum, assembly GCA_027705065.1. NCBI lineage: Eukaryota > Viridiplantae > Streptophyta > Magnoliopsida > Solanales > Solanaceae > Solanum > Solanum peruvianum. Next base: position 33,521,606 of record JAKWJD010001759.1, read on the forward strand.
ATCTGACCATCTTCACTCTATTTCGCAGATAGTTAGAACTAGAGCAACGACTGCGCCAACAGCAACACCGGCAAGACAAGAAACGTCTGAGCCAGCCACTGGGGCTGTGGCTCGAGGAAGAGCAGTGGCAAGAGGACGTGGAAGAGGTCGTGGGAGGACGTCCTCTAGAGGGAGAGGACAAGAACCTAGCCCATCTGATACTAGGGCGGTGACTCCTCCACCGACTGAGGAGGTGATAAGAGAGGGTGAGGAAGGGGAGAATGAACAAGTGCAAAATGAGGAATTTCCACCCCAACCTACCCCAGAGATGATCAATCAGGTTCTTGCTTATCTTAGCGGGTTATCTGATCACGGTCAGGCACCTCCAGTGGTTTCTACACCAACACCTCCGGTTTCAGAGATACGACATGCGGCTACTATGGCACCTCGTATGGATGCCTCATTGGACATAGGCACGTTTCCACGTCTGACTACTGGGCCTATAATGACAAATGATCAACATGAACTTTTCAGTAAGTTCTTGAAATTGAAACCTCCAGTCTTCAGGGGTGCTGAATCTGAGGATGCTTACGATTTTCTGGTTGACTGTCATGAGCTACTACACAAGATGGGTATAGTAGAACGGTTCGGTGTTGAGTTCGTGGTAGTTATCAGTTTCAAGGGAACGCCAAAATGTGGTGGCGATCACATGTTGAGTGTCAACCGACAGAGGCCACACCTATGACTTGGGCATCCTTCTCTAGTTTGTTTATGGAGAAGTATATCCCCGGACTTTGAGGGATAGGAAAAGAGATGAGTTCTTGAGCCTAGAGCAAGGTAGGATGTCGGTTTATGCATACGAGGCTAAGTTTCGGGAAATCCCAGTATGCCACCCAACTTGCTTCAGTCCACAAGAGCGGATTCTCCGGTTTGTGAAGGGGTTGAGGTCAGAATTGCGGATTTCAGCCTTACAGGTAGCAGCCACGACAAAATCCTTCCAAGAGGTGGTAGACTTTGTGATAGAGGTGGAAGGAGTGAAGCCAACATCGACATCAAAAAGGTTTCGAAAGGGAGGGGAGTTCAATGGCTCTTACACTAGAGGACAGGGTTTCGGAGGTTACTCAGTTCGACCCGTTCAGTCTTCACTACAGACTGTAGTTGGGGGTCCACCTCAGATCGGTCAACACTTCTTTGAGAGACCTATGCTTCACTCTAGAGAGTGTTATGGATGTGGGGAGACTGGACATATTAGGAGGAATTGTCCAAAACAGAGTTATAGACCCCCAATAGCTAGAGGTAGAAGTGGTCATGGTAGAGGCCGTTATTCGGGAGGACGTGGTGGTCGAGGTAATAGTGGTCACCAAAACGGCAGAGGTGATGGGCAAAACGGAGCCACTACAACACAACATGGTAGGGGCAACGGACAGACAAACGATAGGGCCCATTGTTACGCTTTCCCTGGGCGGTCTGAAGCGGAGGCATCAGATGCTGTCATCACAGGTAATTTTTTGGTTGTGATTGCATGGCTTCTGTGTTGTTTGATCCCGGATCCACATTTTCTTATGTATCTTCCTCATTTGCTAATGGTCTTAATTTACATTGCGAATTTCTTGACATGCCTATTCGTGTTTCTACTCCGGTGGGTGAGTCTGTGATAGTTGAAAAAGTGTATAGGTCTTGCTTGGTGAATTTTGTGGGGAGCAACACTTATGTAGATTTGGTTATCTTAGAAATGGTTGATTTTGATGTAATTCTGGGTATGACTTGGCTTTCTCCGAATTTTGCGATTTTGGATTGTAATGCTAAAACTGTGACATTAGCCAAGCCTGGGACAGATCCGTTAGTGTGGAAGGGTGACTACACTTCCAATCCGGTGAGTATCATCTCCTTTCTTCGTGCTAAGAAAATGGTTAGTAAAGGGTGTTTAGCTTTCTTGGCCATCTCAAGGATGACACTACCCAAGTACCTTCGATTGAGTCGGTTTCGGTAGTCCGTGAGTTTTGGATGGGTTCCCTGCAGATCTTCCTGGTATGCCACCAGATAGGGATATTGACTTCTGTATTGATCTTGAACGGGTACTCGCCCCATTTCTATACCCCCTTATAGAATGGCTCCCGCGGAGTTAAGAGAGTTAAAGGCACAACTTCAAGAGTTGTTGAGCAAAGGCTTCATTAGACCAAGTGCATCTCCTTGGGGTGCTCCGGTGCTATTTGTGAAGAAGAAGGATGGGAGTTTTCGGATGTGCATAGACTACCGACAGTTGAACAAGGTAACTATTAAGAACAAGTATCCCATTCCTCGCATTGATGACTTGTTCGATCAGTTACAAGGTGCTTGTGTCTTCTCTAAAATTGACTTGAGATCCGGTTATCATCAATTGAAAATACGGGCAGCGGATGTGCCAAAGACTGCTTTCGAACTAGGTATGGGCATTATGAATTTGTGGTAATGTCTTTTGGTCTTACGAATGCCCCTGCTGCGTTCATGAGTTTGATGAACGGGATTTTCAAGCCATATCTGGATCTCTTTGTGATCGTATTTATTGATGATATACTGATATACTCACGGAGCAAGAAGGAACATGAGGAGCATTTGAGAATGGTGTTAGAGTTATTAGGAAGAAGAAGCTTTATGCCAATTTTCCAAGTGTGAGTTTTGGCTAGATTCAGTGTCCTTCTTGGGACACGTGGTTTCTAAGGATGGAGTGATGGTGGATCCATCTAAGATTGAGACAGTGAAGAATTGGGTGAGACCTACAAACGTGTCAGAAATAAGGAGTTTTGTTGGTTTAGCTAGCTACTACACTACTACGATTTGTCAAGGGATTCTCTTCTATTGCTTCCCAACTAACGAACTTGACTAAGCAGAATGTCCCATTTGTATGGTCGGATGAGTGTGAGGAAAGCTTTCAAAAACTCAAGACCTTGTTGACCACTGCACCAATCCTTACCTTGCCAGTAGAGGGTAAGAACTTCATCGTTTATTGTGATGCATCCTATTCAGATTTGGGTGCAGTGCTAATGCAAGAGAAGAATGTGATTGCTTATTCTTCGAGGCAATTAAAGGTGCATGAACGTAACTATCCGACCCATGATCTGGAGTTGGCCGCGGTAGTATTTGTACTAAAGAAATGGAGACACTATTTGTATGGGGTTAAGTGTGAAGTCTATACGGACCATCGTAGCCTACAGTATGTCTTCACTCAGAAGGATTTGAATTTGAGACAGAGGAGATGGATGGAACTACTGAAGGACTACGATATCACTATTCTGTATCATCCGAGAAAAGCGAACGTTGTGGCGGATGCTTTAAGTAGAAAGGCCGGAAGCATGGGAAGTCTAGCTTATTTGCAAGTTTCTAGACGCCCATTGGCTAGAGAGGTGCAGATTCTGGCTAATGACCTTATGAGGTTAGAAATAAATGAGAAGGGAGGATTGTTAGCTTGTGTGGAGGCAAGATATTCCTTCCTTGACAAGATTAAGGGAAAACAGTTTGAGGATGAGAAACTAGGTCGAATTAGAGATAAAGTGTTGCAAGGAGAGGCTAAAGAAGCAATAATTGATGAGGAAGGTGTTTTGAGGATTAAGGGAAGGGTATGTGTGCCTCGTGTTGATGACTTGATCCACACTATTCTTACAGAGGCTCATAGTTCCGGATACTCTATACATCCTGGTGCAACCAAGATGTACCGTGACCTAAAACAACACTTTTGGTGGAGTAGAATGAAGTGCGACATTGTTGATTTTGTTGCCAAATGTCCAAATTGTCAACAAGTAAAGTATGAACACCAGAGGCCCGGAGGAACACTTCAGAGAATGCCCATTCCTGAATGGAAGTGGGAGAGAATCGCAATGGACTTTGTGGTTGGTCTTCCAAAGACATTGGGTAAGTTTGATTCCATTTGGGTGATTGTTGATAGGTTAACTAAGTCTGCTCACTTCATTCCTGTCAAGGTGACCTACAATGCAGAGAAGTTAGCCAAATTTACATCTCAGAGATTGTTCGATTGCATGGGGTTCCACTCTCCATTATATCAGATAGAGGTACGCAATTTACTTACTTCTAAGTTTTGGAGAACATTGTATGCGGAATTAGGTACTAGGTTGGACCTTAGTACTGCGTTTCACCCTCAGACTGATGGTCAGTCTGAGCGAACGATTCAAGTGTTGGAGGATATGCTTCGTGCATGTGTGATAGAATTCGGGGGCCATTGGGATAGCTTCTTACCTTTGGCAGAGTTTCATACAATAATAGCTATCACTCCAGTATTGACATGTCTCCATTTGAAGCATTGTATGGGAGGAGGTGTAGGTCTCCCATTGGTTGGTTCGATGCATTTGAGGTTAGACCTTGGGGTACTGACCTCTTGAGGGATTCGTTAGATAAAGTGAAGTGCATTCAAGGAAAGCTTCTAGCGGCTCAAAGTAGGCAAAAAGAATATGCAGATCGAAAGGTTAGAGATTTGGAGTTTATGGAGGGTGAACAAGTCTTGTTGAAAGAGGTAAGCTAAGTCCAAGGTATATTGGACCATTTGAGGTACTAAAGCGAGTAGGGGAGGTGGCTTATGAGTTAGCCTTGCCTCCAGGGCTGTCCGGAGTTCATCCGGTATTTCATGTGTCCATGTTGAAAAGATACCATGGGGATGGAAACTACATCATCCGTTGGGATTCAGTCTTGCTTGATGAGAATTTGAATTATGAGGAGGAACCGGTTGCTATTTTAGATAGAGAGGTTCGCAAGCTGAGGTCGATAGAGATTGCATCCATCAAAGTTCAATGGAAGAATCGACCGGTTGAAGAGGCCACTTGGGAGAAGGAGGCAGATATGCAAGAAGAATACCCACATCTGTTTAAGGATTCAGGTACTCCTTCTCGCCCTTGTTTTTCTTCTTGTGATCGTTCGAGGACGAACGATGGGTAAATTGGTATCTATTGTAACGACCTGTTTAGTCGTTTTGAGCAGCAGATTTTATTTCTGGAAAACTGGCTGAAACGACGGACCCCACGACGGACCGTCATGGTCACGACGGACCGTCGCAGGGTCTCGTTTCAAAACACTTAGAAATTCTAAAATTGGATACTGAAAATCGACTCTCTGAACTTCGTGATAGACTTGCAGGACGGACCGTCACAGGCGTGACGGACCGTCACAGGCGTGACGGACCGTCACAGGCGTGACGGACCGTCACAGACCCTTGGTTGAAATTTGGGTCTCTGAACCTTGCGACGACCTGCAGGACAGACCGTCGCAGGCACGACGGCCTGTCACAGGTTGCGTAATCCCAGTCTGGGTCGGATTTCTTTACACGTTTTAAGGGACGTTTTGGACTATTCCTACTTTAATTATAAAGTTAGAGGGTTAAGGATTATAAGTCTAATTACTTGGGGGTTAAAAGAGGTGACCTTAAGTTAATTAGTGGGTTATTATTGCCATCTTTCATTCTTAATTATATGCTAATTAGGGTAAAAGAAAGAGGGTTTGAATAAGAAAACAAGAAAGAACAAGAGAGAGGGAGAGAGGATCGATCGAACGAGAAGAAGAAGAAAGCTTTGGGGAAAATTCTTGCTTGATCACTAGTGTTCGGTGGAGGTAGGTTATGGTTTCTTTTACGATATTCGTAGTGAACTCTTAATAGCGAATGATATGTATTGATAGTATTGTAAACCCTGCTATGTGCTTAAATTGTATGCTTGTATGAATGTGATTATATAATTGTGATTATATGAGTATGATGAAGTTTTGAACCCAAATCTTGATAAACCCTAATCTCTTTGTTAATGATGATGCCTTGGTAATAACAAAAGGCTTGATAAACTAAAGTAATGAGATTGATGATGCCTTAGTATAAGAAAAGGCTTGATGAACTAAAGTAATGAGAATGATGATGCCTTGGTATAAGAGAAGGCTTGATGAATTGATAGAATGAGATTAGGGGATCGGAGTGTCACGTTCCGACATGTAGAATTAGGGGATCGGGTGTCACGAACCGACACGTAGATTTAGGGGATCGGGTGTCACGAACCGACACGTAGATTTAGGGGATCGGGTGTGACGAACCGACACGTAGATTTAGGGGATCGGGTGTCACGAACCGACACGTAGATTTAGGGGATCGGAGTGTCACGTTCCGACACATAGTAGTAGGGGATCGGAGTGTCACGTACCGACACAAGAGGAATAAAGATAATGAGGGAGCGGAGTGTCACGTACTGACACAAAAGTAAGAAAGATAATCAATCTTGAAAGATGTTAATGTACTCAATCTAATGAACCTAATTCCAAATGAGTATGATATTGAGGCTTGAGTCCTCATGTGTGAACTTGACGGTAATTGTTAATGATATAGTACCTGATGTTGCTACATGTTGAGTATCATAGTTGATTTATATATTACTTGATATATATTGTTTCTATTTTGAGTTGGCCGATGATATCTACTCAGTACCTGTGTTTTGTACTGACCCCTACTTTTATGTTTTCTTCTTTGTATTTGTGGAGTGCAGCAAACGTGCCGTCGTCTTCGACTCAACACTAATTCAAGCCAGTCTTTACTACATCGGAAATTCAGGGTGAGCTAATGCTTCTAGCTTGGACTGGATCTTCTTCTTCAAGTCTTGATGCCTTGAGCTTCCGGCATGGACTAGCTTTTACTTGTTTTAGCTTTTAGAATACTCTTAGTTTAGTCATTTGATTATAGATGTTCTTGTGGTGATGACTTCCAGATTTTGGGGATAATAATAGTTATTGGTTTGATTTTATTAATGAGTTAAGTCTTCCGCATTACTTTCTGTCGATATTATATTGAAATGTTAAGGGTTAGTTTGGTTGGTTCGCTCACATAGGAGGGTAAGTGTGGGTGCCAGTCGCGGCTCGATTTTTGGTCGTGACAGAAACTTAATCAAGGATGAAGACTAACATACCTTGATTGTCAAAACTCCACAGAAATTGAGTGAGAAATATAAAATCTTGAGGGTCAAACCTTGACTATTTCTTCTCCAAAGGTGGTTTATAGAGAGTGGATTATTTTGGCGACGGTAGTTTCTATTTTTGAGTTTAGGAAATAATGAATTGAAAAAGAAATTAAAAAGCCTTAAATAAGTCTAATTAATGAAAATAAACCTTCCCCAACACATAATAAACTATTGATGAATTTACCATGTTGCCCTTACCATGGCCGAATTTGACAACTTTCCCGGTTCCATCCACGCCCCATGTACCAATACAGCATAAAAGGAAGAATTTTGAGGAATTAGCTCCACAACAAGGAAAGAGTAAATTACTTGAGCACAAATTAGTAGTTCAATCATCTTCAAGGGAAGAACATAGAACCTCACATATTATTGGAGGGAAAGGACAAACTAAACAGAGGTTATTTCAATCTGAAGAGTCCATTCAAGATAAATGAATTAAACATTCTATGAGCTGTAGGTTCCAAACGTCATTCAAGGAAGGTGTTACTGCTTCAGTACATGTTACTAGAACAACATTAGGTAATGAAGTGGTACAACATAATATTGAGGATCTACTTAACTTTATTCATGTGAAGAGGATGTCGGTTCGATTAGCCACTAGTATTGGTCAGTTTCACGATAAGCAACAGCTAGGCAATGGAGTGGTACATAATGAACATGATATTCTTTATCTACCAAATGGCAAGCACTTAAAGATGAAGCTGGTAATACCAGCTAGTACTATTGATCTGTTTGTAAAAAAACAAAGGATACGCCTAGATGAAGAACCAAAATGTGATAACAACACAACAATTGATGTGAAATTTATTCATACTCCTATTATTAATGAACACAATAAAGGATTGGATGATCTTGTGGATCAAGAAGAAGTTGGTGGATATGACTGTGATGCTGAAGAGAAAATTAACATTGTTTGTAATCCAAAAGATATGTCTTAAACATTGTAAAATTTAGTACTCGTTATGATAGTAATATCTTATTTCATGTGTTTTACATCAATCTAGAATTATCAAATCCAAAAAAAGTTTGAGGAAAAACAACATAAAAGGATATTCATGCAAAAAATTTGGAAGAGAGAAAGGAGGTGACATTTCATAAAGGACAAGCACTGGGACTAACTAATAAGATAGCGTCACAATTAAGCAACTTTATAGGAACTGTTGCAAGGAATCCTAGATTCATCACCTTGATGTATACGAATTGGCATGTGGTGCCAAAGGATAAAGAACACGTGAGAATATATCAATGTAAGAACAATCACTCTTGAGATTGCATATTTTATTATTTGGTTTTACTTACTGAAGATAAATATATTTTATTTTGGATAGTCCAAATTTCTTATTCCTGTAGAGGAAAGAAGTGGGTGATGGCTAGTCTTCATGATACTTGGAGGCGATACAAACAAAAAATTAAAAAGAGTTTTTTTTGATAAAAATAGTACCTTTGAGGAGATGCTAGCAAAACGTCCTAATGGTATTCCAGAGACTCAAATCCGCAAGTTGATCGAGTATTCAAAACACACAACTGTTCAAGTAAGGCTAAGATATTGCATTTCTACTCATTGACATATTCTTTTTCTTATCTATTTTTTTACTTATAAATTCAATTATATCTTTTTATGTAATAATGGACCTCTCAAAACAAGAAAAAACAAAAATGGAGGTATCGAATGGGACCTATTAATTTTGCTAGAGTACGTGTGGCATTGGTCATACCATTTCTTCAAAAATTTGAATTTCATTTTTTTGTACTTTATTAGAACATGCTGATGTTTTTTTTTGATATACTTTGTAGCATGTAGCCAAAGACAACAACGAAGAACCATAACAGTCTGAAATGTTTACTGCAACTCATACCAAGACGGGAAAGCAAAACCAGGATGATACTCAAGTTACTATAATAACTTTTTAATAAAGGATTAGTAGTGAATTTGATTTATACTTAAAATTTATATATTGTAGGGAGTTTTACTCCATTTAATTTTATCATGTCTGTCTTCTTCTTCTTTCCTGTGCAAGTGCGATGAGATATCAATTCTTTGTCGATGTCGCTAAATTGTTTGCTAGGATAATTAATGCTATTTTTAAGTTGTTCATCACTATCATAGGACTGGAAATGAAATAGTACTTACAATTCAGTATGAATGCCAAAGTTCTGGGAAAACAACTGATGATGCATTTAGAGCAGTGTTTGGGAAGGAGCAGCCTGATTGACTTAGGTGCTATGGTAGATCAGAGACAACAAGTTATTTGAAGAAAGATAAGGAAATTAAAAATCTAAAACTAAAGAATGCCAATGAAATAAATTCTCTAAAGGAAGAAGTCAGGGAAGAAATGCGACATTTATTCACTCAATTGCTACAAAAAAAAAACACGGATTGAATTTTAAAGATATACCTGTGTGTTTTGTATCTAACCTCGCTTCACCTATTTATGCAAGTAGCACAAAAGTTGTAGGTGGCACAAATCTTCCACATTCTTTGGGATCAGCTCATGATTCGATTCTTCGAAAGGTATTATGTATATAAGATTCTCTGCTGATAGTCTGCATATTGTCTTTCTTCTATTTGAGTTGGTGTTCTTTGTAATGAAATTCTTAGCTTATTTTACCATCTTGAATTTTTGAAACTTCAGTTGTACATTGTTTTAGTTGTACAAGTGTTGTATTGTGTTGAAGAAGGAGTGAAGTGATTTTTGGTTGTAGTTGTGTACTTTTTTACCCTAATGTTTTACTGCTTTGATAGTCTGCATATCAGTCTGTCAATGCTATGTTGCACTGAATCTTTGAAAGAGATTTGCTTTCAATTTGATATGTTATTTATGATGGTATTTGTAATCAAGGTATATTATATTGATGGTCTTTGCATACTATGTTCCCTCCCTCCATACGATAAAGATATTGTTGTTTAACAATGATTTTGTCTAGAATTTTTGTGAATAATGGTCGATAGTGGGTAATTGACAATCTTTGTCCAACTTTGTTGTCCACTGTGTGCCATCCATATATTGCAGTAAAGTAGAATTCTACAGATGATGTAATGCTTTTTATATGGCCGTGTATTATTTGATCAGTCATTGCGTCCCCCCTTAGATCACACAATCTTTGTTGTTGGTTGTGCTGCATTCTCCTGCTCCACTGACTAGTTTTGAACTCCCTGTTGGCTAGCCATTCTTTAGTGGACTGTAAATATTCCCAGTAAGCATTGCCAATGGTTTGGGGCTCAAACTATTTTTTGCAGGTGATTTATGTTTCACGTTATGAAATTCTTCCTCCTTTTGGAGTTGTGGGAATTTAGTAGTAAAATTCTCAATTATCTCTTATTATAGTACCTCTTGGTTTTGATCTTGTATCAGTTGCGATTGTTGTACTATTTTCTGAGGCAAATTTCTCTGGTTTTGACCCTCTCCTTCTCATGTGTTGTTGTTTTAGGTTTGGATTTTTTATACTACATTCATGTCCAACTTGTAAACATGTATTGCAGTACTAAGGAAACCAGTATTACCATACCTCTTCATCAAAAACTCATCCAGTAGAATCTTGAACTTTGACTATTTGTGGAAGAGGGACAGTGACATCCATCTCTATAAGAACCCTGGCATATGAGATTTTCTCCTGTTTGCTTGTACATTCATCGACATACACTAGATTTTCTAAGGTATTGCTTATTCTGCTAAGTAAGTCCGTACCCCAAGAGTTTAGTGGAAGGTTTGGCAACTTTACCCACAGTGGTACAACATTTAGTGCCACGTTGGCAAAATTGAAGTTGGGTTCCAACACACACAATTAATGGCTTAGCTTGTTTGCGAAGATATGTGGGCCTGACAATAAGACTTCATCACTATATTCATTGTTGCTGAATCTTAATACGAAGTAGTCATCACTGTGATAATAAACTTTTGGTTTAGATATGTAGTTCCATTGTCTGGATAAATATCTTTAATATTGCACCACTTATTTTTGCATTTTGAATGTGCAGGAAAATTCCAGTAATTGAATTTGAATATTTGGTAGAAGTAAACTCGATCTACTATAGTGAATGATGAAGAGTTTTTGTACTAATGTCATATACGTTTGAATGAAACATTTGTTTTTTTTTTTGGAATTTATTTATAAAGATTTTTAAGTAATCACTTTCTGATTTTTGGTTGTACAAGAAATGTTTCTTGAAGTTTATTTGAAATATTAGCTTCGATTTAATTATTAGTTAAGTTTGTGCTTTAGGTCACTTGTATGTATGTAGCATATATATATATATATATATATATATATATATATATATATATAATATATATATATATATATATATATATATATATATAACGTTACACTTTATCAGTGTTTCTCTAGATGACATATAAAGTTACACTTTAAAAGTGTTGCTCTAGATGAGACATAAAATTACATTTTATAAGTTGTACTCTAGCTGAGATATAAAGTTACACTTTATAAATGTTACTCTAGATGAAAAGGCAACACTTTGTAAGTGTTTCTCTAGATGAACGATAAAAGAAAACAATTTGTAAGTGTGACTAATAACACTGTAAAGACACACTTTTAAGTGTAGTCTAATAAAAAATAGGTGTTGTTAATACATCGCAACAAAGCATGCCTTTATACCTCTTTGGCTAGGCTTTATAAGTGTACCAAAAGATGGAAACATTTAAAAAGTGTTGCCTAATGTCAAAGGTTACACTTGATTAGGCCACCCCTAAAAAGTGTTGTTGAAAGTCCAAAAGTGTAGCCTTTTGTCAAAGACCATACTTTTCGCTAATTAAGGTTAAACTTTAGTGGTGTGGCCGTATGCCTAAATGGTGTAGTGGATGTTGAGTTCATTCTCAAAAAAGTTATAAGGGAAATAAGTATTCCCTAAGACTTTATAAATTTTTTCACATTTAAGATAAGAGGAAACTAAGATTTCCCAAAAGAGTTTTGAGCAATAAAAGGGAACATTGATTCCAAGACTGCTTTTAAATCTAAGTGTTGAGCAATTATCTCAACCCAGAGAAAGAAGTTGTTTTAATAACACATGAGTTAAGTACATTTTTCTGAGTAGTATTGAGCACCAATATGGGGATGGAAGTTCATAATAACTCAATTCTCCATAGACCATGTAACGATTACGGGCATTAAAGGATCACACTTTTTAGATGGTCACATAAGTTAACCTAGTGGATCCACTAATTTAAGTTTGTCCTAAACCGACGACATGGTATATGATGGTCCTCCGCAGCGTGAGGTAAAATATTGTACAATCACTTAGGCTCATAGTGATAGTCGTCGGTGAGAGAATCTCTCATAAAAGTTATATTACTTTAACTTAGTAAAGTAAAGTTTGTTATTTCCTTATCTTTAATGAACTAAGATTGTTTTCAGTTGATTTTTAAGCTTTATTGCGTTATATAAAGTTGAGTATCCTTGAGTTGAGAATAGCTAAGGTAAGTGTTTCTTTCACAACTCTTTCAAGCCTATGTTGTTTTAGCAATGAAACTCTCAGACTTGTACATTAAATGTACTTATGTTTGGTGATCTGCATCGTTTTATGATGGAGACTCATGTTACTTGAATCAGCATCCGGCGTACCGTTGATCTAGTGAGTAGCTTAGAGTCAGTTCGTAAGTTTCCTTTGATTTTGGAGGACATCTTCATCACTCAATTATCCTTTTTTTTAGTTTTTAGTTATTAGGATAATAAGGGGTCTTGTCACAACATCCCTTTTTAATTTAGAGGCTTCATACACAGATAGAAGTAGCTCTTTAATCTCTCTATTTCACTTGTAAACGATTGAGTTTTGAGTTACTATTTTGGCTAAGTGATTTTGTTTTAGTTATTCCTTGAGTTATATTTTCTTGTGTTTAAGTCTTCAGCTGTGTAAGTAAGCAAGGCCGAGCGTCTCCTTGACGCTAGCAATGATCTTCGGGTGTTGGCCACATTCATAGCATAGACCCAGGGCGTGATAAACTTTTTATCAAAGCATAGAGTTCAAGAGTCATATAGAGTATATGAAGCCTTGTCTAATTCGTGCTTGCACATACTTCAGATAACCATGCCTCCACTAAGAGAAGCAAGAGATCATCCACCTAGGAGGAATGTTGAGTAACCAAAGTTACCCAATGCATCGGAATTGCAACCTCAAGGGGAAGTCACTAACCCTATGTTACGTGAGGCTATTAGTATGTTAATCCAACCAGTGACTAACCAACTCAGGCAACAATGAGGAGCTCGACAAAAAGAGGCTGATAATTCAAGGATTTGTGAGTTCATGAGGACAAACCCTCCAAGTTTCATATGTTCAATCACTACTAAGGATTCAGATAATTTAATTAAGTAATTTAAAAAGGTGTTTGATATCTTGCATTTTGGGAACGCTATGAGAGTTGACATAGAAACATATTAACTGAAAACTGTTGTTAGGACTTGGTTTTATTAGTGGAAGGAGGGTACAGATGAGAATGCACCACATCTGAGTTGGACCTTTTTTGAAGAAGCTTTCTTGGGTGTTTATTTCCCCGAGAATTGAAAGAGGCTAAGGTAAGGGAAAATTTCTTACACTTAAGCAAGATTTTCACAGTGTGCGTGAGGATGGGTTGAGGTTCACCTAACTATATTGCTAAGCTCCGAAAATTGTTATGGACATGAGGAGTAGACTTTGTCTAGTTGTTGCTAGCTTTGGTCGTTCATCAAGCAAAGAGGGAAAAGAAACAATGCTGGTTGGAGACATGTACATATTAAGGTTGATGGTTTATGTGCACCAGGTTGTGGAAAAGAAGTTGAGGGATAGATAAGAACTAAAAAAATAAGAAATCCACGACAGTGAGTGAGTCTAGGTAGCATAAGGGCAATACAAATCGTTCTTCCTTTCATATGCAAAATGGATCTGCAGTATTATCTGCTAGTTCACCTGCATCCATAAACAAAGTGTAGTATCATGTCTAGAATTCACAGATAATAAGAGCTAGGCCAACACAGTCACAAGGTAGTTTGACACAAAGAGGTAGTTGGGCTCTTGTATGCTCTAGGTCTGGTAGGCACCACTCAGGTAAGTATTATGATGGGCAGTCAAGTTGCTACAAGTGCGTTCAAGAGGGTAACTTCATAAAAGAGTTTCCTAAGAATAAGCATGATGGTGGAAGTTCAGGCAATAGAGCCCAATCATCATTAGTTGCTCCACCAGAGAGGTTGCACATCGAGGAGGTACTTCCGCTACTGGCGGAGGAGAAAATCACCTCCATGCAATCATGAGTCGCCACAAAAAAGAGAACTCTGCAGATGTTGTCAAGAACATGATAAAACTTTTTACTTTAGATGTTTATGCTTTGCTAGAGCAATGATAAATTTTATCTTTTGTAACCCCTTATCTTGCAAATAAGTTTGATATCCTCCTTGAGAAACTTTGTGAACATTTTTCTATTGCTATAGTTGTTGGGGAGTCTTTATAGTAGAGAGAGTCTATTATGATTATCCTATTTCAATTAATCACAATAACACCATGGCTGATTTAGTTGAGTTAGACATGGTAGATTTCGATGTCATTCTAGGTAAGGATTGGCTTCACGCCTGTGATTCATCAATAGTATGTAGTACTCGAGTAGTAAAGTTTCAGATTCCTTATGATCAGTCATTGAGTGGAGTAGCAGTTCAATAGTTTGTAACGGTTGTTTCATTTTGTACCTTCAGGCAAGAAAGTTAGTTTCAAAGGGTTTTATCTATGAATTAGTGTGAGTTAATGACTCAAGTGCTGCGATACATCCCATTCACTCAAATCCTATCGTAAAAGAGTTTCTAAAATTCTTTCGTGATGATCTTCCTAGAGTCCCTCCTGAGAGAGAAATAGACTTTGGCATAGACATAATCCTAGATACCCATTCTCTATATATTCCTCTATATAGAATGGCACCAGTGGAGTTTAAAGATTTGAAGATTAGATGAAAGATTTGTTAGATAAGGGTCTCATTTTACCAAATGTCTCACCTAGGGTAGCTCCAGTCATATTTGTGAGAAAGAAAGTTGGTTCTCTTAGGAAGTGTATATATTATCGACAATTAAACAAGGTTACCATAAAAGGTAAACATCATCGTCCAAAGATTGATGATCTTTTCGAACGACTTCAGGGTGTTTCCTGCTTCTCAAAAATTGATCACAGATCGGGCTACCATCATTTGACAGTTAGAGAATGTGATATTAGAAAGAAAACTTTAGAACCCGATATGGGAATTAAGAATTTTTGTCATGTCCTTTGGGTTGACCATTGTGCCTTCAACATTTATGGATCTTATTAATAGAGTCTTCAAAACATATTTTTTACATACTTGATATCGTCTTCATTAATGACATACTTTTCGACTCAAGGAATGAACAAAATCATGCTAGTCATCTCAGAACAGTTCTTCAAACTTTGAAAGATATGAATTTATATGCTAATTTCTCAAACTCTGAATTTTTTCTTAAGTCTACGGCATTTTTGGCCACATAGTCTCCGGTGATGGAATAAAAGTTGATATCTAAAAGATGGAAGCAATCTAGAATTGGCCTAGACCCACGTCACCAACCGATATTAGGAGTTTCTTGGGTTTGTTGGCTAATCTAGAAGGTTTGTTGAGGGGTTTTCATCTTTTTATCTTCTTTGACCAAGTTAACTTGAAAGACAATTAAGTTTCAATTGTTTGAAGCTTGTGATAAAATATTCCATGAATTGAAAAAAAGGTTAACTACTACATCTGTTTTAACTTTACCATAAAGTACTCAATACTTTGTAGTGTATTGTGATGTATCTTGAGTTGGTTTGGGTTGTGTCTAAATGAAAAATTTCAAGGTTATAACATATGCCTCTAGACAGTTGAAAGTTCATAACCCATGACTTAGAGTTGGTTGAAGTAGTTTTTTCCTTTAAATTATAGAATCACTATTTTTATGTTGATATATTCATTGATAAAAAGAACCTACAATACATGTTCACTAAAGAAGAGCTTAATCTCCGACAAATAAGATGGTTAGAATTGCCTAAGGATTATCACATGAGCATTCATTACCACCAAGTTAAGGGTAATGTGGTTGTTGATTCCTTAACCATGTTGTCTATGGGTAGTATTGTCTATCTTGAAGAACAAAAGAAATAACTAGAAAAAGATGTGCATACATTGGAAACTTAGGGGTCCGAATTATTGATTCTACAGAAGGATGAATAGCAGTGAAAAATGAAGTTGAGTCATCGTTATTGTTAGAAGTGAAAAAAAAGCAAGACCAAGATACCATTTTGCTTGAATTGAACGAAAAATATTCATAAGCAAAGAGTATTAGCTTTTGAACAAAGGGGATATGGTGTATTGATATATCTCGGTAGATTTTGTGTAACTATGGTGGATGGACTCCAAGAAAAAAATCATGAATGAATCTCATAGCCCCAAATATTCCATTCATTCGAGTTCCACAAAGATGTACCACGATTTGATAGAAGTATATTGGTGGAAAGGTATGAAGAAGGGCGTTGCTGAGTTTGTTGCTAATTGCCCGAATTTTCAACCAGTAAAAATAGAGCACTAAAAATCTTGAAGTATGACTCAGAATATTAAACTTCCAAAATGGATTAGGAGATAAATAATATGGACTTCATCACAGGGTTACCAAGGTCTCGCAGTCAACATGTATCTATTTGGGTGATTATTCATGAAATAAAAAAATTGGCCAACTTTTTATCGATAAAGACTACCCTTTCGGCAGAAGATTATGCTAGGTTGTACATTCAAGAGGTGGTAAGACCTCATGGAGTTTCGGCATCAATCATTTCATATAGAGGTGCACAATTTGTTTTATAGTTCTGAAAATCATTTTAAAAAGTTTTGGGTTCAAAAGTTAATTCAAGTATTACCTCACATCTCAAGCCGACGGGCAAGCAGAGTTTACTATCCAGACCTTAGAAGATATGTTGAGGGATTCTGTGATTGATTTCAAAGGAAACTGTGATAATCACGTACCTCTCATTGAATTTGCTCAAAACAACAGTTAACACTCTAGAATCCAAATGGATCCTTATGAAGCTCTTTGTGGGAAAAGATGCAGATCTCCTATTTGATTGTTTAAGTTTGGTGAAGCAGGGTTGAAGGAAAAGATCTAGTTCATTAAGCTACGGAGAAGGTGAAAATGATCCAAGAGAGGTTGAGGACCACATAGAGTCATCAGAATTCCTAGTTTGAAGTAGATAATTGGGTTTACTTGAAAGCTTCACCCATTAATCGTGTTCAGAGTTTTGGTAAAAAGGGGAAACTTAGTCACTGATATATTGGACCTTATAAAATATTTAAGAGAATTGACAATGTAACTTATGAGTTGGAGCTACTACAAGAGTTGGCAGCAATTCATCCAGTATTGCATGTCTCCAAGTTAAATAAGTGCATGGGGGACCCTTCATTTATCATTCCAACAAAGAATATTGATATCAAATATAACTTGTAATTTGAGAATATTTTTGTGCAAATCCTAGATCGCCAAGTTTGCAAGTAGAGAACAAAAGAGGTAGCCACAGTCAAGGTCCTTTGGAGAAACTAATTTATTTAAGAAGCTACTTGGGAAGGTGAAGAGGAACTAAAGAAGAAATATCCACATATCTTCGAATCCGGAGAAAGTACAGGCTGTACTAATTTTCTTCTTAGTACTCTTTAAATTTTGAGTAAGCATGTTGTTTGGTTGCAATTGCATGTGGGTGTTTGAACTTTATGTTGCTACCCTATGTAATGTAAGAGTAATCTCATTCAAGGACGAATGTTTCCAACGGGAAGATACTGTAACAACTCGCAACTATAATTACTAGAAAAGAGTTGAAAATGTGAAAATACCAATTTTTTAAAGAATAGGAAAATCAGGAAATTTTAAGTAAGTTAAAAAGTGAGTTTTTGGTAACTTGAAATGACCATAACTCCTAGTTCATGATGAATTAGGAGTGATTCAATATATGATTGAAAATCCATCAGAATAATATTTCCAACGACGCTGAGATTCTGAATCCTTGATATTGTATGAGTGAGGTTTGCCTTGCGGAAGTTGGGTTGTAGTGTGTGTAATCCTGGCTAAGGGGTTGCTCAAGTCCAACAAAGGTCTTAGGGTGCCGGGAACGTCCAAGGTGTAGGCTCGGGGCGTGACAATTATTTTAATGTTTAAAGTCTCCCTTTGGAATTGTATTTTGGTGTTCCAAGTCACCTTTTTGGTTAATCCCTAATCAAAAGGAAATGACTCTTTATATGCTCTGCGAAATGATTGATTAGGTAAGGAATTCTGTTGAATGAGGGGGAGGTATAAGGCATCCGCCGAGTCCCGTGGTTCAAGTACGATCACTTTTTTGAATATATATGACTTAAATTAATTTTGGATTTTGGACATAAATTTATTTAAACATGCTGAAGTAAAATTAAAAGATGGACATTTATAAATTTGAATGTGATAACGTCCTTAATCAATTTTTTTCTTTTCGCATTATTTATATAATTTTAGCGATGGATAGGATATATATAGGTATATAATGGTTATAAATTATGATATATGTAGGAATGAGATTGTTAGAGTTTGGGTAATTTTAAAGGTCTTAAAGAAAGTAGGACAATTATATTATTATTATTATTATATTTTTCTAAAAACAAATTTTCCCTTTTTTTTATTTATTCATTTATAAAAAAAAATACGTTTCTTTTATTGTCTTGTATATTTTATAGATTTTTTGGATAAGTGTCCTAACTGTCAACATGTTAAGGAAGAACATCAAAATAGGGAGGTGTGACGTAGGAGATTAGAATTTCTACATGGAAGTGCAAGTACTAAACATGGACTTTATGTCGGGTTTACCTCGAACTCACAAATCACATGACTCTATTTTGGTGATAGTTGAAAGATTCACTAAGTCGGCTCACTTCTTGTCAGTAAATACTAAAGATTCAGCAAAATACTACACCAAATTCTATAGTAATGACATAGTCAAGTTTCATTGGGTTCCCTTTTCAATTATCTCCTACAGAGGTCTTCAATTTATATCCTATTTGTGGAAGTAATTTCAAAAAGGTCTTGGTACTTCGTAAATCTAATTACAAAATTTCATCGACAAACAGATGGTTAGGTAAAGTGTACCATTCATAACTAACAGGAAATCATGAGAGTTTGTGTGATCGATTTCAATAGTAATTTGGATGTTTACCACCTTTCATAGAGTCCATCTATAATAATAGCTTTCATTCCATATTGAGATGGCCTCTTATGAGGCCCTATATGGACGTAGATGTCAGTCTCTGGTTGGTTGGTTCGAAGTAGCTGAAGCAGACTTAATTATGAGCCATTGGTTCATGAGGCAATGGAGTAAGTGCATCTGATAAGAGATAGTCAAAAATATAAATCAGAGTCATCTGAAGTCCTATGCACTTGTGAAGGGACTTGGAGTTTGATATCGTTGATTGAGTTTTCCTAAAAGTGTAACACATAAAAAGGTTGATGAGATTTGTAAAGGAAGGAAATATTTGTTCTAAGTATTTAGGAACTTTTAGAACCCTGAAAAAGTTTTGCAATATGGCTTACGAATTAGAGTTTCCAATAGAACTAGAAGCGGTTCATCCCACTTTTCACATTTCCATGCTGAAAAAGTGCACGGGGGATCTGACATCAATTGTACCATTAGAGAGTATGGTTGTGAAAATAGTATCACTAATGAAGAAGTGCTGGTTGAGATTCTTGACCATCATGTTCTTAGGTTGATAAATAAGCAAATTGCATTTGTAAAAGTTTTGTGGTGGAGTTAGTCCGTAGAGGGACCTACTTGGGATCATCATGGACAGGAATCCTCACCTATTTCTTTCTGATTGAGTTTCAGCTTGAGGTATTATTTCCTCTCAATTCACTCAGTTAAATCTTGAGTAGTTCAATATTAGTATCCTGTTCCCTAAGTTACCTTTGCATTGCAATATATTTGCATATTCATGGAACTTAGTTCAGTTAGATTTCAGTTTCTTGTATTCAGTTTGAAAGTTAAATAAGTTTTTCTTCATTTGGAATTGAACAATTATCACTAATTTTGAGACTTAATAAAAGAAAGGTACGCTACAAAAAGCGTATTTATAAACTATGTAGTAAGTTAATGAATTAATGAATCAAAAGGAATAATTTCAGAAGATATTTTAGTAAAATAATGGATCATAGTTTATATTTCGATGTCCAACGTGAAAATGTTGTGTTAAGAGAAATAAAACATTTGAAATAGATAAGCTTAGAATAAATAAAAAAATGATTTTTAAAAAAGACCCCCATAGATTTGTAAATTTTTGATACTAACAGTGTAGATAGCTCTTTGAGAATTAGGGTTATTAACCATCTTTCCATTTGAAGGATCTTTAAAATGAACCCATCAAAGCATGACACGAGTTTTTAGAACTTGTATGGAGGTCAAATTTCAATTTCGAAACCCATAAAGTATGTTGTAAAAGACATAAAAAGTTATGTAATGTTATGTCGTACTGTAAAACCTATACCCTACAAAATTCATGTCGCATGAGGCAAGAGATCAATTTATGAAACAACTTAAAAGAAGTTCACGACCCGTGGGCCTTCTACCTCCACGCGGCATTGCTCCGTCAGGCTTTCACCCATTGCGGAAAATTCCCCACTGCTGCCTCCCGTAGGAGTCTGGGCCGTGTCATAAAAGATATAATAAGTTATGTGGTACTGCATAAATTAATTCCTATTAAAGCTTATGTGTAGGTAGAAAAATATTTTCTAAATTTTTATCTAGGGAGTTATGTCTTGAATATATTACACAACTTATGTTGCATAACTTAATTACTACATAACTTATCTGGAGTGAGATATAAGTTCTCTTAACTTTTGTATTGATTCAATATATTATATGAAGTTCAATCTATTTACATGGTATTATCATGTCGGTGAGGCACTAATAACATCCCAACAATATTGTGCCAAAGAATTGTTATCTACATTCCAAGTTGAAGCCACAAATATCATCATTATAAAGATATTGCTTCATTCCTCAAAATTTTTAATTTACTTGTGTTTCCGTAGATATATAAATTTTGTTGGATAACATTGTCACACCACTTTTTGTCAGATTTATCCAATTAAAATAACGTTATTGTGAGGAGATTATTTTATTTACCGAAATAGAGTATCACTTACAATTGAACTATGGTGTTCCATGTCATCTTTTTAAACCAATAATGAAAAGTAAATGACTCTTTGAATTAGTCAATGAAAACAATGGATCTGGTAAGGAAATCAATTGATGCATTAAAAGGTGTGAGACACTCCTAAATCATATGATTCTAACACAATCGCTTTAATCAACTTATAATTGGTATAAATTGGTGCTGGACAAATCAAATTATTAATTATTCCTATGGTTTTCTTAAGTAAATCAATTTAATTAATCTTAACTAACATGTGAAGTTGCAACCATGGCTTCGATATACACCGGTTAGAACACATAAGTGTGACCTCGCTTTGTATATGACATCCCAAATTTAAGCCTATTAGTCTTGGTCAAACTAAAGGTTATTATATTATTATTAAAATTTTGTAGGTAAATACACATAAATATAACCTTGTAATTTTAATTATATTTCCTTATTTGTTATACGAAGTTGCGACCTAATGTAAGACTATCTATTATATGTGCCATCGTTAGAGCTTAAGACTTATGACACATTTATTTTACTATGTTGGGAAAACTACTTTATCCCTTTTCTCTCATTTGTTTTATCGATTTCAACTGGCTTTGACTAAAAAAGTCATTTTACCTTTAATAATGTTATTAAGTAATTAAGCACTTAGATTTCTTTCTCGAGCCAAATTTTCTATTGTTGACGTATGCTTTGAATACAATCAAAAGCCTAATGGATTATTAAGACTAAACAAACTTATTACCCTGACCCTATTTGCCAAAATAATTAACCAAAAGTCATAGTGAACTACTCCCAAATAATCCAAATAAAATAGTTCATTTTAAACCTAAAATCAAGTATGCAAAACATGACATATTATTAGAAAAAATAGAAGCATTCCAACCCTCAATATGACTTATGGTTTTATAGGGACAAAGTTGTAAATAAGAAAGATAAACAAACAACCATCCATATTATAAATATTATAAGAGTCTACAAGCATAACTAACGGCTTTATCTATTCATACTAAAAATGAAAAATACACGATAAATTATGTTAAGAAAATAATGTGGGTTATTAACTAGGACACATTCACAAGAATATAAAATAAAAGTGAAAAATAACACAAGAATTAAACGATGTTAGGCTACACTAATAGTCAAAACAAAAGTAGAGAAAGATTTTCACTATAGAAAATAGAAGAAGTGTACAATCCTTAGGGATCCTCACCGACATACACTATTTATAGATCCCAAGCAGTCTCAAACCTATAAGGAAAAGGTTATTCTAAACTTTGAAGGACATTATATTTCTTTTTCAAATCTATTAAAATAAAGATTGTTCTAAACCAATAGGTACTATGATTTTATTGAAAAAATTCGAAGACATAATTTATAAAAGTAATAAGAAATAGAATTAAATGTTAAACAAAGAAGAAATGCAAACTTGTTTAGTCCAAATGACCAAAGCGGTGTATGCATTTCAAATATTACTGAATTTTTTGTCCAGATATCATGTCCATGAATATTTTTCAATTAACTATTTACAGAATTAAACTAATTAGTTTACATCCTCAAGTGCCAAACATCAAAAGGACAAAGTTCAACCATGTTGGTGCACTGCTTGGCACGATGTGCACCCTATCAAGGGTAATACGTAGTGCACTACATTAGGACTTTTTTGAGTTAAAATTATATCAAATCCAAGTAGAAGATGATCACCTAACTTTTAGAGTACATCTGTAGAAAAAAACATAGAAGTTTAGTACTTCGCAACAGTAATTTGGGCATTCCATGTTTTTAGTAGATTGTTGTAGACGAAAAAATGATCTAACATTTGAATGTAAAAAAATTAACTTTAGTCTTAACACCAATTCATTGGCTTGACTTCTAGACCCATCAATACAAACAAAAATACACTTCAATGTTCTGTCAACAAACAACAATACTTATTATCTTCAAAATCTTTTGGCACATAAACACATTGAAAGCCATAAAAGCCATATTAAATAACAATAAATTATTTCTTGTTGGGATTAGAACCTTCTCCTTCATGGAAAACGTGAACTTGTGAGTAAAGGTCATTATTGTGTTTCTCTCACAAATTCAAAAATATACATATTATTTTTCTCCATATGGTTCCACGTACATAAACTCTTCCATCCTCCGATTAGCCATATTCTACCATCATGCGTGAAGGGAGGTCGAGTATGTAATCTCTCACACATCAGCGAGAACGTACTGCAATTAGGAAAAAAAGACTTTGTTAAGTGAAAATATTATAAGATTGAAATATAAAATAATTAACTAAAATAGTTATGGGTTAATAATTACAAGATGATTTTTCCTATCTGGATGAAGCGAGGATTTGTTTCTTAGTTGCAACTCTACTTCTAAATATATCTATAGAAATTGGGAAAGAGGATAATTCAGCTTGCCAGCAGTCACACTTTTGCATTTTGTTGAATCAAAAACAAATTTAACTAGTCATATTCACAAGCACAAATGACATGGATACTCAAAGTTAGCCTATAAATTTTATTCTACAAGATTGTCTCTTATTGAACATTGAGTTTAAGAAAGAAACCAGACTTTTGACAGAGATAAAAGTATTAAAAAATGATAATTAACTTGAGTATTCAGTTTTATGCAAAAAAAAAAAAAAGTTCCCTTAGAAAGTTTGTTTTCTGAATGAATAAAACAACTAAACCTTTGAGAAAATCATTTAAAACTTGTATCGTTAAATATATCTTGATACTAATATGAATACAACATCATGTCAAAATATTCATAGATGCCATTTTTGTAGTAACATACTAACAAGAGGGGAATTGAATTGCATATAAAATGAAACATAAGAGTATATTTAAAGATCTTTAATTTTTGTTTACCTTTGAATGTGGTGTCGGTTTTTTAAAGGCAAAAGTATTCACTACACCCTGAACTTGAAACTTTTTATTTGATATACACCTAAACTTTATTTTATTCTAATTACCCCCGAGCTTGTTTATTCATCTAACGTGTGCACATTTTCTATCCACCTGTCATAGAAATTGAAATCACATTCTACTATGCACGTGAGGAAGTGATTTTTTGCCATTTCTTAAAACTACAACAGTAATATACATAAAAAAATTCTATTTTCCTTTAATATTTTTCTTATTTTAATGATTTTTCTTTCTCTATTCTCTAACAATTTATTCTCTCTAATTCCTTCTCCCTTTTCAAATTTTAGATTTTTTCTCTCTTTTTTTTTTTAATTTCTATTGCTAAATTCATGAATTAACAAAACAAGCAAACAAATAATCAACAAAGCATCACATCAGTTATATTATTGACAAATTTACCATTCTTTAACTACTTATTGATATGTAATAATATATTTTCTGTAATCTAAGAAAAGATAAACCCACTTCAAGAAAAAAAGAGTTGCAAATAGATCGCCTGAATTCATGAACTTAGGCTATCTAATTGACGAATTGCAATACCGCTAAAACCCATTAGACTACTTGTCAATCCCTATAATTTTTATACACAAAAAAAAATCTAGTTTCCTTTTATTTGTTGCAACAAACAAACGATAAGTAATAAACTTGCTAAAAAGTTAGAAAAACTTACTAGAGAGGAGAAATATAGATCATAATGAAGATGAATATGGTGAAGAACGATGAGAAAAAAAAGTGAGGATACTGATGGTTGTTACCTTTTTATCCAGGTAGCTAATATTTATCTAGATGGTAAAATATTTATCAAGGTGGGAAAATATCTATTTGGTGTCATGTGCATGTAGACACGGTTGGAGTGATCAGACAAAAAAGTGTATGTGTTGGATTGTAACAACATGTTTAGTCGGTTCGAGCAGTAGAATTACTTTTGATAAAAACTGACTGGGTCGACAGATCACGCAACGGACCGTCATGGTCACGACGGACCGTGATGGACTCCGTCGTCCCATACTTGTGTAATTTCTTCTGCTACTCTCCTCATTACCCTCGATGACAGGTAGGACGAACCGTCATAGGCACGACGGTCCGTCGAGGATCTTCATTCCAAAACACTTCAACTCAGAAATCTGGGTACGGGGATCAATTCTCTGAACTTTGTGACGGACCGTCATAGATACGACGGACCGTCACAAGTTGCATAACCTCACTACTAAATTTAACTCTCTGAACTTTGTGACGAACCTGCAGGACGGACCGTCATATATTCGACGGACCGTCACAAGCGGCGTAACTCCACCCTGGGTCGGATTTCCGCTAAAATTTAAATGGGTGTTTTGGACTATTCATGATTATAATTATGAAATTAGTGGGGTAAGTTTAATAATTTATTTACTTGGGGGTTAAAGAAGATAATAGGGAAATAAATAGTGGGTTACTTTTATCATAATGGATTATATGATAATTAGGGTAAAAGAAAAAGAATCTGCAGAAGAAAAATAAAAAGAACAGAAAGGGAGAACGAGCGAGAGAGCGTGAAACGAAAGAAGGAGGTAGGCGACTTGGACTTCAGATTGAAAAGATTCATAGACACTGAAGAAGGCAAAGGCATTGGAGAGGTAGTTTGCTTTGTTTCGGTTCTTCGGTGGAGGTAGGTTATGGTTTATTTCTATGTGATAGAGAAACTCTAAATGGCAATTGATATGTATTGAATGATATTGTAAAGTCTCCTATGTACTTGATTGTGTGGTTGTGTGTTTCTTATTGTGTGGTTTGTGGTTGGCCTAAAGTTAGGAGAATGTTGAATTTCTAATATTGAATCCTCTCTATTAAAGATGAAACCTTGAATAAAGAAGGCTTGATGAAATAAAAATGATGAGATAATTGGATCGGAGTGTCACGTTCCGACACGGTATTATTGGATCGGAGTGTCACGTTCCGACACGGTATTATGGGATCAGAGTGTCACGTTCCGACACGATATATGGGATCGGAGTGTCACGTTCCGACAAAATAACATTAAAGGAAAGGAATCTGGAATTAACTTAATATACTCAAACTCAAGGAACCTATTTCCAAAATGAGTAGGGTGTGGAGGCATGAGTCCTCATAGGTGTGCTTGATGTTGTGATTGATGGTCTAACTAATATGGGGTTGATGTCAATGGTTCATGTGTTTGTTGCTTGTCACCTGTGAAGTTTTGTAGTTGGTTTTATACTATTGTTTAATATATAGTGATTTATATTTTGAGTTGGCCGATGATATCTACTCAGTACGTGTTCCTTGTACTGACCCCTACTTGTATTTTCTTCTTGTTGTTTTATGGAGTGCAGCAAGTGCACCATCGACTTCGACTCGTCCTCAACTCTAGCAAGTCTCCAGCATATCAGATTTCAGGGTGAGCTATTATTCCTAGTTCGGACTGGATTCTCCCCCTCACGTCTTGATGTCTTTGAAGTTCGGACATGGACCATCTTTTTACTTATTTTAGCTTCTTAAATACTCTTAGATTTAGAAATTTGAGGATGGATGTTCTTGATGTGATGACTTCCAGATTTTGGGAATAATAAGTATTAAACTTTAGAAGTTTATTTAATTGATTACGTTAATAAGTTTTGGATCTTCCGCATTATTTTTACTATTCATAATGGATATACTGGTAAATGTTGGGGTTTAGATTTGTTGGTTCGCTCACCTAGGAGGATAAGTGTGGGTGCCACTCGCGGCTCGTTTTGGGTCGTGACAAAGTTGGTATCAGAGTGTTAGGTTCGTTGGTCTCATCACACAAGAACGAGTCTAGTAGAGTCTTGAGGAACGGTAGGGGGACGCCCTTACTTTTCTTTGAGAGGCTATAGGACTTTAGGAAAACCCCATTCTTTCTTTCTTTCGTGCTATTACTTGGATCCAATTGGTATCTAGGTGATACAAATTGGTAACTGACATCCTCACTCTTTTTCGCAGATGGTTAGAACTAGAGCAACAACTGTGCCAACACCAACACCTGCAAGACAGGGTGCGTCTGAGCCAACCATTGGGGCTGTAGCTCGAGGAGGAGCAGTGGCAAGAGGCCGTGGTAGAGGTCGCAGGAGGACGCCCTCTAGAGGTAGAGGACAAACACCTGGTCCAGCTAGTAATAGGGCGGTGACTCCTCCACCGACTGATGAGGTAGTGAGAGAGGGTGAAGAAAGGGAAAACGAGAAGGTTCAAGATGAGGAATTACCACCCCAGCCTACCCCAGAGATGATTAACCAGGTTCTTACTTATTATAGTTGGTTATCTGATCAGGGCCAGACACTTCCAGTGTTTTCTGCACTCGCACCTCAGGTTTCGGGAGTAAAACATGCAGCTGCTGTGGCTCCCCTAATGGATGCCTCATTAGAAGTAGGCACATTTCCTCAATTGACTACAGGGTCTACAATGACGAGTGATCAACATGAACTTTTCACTAAATTCTTGAAGTTGAAACCTCTAGTCTTCAAGGGTGCTGAATCTGAGGATGCCTATGATTTTCTGGATGATTGTCATGAGCTGCTACATAAGATGGACATAGTAGAACGATTCGGTGTTGAGTTTGTGACCTATCAGTTTAAGGGGAATGCCAAAATGTGGTGGCGGTCGTATGTTGAGTGTCAACCAGCACAGGCACCACCTATGACTTGGGCATCATTCTCTAGCTTATTTATGGAGAAGTATATACCCCGGACTTTGAGGGACAAGAAGAGAGATGATTTCCTAAGCCTAGAGCAAGGCAGGATGTCTGTTACTGCTTATGAGGCTAAATTTCGTGCACCATCCAGGTATGCCACCCAGCTTTGCTTCAGTCCACAAGAGCGGATTCGCCGTTTTGTGAAAGGATTGAGGTCAGATTTGCAGATCCCAGCCTTACAGGTAGCTGCTGCAGCAAAATCCTTTCAAGAAGTGGTTGATGTTGTGATAGAGGTAGAGGGGGTGAAGCCAGACGACTTCACCATGGCGTCGACATCTAAGAAGTTCCGTAAGGGAGGTGAGTTTAGTGGTTCTTACTCCTGAGGGCAGAGTACAGGAGGTTACCCAGCCCGACCTATTCAGTCTTCACTGTAGGCTGTAGCTGGGGGTCCATCGCAGACCAATCATCATTTTTCTTAGTTTGGAGGTTATCCCCAGACTTCGTCATTCTCACAGAGACCTATGCTTGACTCCAGAAATTGATATGGATTTGGAGAGACTGGACATATTAGGAAATATTATCCAAAACAGAGTTACAAACCCCCAATAGTTAGAGGTAGAGGTGGTCATGGGAGAGGCCTCCATTCTGGAGGACGTGGTGGCCAAGGTAATAGTGGTCACCAAATCATCCGGGGTGGCGGGCAAGCTGGAGCTACTGCAGCGCAACATGGTAGGGGCAATAGGCAGACAGGTGATAGGGCCCATTGTTATGCTTTCCCCGGGAGGTCTGAAGCAGAGACATCTGATGCTATTATCACAGGTAATCTTTTGGTCTGTGATTGCGTGGCTTCTGTATTATTTGATCCTGGATCCACATTTTCATTTGTATCTTCCTCATTTGCTACTTGTCTTGATTTATATTGTGATTTGCTTGACATGCCTATTCGTGTCTCTACTCCTGTGGGTGAGTCTGTGATAGTTGAGAAGGTGTATAGGTCTTGTCTTGTGACTTTTGTGGGGAGCAATACTCATGTAGATTTGATTATTGTAGAGATTATTGATTTCGATGTAATTCTAGGTATGACTTGGCTTTCTCCAAATTTTGCAATCTTAGATTGTAATGCTAAAACTGTGACATTGGCCAAGCCTGGGACAGATCCGCTAGTGTGGAGGGTGACTATATTTCCACTCCAGTTCATATTATCTCTTTCCTTCGTGCTAAGAGAATGGTTAGTAAGGGTTGTTTAGCTTTCTTGGCACATCTCAAGGATGATACTTCCCAAGTACCTTCGATTGAGTCTGTCTCGATAGTCCGTGAGTTTCTGGATGTGTTTCCTGCAGACCTTCCTTGTATGCCACCGGATAGGGATATTGATTCTTGTATTGATCTGGAGCCGGGCACTCGCCCCATTTCCATACCCCCTTATAGAATGGCTCCAGCTGAGTTAAGGGAGTTAAAGGCCCAACTTTAGGAGTTGTTAGGTAAAGGTTTTATTAGACCAAGTGAATTCCCTTGGGGTGCTCCTGTTTTATTTGTGAAGAAGAAGGATGGAAGTTTTCGGATGTGCATAGACTACAGGCAATTGAATAAGGGAACTATTAAGAACAAGTATCCTATTCCTCGCATTGTTGATTTGTTCGATCAGTTACAAGGTTCTTGTACCTTCTCAAAAATTGATTTGAGATCTGGTTATCATCAATTGAAAATAAGGGCAGCAAATGTGCCAAAGACTGCTTTTCGAACCAGGTATGGGTATTATGAATTCTTAGTAATGTCTTTTGGGCTTACAAATGCCCCTGCTGCTTTCATGAGCCTGATGAACGGTATTTTCAAGCCATATTTGGTTCTCTTTGTTATTGTATTTATTGATGATATAGTGATATACTCAAAGAGCAGGAAAGAACATGAGGAGCATTTGAGAATTGTATTGGAATTGTTGAGGGGGAAAAGGCTTTATGCCAAATTCTCCAAGTGTGTGTTTTGGCTAGATTCAGTGTCCTTCTTAAGGCACGTGGTTTCTAAGGATGGAGTGATGGTGGATCCTTCTAAGATTGAAGTAGTGAAGAGTTGGGTAAGACCTACTAATGTTACAGAGGTAAGGAGCTTTGTTGGTTTAGCTAGCTACTAACGTCGATTTGTCAAGGAATTTTCTTCTATTGCTTCCCAACTGAAAAATTTGACTAAGCAGAATGTTCCATTTGTATGGTCGGACGAATGTGAAGAAAGCTTCTAGAACCTCAAGACCTTGTTGACTACTGCACCAATTCTTACCTTGCCAGTGGAAGCTAAGAAATTCATTGTTTATTGTGATGCATCTTATTCAAGTTTGGGTGCAGTGCTAATGCAGGAGAGGAATGTAATTGCTTATGCTTCGAGGCAATTAAAAGTGCATGAACGTAACTATCCGACCCATGTTTGGAGTTGGCTGCATTTGTGTTTGCATTAAACCAATGGAGACATTATCTATATGGGGTCAAGTGTGAAGTCTATACAGATCATCGTAGTTTACAGTATGTCTTTACTCAGAAAGATTTGAATTTGAGGCAGAGGAGGTGGATGGAACTACTAAAAGACTATGATATTACTATTTTGTATCACCCAGGAAAAGCTAATGTTGTGGCATATGCTTTAAGTAGAAAAGCAGGGAGCATGGGAAGTCTAGCCCACTTACAGGTTTCTAGACGCCCATTGGCTAGAGAGGTTCAGACTCTGGCTAATGACTTTATGAGGCTGGAAGTACTAGAGAAGGGAGGATTTTTGGCCTGTGTGGAGGCAAGATTGTCTTTTCTTGACAAGATTAAGGGAAAACAGTTTACTGATGAGAAACTGATCCGAATTCGAGATATGGTATTACGAGGAGAGGCTAAAGAGGCAATAATTGATGAGGAAGGCGTTTTGAGAATTAAGGGAAGGGTATGTGTGCCCCGTGTTGATAATTTGATTCACACTATTCTTACAGAGGCTCATAGTTCAAGGTATTCTATACATCCTGGTGCAACCAAGATGTATCGTGACCTAAAGCAACATTTTTGGTGGAGTAGAATGAAGCGTGACATTGTTGATTTTGTTGCCCAAAGCCCGAATTGTCAGCAGGTAAAGTATGAACACCAGAGGCCCGGAGGAACACTTCAGAAAATTCCCATTCCTGAATGGAAATGGGAAAGAATTCAATGGATTTTGTGGTTGGTCTTCCAAAGACATTGGGTAAGTTTGATTCTATTTGGGTAATTTTTGACAGATTAACTAAGTCTGCT
Source organism: Solanum peruvianum (assembly GCA_027705065.1). Lineage (NCBI taxonomy): Eukaryota > Viridiplantae > Streptophyta > Magnoliopsida > Solanales > Solanaceae > Solanum > Solanum peruvianum. The sequence continues at coordinate 33,552,536 of JAKWJD010001759.1, forward strand.
CACTTCATTCCAGTCAAGGTGACTTACAATGCAGAGAAGTTATCCAAACTCTATATCTCATAAATTGTTCGATTGCATGGAGTTCCACTTTCCATCATATCAGATAGAGGTACGCAATTTACTTCTATGTTTTGAAGAACATTGCATGCTGAATTAGGTACTAGGTTGGATCTTAGTACACTATTTCACCCTCAGACCGATGGTCAGTTTGAGTGAACGATTCAGGTGTTGGAGGATATGCTTCGTGCATGTGTGATAGAATTTGGCGGTCATTGGGATAACTTCTTACCCTTAGCAGAGTTTTCATACAATAATAGCTATCACCCAAGTAGTGATATGGCCCCATTTGAGGCACTGTATGGGAGGAGATGTAGGTCTCCCATTGGTTGGTTTGATGCATTTGAGGTGATACCATGGGGTACCGATCTTTTGAGGGAATCGTTAGATTAAGTAAAATCATTCAGGAGAAGCTTCTAGCAGCTCAGAACAGGCAGAAAGAATATGCAGATCGAAAGGTTAGGGACTTGGATTTTATGGAGGGTGAACAAGTCTTGTAAGGTTTCACCCATGAAAGGGGTGATGCGGTTTGGTAAGCGAGGTAAGCTTAGTCCGAGGTATATTGGTCCATTTGAAGTTCTGAAGCGCATGGGGGAGGTGGCTTATGAATTGGCATTGCCTCCAGGACTCACAGGGGTGCACCCGGTATTTCATGTGTCTATGCTGAAGAAATACCATGGGGATGGAAACTACATTATTCGTTGGGATTCAGTTCTTCTTGATGAGAATTTGTCTTATGAGGAGGAGCCTGTTGCTATTTTAGATAGAGAGGTCCGCAAGTTGAGATCAAAGGAGATTGCATCTATCAAGGTTCATTGGAAGAATCGGCCAGTTGAAGAGTCCACTTGGGTGAATGATGCTGATATGCAAGAAAGATATCCATATCTTTTAACATATTCAGGTACTCTTTCTCGCCCTTGCTTTTCTTCCTATGATCGTTCGAGGACGAACGATGGGTAAATCGGTATCTATTGTAAAAACCTGTTTAGTCAGTTCGAGCAGTAGAATTATTTTTGATAAAAACTGATTGGGTCGACGGATCACGCGACAGACCGTCATGGTCACGATGGACCGTGATGGACTCCGTTGTCCCATACTTGTGTAATTTCTTCTGCTTCTCTCCTCATTAACCTCGACGACAGGTAGGACAAACCGTCATAGGCACGACGGTCCGTCGAGGATCTTCGTTCCAAAACACTTCTACTCTGAAATCTGGGTACGGGGATCAATTTTCTGAACTTTGTGACGGACCTGCAAGACGGACCGTCATAGATACGACGGACCGTCACAAGTTGCGTAACCTCACTAATGAATTTAACTCTCTGAACTTTGTGATGGACCTGCAGGACGGACCGTCATAGATACGACAGACCGTCACAAGCGGCATAACTCCACCCTGGGTCGGATTTCCGCTAAAATTTAAATGGGTGTTTTGGACTATTCATGATTATAATTATGAAATTAGTGGGGTAAGTTTAATAATTTATTTACTTGGGGGTTAATGAAGATAATAGGGAAATAAATAGTGGGTTACTTTTATCTTAATGGATTATATGATAATTAGGGTAACAGAAAGGGAGAATGAGCGAGAGAGCGTGAAACGAAAGAAGGAGGTAGGCGACTTCGACTTCATATTGAAAAGATTCGTAGACACTATAGAAGGCAAAGGCATTGGAGAGGTAGTTTGCTTGGTTTCGATTCTTCGGTGGAGGTAGGTTATGGTTTATTTTTATGTGATAGATAAACTCTATGGCATTTGATATGTATTGAATGATATTGTAAAATCTCCTATGTACTTGACTGTGTGGTTGTGTGTTTCTGATTGTGTGGTTTGTGGTTGGCCTAAAGTTAGGAGAATGTAGAATTTCTATTCTTGAATCCTCTCTATTAAAGATGACACCTTGAATAAAGAAGGCTTGATGAAATAAAAATGATGAGATAATTGGATCGGAGTGTCACTTGCCGACACGGTATTATTGGATTAGAAGATCATGTTCCCACACGGTATTATGGGATCGGAGTGTCACGTTCTGACATGATATATGGGATCGGAGTTTCACGTTCCGTCACAATAACATTAAAGGAAAGGAATCTGGAATTAACTTAATATACTCAAACTCAAGAACCATTGACAACAACGCCATATTAGGTACACCATCAATCACAACATCAAGCACACTTATGAGGACTCAAGTTGAGATCAAAGGAGATTGCATTTATCAAGGTTCAGTGGAAGAATAGGCCAGTTGAAGAGTCCACTTGGGAGAATGAGGCTGATATGCAAGAAAGATATCCACATCTTTTTACAGATTCAGGTACTCTTTCTCGCCCTTGCTTTTCTTCCTGTGATTGTTTGAGGACGAACGATGGGTATATTGGTATCTATTGTAACAACCTGTTTAGTCGGTTTGAGCAGTAGAATTATTTTTGATAAAAACTGACTGGGTCGACGGATCACGCGACGAACCGTCATGGTCACGGCGGACCGTGATGGACTCCGTCGTCCTATACTTGTGTAATTTCTTCTGCTGCTCTCCTCATTACCCTCAACGACAGGTAGGATGAACCGTCATAGGCACGACGGTCCGTCGACGGTCTTCGTTCCAAAACACTTCAACTTCTGAAATCTGGGTACTGGGATCGACTCTCTGAACTTCACGACCGAACTGCAGCACGGATCGTCGTAGATACGACGGACCGTCACAAGCTGCGTAACCCGACTTGGTCAGACTTCCACTAAAAGTTTTAAAGGGGTGTTTCAGACTATTCATGATTATAATTGTGAAATTAGTGGGGTAAGTTTAATAATTTATTTATTTGGGGGTTAAAGAAGATAATAGGGGATAAATAGTGGGTTACTTTATCATAATTGATTATATGATAATTAGGGTAAAAATAATCTGGAGAAGAAAAAAAAAAGAATAGAAGTGGAGAACGAGCGAGAGAGAGAGAACGGAGAGGAAAGCAAAGGCATTAGGGAGGTAGCTTGCTTGATCACGATTCTTCGTTGGAGGTAGGTTATGGTTTACTTCTATGTGATAGATAAAACTCTAAATAGCGATTGATAAGTATTGAGTGATATTGTAAAGTCTCCTATGTACTTGATTGTGTGGTTTTATGTTTTGATTGTGTGGTTTGTGGCTGGCTTAAAATTATGAGAGTGTTGAATTTCTAATCTTGAACCCTCTCTATTAAAATGACGCCTTGAATAAAGAAGGCTTACTGAAATAAAGTAATGAGATAATTGGATCGGAGTGTCACGTTCCGACATAGTATTATGGGATCGGAGTGTCACGTTCGGACACGGTATTATGGGATCGGAGTGTCACGTTCTGACACGATATATGGGATCGGAGTGTCATGTTCCGACACAATAACATTGAAGGAAAGGAATCTGGAATTAACTTAATATACTCAAACTCAAGGAACCTATTTCCCAAATGAGTTGGTGTGGAGGCATGAGTCCTCATAGGTGTGCTTGATGTTGTGATTGATGGTGTACCTAATATGGTGTTGTTGTCAATGGTTCATGTGTTTGTTGCTTGTCACCTGTTAAGTATTGTAGTTGGTTTTATACTATTGTTTAATATATACTGATTTCTATTTTGAGTTGGCCGATGATGCCTACTCAGTACGTATTCCTTGTACTGACCCCTACTTGTATTTTCTTCTTGTTGTTTTATGGAGTGCATCAAGTGCACCATCGACTTCGACTCGCCCTCAACTCTAGCCAGTCTCCAGCATATCATATTTCACGGTGAGCTATTATTCCTAGCTCGGACTGGATTCTCTCCCTCACGTCTTGATGTCTTTGAAGTTAGGACATGGACCATCTTTTTTACTTATTTTAGCTTCTTAAATACTCTTAGATTTAGAAATTTGAGGATATATGTTCTTGATGTGATGACTTCAAGATTTTTGGAATAATAAGTCTTAAACTTTAGAAGTTTATTTAATTGATTACGTTAATAAGTTTTGGATCTTCCGCATTTTTTTACTAGTCATAATTAATATACTGGTAAATGTTGTGGTTTAGATTTGTTGGTTCGCTCACCTAGGAGGATAAGTGTGGGTGCCACTTGCGGCTCGTTTTGGGTCGTGACAGTAATAGTGTGTTTTACGTTGTTTTCATCTTGGCCCCGCATAAGTAACATATTCATTTGAGCAACAAAAAATCATACTAATACCAAAAGAAATGCACAAAAATATTTAAAATTTTTGTTTATCATCGCAAGAAATCAAATATAAGTATAGTGTGGTTGAAAAATTGTACCTCAACCATATACCAATAACGGATTGGGTTGGGCCATCATCATTGACCAAGCATATTTTAGTGGCGCTAATCATAGTTTTTTTACAAAAATGATTATTGGGCATGTAGTCCATTGGATAAATCAAAAGGATCCAATAATTTATAAAAAAAATTGTCATAAATAGACCCATCCCAACTCAAAATAAACAAAAAACAAAGTAAAATTAAAATGTAAAGAGGAAATGAGCTGGCTATCATACATTTTCATGAAAATTGTTTTTCAAGCTGGACCTCCGAGTTTTCATTTCTACTAACTTTATACAATTCACCCTAATGATCCTCACTATTCAAGAAGTGGATAGAATCGTGCTAATTATCTCAAAATAGTTCTCCACCCTCTCAAAGATAGAGAGTTTTCGCTTGAGTCTGTGGTGTTCTTAGGCCACATTGTATCTGGAGAGGGATTAAAGTGGACGCTCAAATGATTGAAGTTGTGCAAAATCTTCCCAGACCTATATCTCTAGCTGATATAATGACTTTCTCGGGATTGGATAATCATTATAGAAGGTTTCCTGAGGGGTTTTCATCTATTTCCTACCTGTTGACTAAGTTGACTTAGAAAATGGCTAAGTTTCAATGGTATGATGCTTCTGAGAAAAAAATTTAGGAATTAAGAACATGTTTAACTACTGTCATAGTCTTGATCCTACTGGAGGGTACACAAGCCTTTGTTGTGTATTGTAATGAGTCCAGTGTTGGACTTGGTTGTGTATTAATGGAGAATGGTAAGATTATAGTCTATGCCTCTAAGAAACTTCATATTCACAAGAAGAATTACCCGAATCATGATGTCGAGTTGGCAACAGTGGAATTAGCCTTGAAAATATGGCCTCACTATCTCTATGGTGATTATGTAGATGTGTTCACAGATCACAAGAATATTCGATATGTTTTTAGTCAGAAAGAGCTTAATCTCATATAGAGAAGTTCGTTGGAGTTACTCAAGGATGATGACATGAGTATCTTTTATCACCCAATTAAGGATAATGTTGTTGCTAATGCTTTTAACACATTATATATGGGTAATATTGCCCATATTTTAGAAGGGAATAAAGAATATGCTAAGAAAGTTCATAGACTTGCTTGATTTGCAGTCCATTTGTTAGATTCTAATAAAGGTGGAGTGGTGGTGTTGAATGGGGATGAATCATCACTAGTATCTTAAGTGAATGAGAAACAAGACCAAGACCATATTTTGCTTGAATTGAAGGCGAATGTTCATCGGAAGAAAGTGATGGATTTTGAACAAGGGAAGATGGTGTGTTGAGGTATCATGGTAAATTGTGTGTGTTATAGGTGGATGAGATCCAAGAGAATATTATGGAAGAAGTTTTAGCTCCATATATTAAATCCATACTGGTCCCACGAAGATTTATTGTGACTTGAGGGAAGTCTATGGGTGGAGTAGTATGAAGGGGAATATTCCACAGTTCGTTCATAAGTGCCCGAAAATGCAAACTAGTAAAGGTCAAGCACCAAAGGCCAGGTGATCTGCCTCAAAATATATAGATATTATAGAATGGGAGTGGAAGATGATTATTATAGATTTCATAAAAGATTTTCATGATCTTGCACGCATCATGATTCAATTTGGGTGATTGTAGATCAACCACTAAATCTTCATATTCCTTGCTGGTAAAGACTACCTATTTAGTAGAGGATTATGCCAGATTATGTATTCATGAGATAGTCCCACTTCATAGAGTTTTCGTTTCTATAATTTCAGATAGAGGTTAACAATTCACTACTTACTTTCGGATATCTTTTTAAAAAGGTTTGGGTTTAAAGGTGAACCTTAGTATTGACCTCAGTCCTCATATGATGGTCTAGAAGAGCATACAATTCAGACTTTAGAAGACATGTTGAGGGCTTGCATGAACGATTTCAATGGTATTTGGGATGATCACTTACCTCTCATAGAGTTTGTTTAAAATAATAGCTATTACTCTAGATTATAAATGGATCCTTATGAGGTTCTTTATGGGCAAATAAGATCTCATATTGGATGATTGGAAGGTTGTGAAATGGGTTCATAAGACAAAAATTGGATAATCAAGCGATGGGGAAGTTGGAAATTATTCACTAAAGTTTGAGAATAGCGCAAAGTCGTCAGAAATCATATATGGATCTTAAGAGAAGATATTTGGAGTTTGAGGTGGATTATTGGGTCTACTTGAAGGTTTTACCCATGTAGGATGTTATGATATTTAGTAAAAAGGAGAATCTCAATCCCGAGTATACTAGTCTTTATAGAATATCAAGAAAACTGGTAATGTAGGTTATTAGTTGGAGTTACCTCTAGAGTTAGCAGCAATCCATCCGTTGTTCCACATTTCTATTTTGAAAAAGTGTAAGGGAGATCCTTCCATTATTATACCTACTACGAGTATTGGTATTAAGGACAACCTGTCTTATGAGGAGATACCCGTTCACATTCTTGATCATCAGATTCAGAAGTTGAGAGCCAACGCTGTTGCATAAGTCAAGGTATTATGGGGGAATTAGTTTGTTAAGAAATCTACTTCAAATGTTGAATAGGATATGAAGATGAGATATTGAGTTCTCTTTTCTCGCTGAGAAATTCCAAACCAGAGTACTAGTTCTTTCTTGGTACTATTCATGCTGATATGGTTACTTATATAAATTGCATGTTGGGTGTCAGATATTTCCACCCTCTGTTTCATTAAGAGTTATCTCATTAACTCCTAATTTTCTAAAGGAGGAGATATTGTTAATCCTCTGTCAAAGTAAGAGCTAAATTAGAAGAAGTATAGGTTATCGTTGAATTGTGAGTTTTAGATCAACTTCAAAAAAACATAACATTAGGAACATCAAAATTTAGGTAACCCCTTATATATGAAATCAAAGGTCGTTAAGTCCTGTTTCCAATGCTACTAAGTTTTCTAAATTTCATGTTCAAATGAAAGAGATATGACCGTTTGAATACAACCTTTCTCATTAAAACTTTTATTATCCGTTTAAGGAGAGGTATTTTGGTCTTTTACCTACCCCACCACCTTACTCGTTTTTTCACCCAATTAGTTGTCAAAAGCTGATTGAAATTAGTTTACACTAAGTCTAAGAATATTTGGAAGGTTAGGGCAATGTTCAATAGCAGAAAAAGGATAAAACTTAAAGCATTCATCAAGTTTGAGGACTTTTTGCCAAGACCTTAGTTCTTACAACATATGTAAGTTTTCATCATGTTTGGTCTATTCACCCTCATGCCAATCATGTGATTTGTATCCATACATTCATTCTTGAGGTTGATTGAGTGGAGTTCTTGAGAAATTATTGAGGTTTTGATTTGTCTTTATCAATGGAGTCGTGATGAGTTCTTGACGTGATCGTCATGCGAATGAGTATTGTCCTTGAGGAATTTCAGGTGGTTTCATTTACTTTTTCAAGGCTTACAAATCTAAGAAGGTTTTGAAGATACAAATGGATTTAATACAAATGATGATTGGGCATGGAGTCCATTGGATAAATCAAAAGGATCCAATAATTTATAAAAAAAATTGTCAGAAATAGACCCATCCCAACTCAAAATAAACAAAAACAAAGTAAAATTAAAATGTAAAGAGGAAATGAGCTGGCTATAATACATTTTCATGAAAATTCTTTTTCAATCTTGACCTCCGAGTTTTCATTTCTACTAACTTTATACAATTCACCCTAAAGATCCTCACTATTCAAGAAGTGGATAGAATCGTGCTAATTATCTCAAAATAGTTCTCCACCCTCTCAAAGATAGAGAGTTTTCGCTTGAGTCTGTGGTGTTCTTAGGCCACATTGTATCTGAAGAGGGATTAAAGTGGACGCTCAAATGATTGAACTTGTGCAAAATTTGCCCAGACCTATATCTCTAGCTGATATAATGACTTTCTCGGGATTGGATAATCATTATAGAAGGTTTCCTGAGGGGTTTTCATCTATTTCCTACCCGTTGACTAAGTTGACTAAGAAAATGGCTAAGTTTCAATGGTATGATCCTTCTGAGAAAAAAATTTAGGAATTAAGAACATGGTTAACTACTGTCATAGTCTTGATCCTACTGGAGGGTACACAAGGCTTTGTTGTGTATTGTAATTCGTCCAGTATTGGACTTGGTTGTGTATTAATGGAGAATGGTAAGATTATAGTCTATGCCTCTAAGAAACATCATATTCACAAGAAGAATTACCCGACTCATGATGTCGAGTTGGCAACAGTGGTATTAGCCTTGAATATATGGCCTCACTATCTCTATGGTTATTATGTAGATGTGTTCATAGATAACAAGAATATTCGATATGTTTTTAGTCATAAAGAGCTTAATCTCATATAGAGAAGTTGGTTGGAGTTACTCAAGGATTATGACATGAGTATCCTTTATCACCCAATTAAGGATAATGTTGTTGCTAATGCTTTTAACACATTATATATGGGTAATATTGCCCATATTTTGGAAGGGAATAAAGAATATGCTAAGAAAGTTCATAGACTTGCTTGATTTGCAGTCCATTTGTTAGATTCTAATAAAGGTGGAGTGGTGGTGTTGAATGGGGATGAATCATCACTAGTATCTTAAGTGAATGAGAAACAAGACCAAGACCATATTTTGGCCTTATTGAAGGCGAATGTTCATCGGAAGAAAGTGATGGATTTTGAACAAGGAAAGATTGTGTGTTGAGGTATCATGGTAAATTGTGTGTGTTATGGGTGGATGAGATCCAAGAGAATATTATGGAAGAAGTTTTAGCTCCATATTAAATCCATTCTGGTTCCACAAAGATTTATTGTGACTTGAGGGAAGTCTATGGGTGGAGTAGTATGAAGGGGAATATTGCAGAGTTCGTTCATAATTGCCCAAAAATGCAAACTAGTAAAGGTCAAGCACCAAAGGCCAGGTGATCTGCCTAAAAATATAGATATTGTAGAATGGGAGTGGAGGATGATTATTATAGATTTCATAAAAGGATTGTCATGATCCTGCACGCATCATGATTCAATTTGGGTGATTGTAGATCAACCACTAAATCTTCATATTCCTTGCTGGTAAAGACTACCTATTAGTAGAGGATTATGCCAGATTATGTATTCATGAGATAGTCCGACTTCATGGAGCTTTAGGCTTATAATTTCAGATAGATGTTAACAATTCACTACTTAGTTTCGGATATCTTTTTAGAAAGGTTTGGGTTTAAAGGTGAACCTTAGTATTGACCTCAATCCTCATATGATGGTCTAGAAGAGCATACAATTCAGACTTTAGAAGACATGTTGAGGGCTTGCATGAACGTTTTCAATGGTATTTGGGATGATCACTTACCACTCATAGAGTTTGTTTAAAATAATAGCTATTACTCTAGATTATAAATGGATCCTTATGAGGTTCTTTATGGGAAAATTAGATCTCATATTACATGGTTGGAAGGTTGTGAAATGGGTTCATAAGACAACTATTGGATAATCAAGCGATGGGGAAGTTGGAAATTATTCACTAAAGTTGAAAATAGCGCAAAGTTGTCAGAAATCATATATGGATCTTAAGAGGAGATATTTGAAGTTTGAGGTGGATTATTGGGTCTACTTGAAGGTTTTACCCATGTAGGGTGTTATGATATTTAGTAAAAAGGACAATCTCAATCCCGAGTATACTAGTCTTTATAGAATATCAAGAGAACTGGTAATGTAGGTTATTAGTTGGAGTTACCTCTAGAGTTAGCAGCAATCCATCCGTTGTTTCACATTTCTATTTTGAAAAAGTGTATTGGAGATCCTTCAATTATTATACCTACTAAGCGTATTGGTATTAAGGAAAACCTGTCTTATGAGGAGATACCAGGTCACATTCTTGATCATCTGATTCAGAAGTTGAGAGCCAACGTTGTTGCATAAGTCAAGGTATTATGGGGGAATTAGTTTGTTAAGAAATCTACTTCAAATGTTGAAGAGGATATGAAGATGTGATATTGAGTTCTGTTTTCTCGCTGAGAAATTCCAAACCAACGTACTAGTTCTTTCTTGGTACTATTCATGTTGATATGTTGACTTATATAAATTGCATGTTGGGTGTTAGATGTTTCCACCCTCTGTTTCATTAAGAGTTATCTCATTAACTCCGAATTTTCTAAAGGAGGAGATATGGTAATCCTCTGCCAAAGTAAGAGCTAAATTAGAATAAGTATAGGTTATCGTTGAATTGTGAGTTTTGGATCAACTTCAAAAAAACATAACATTAGGAACATCAAAATTTAGGTAACCCCTTATATATGAAATCAAAGGTCGTTAAGTCCTGTTTCCAATGCTACTAAGTTTTCTAAATTTCATGTTCAAATGAAAGAGATATGACCGTTTGAATACAACCTTTCTCATTAAAACATTTTATCCGTTTTAAGGAGAGGTATTTTGGTCTTTTACCTACCCCACCACCCTTACTCGTTTTTTCACCCAATTAGTTGTCAAAAGCTGATTGAAATTAGTTTACACTAAGTCTAAGAATATTTGGATGGTTAGGGCAATGTTCAATAGAAGAAAAAGGAGAAAACTTAAAGCATTCATCAAGTTTGAGGACTTTTTGCTAAGACCTTAGTTCTTACAACATATGTAAGTTTTCATCATGTTTGGTCTGTTCACCCTCACGCCAATCATGTGATTTGTATCCATACATTCATTCTTGTGGTTGATTTAGTGGAGTTCTTGAGAAATTATTGAGGTTTTGATTTGTCTTTATCAATAGAGTCGTGATGAGTTCTTGACATGATCGTCATGCGAATGAGTATTGTCCTTGAGGAATTTCAGGTGGTTTCATTTACTTTTTCAAGGATTACAAATCTAAGAAGGTTTTGAAGATACAAATGGATTTTGGGGAATTAGTTTGTTAAGAAATCTACTTCAAATGTCGAAGAGGATATGAAGATGAGATATTGAGTTCTCTTTTCTCGCTGAGAAATTCCAAACCAACGTACTAGTTCTTTCTTGGTAGTATTCATGTTGATATGTTGACTTATATAAATTACATGTTGGGTGTTAGATGTTTCCAAACCTCTGTTTCATTAAGAGTTATCTCATTAACACCGAATTTTCTAAAGGAGGAGATATTGTTAATCCTCTGTCAAAGTAAGAGCTAAATTAGAATAAGTATAGGTTATCGTTGAATTGTGAATTTTGGATCAACTTCAAAAAAACATAACATTACGAACATCAAAATTTAGGTAACCCCTTATATATCAAATCAAAGGTCGTTAAGTCCTTTTTCCAATGCTACTAAGTTTTCTAAATTTCATGTTCAAATGAAATAGATATGACCGTTTGAATACAACCTTTCTCATTAAAACATTTTATCCGTTTTAAGGAGAGGTATTTTGGTCTTTTACCTACCCCTCCACCCTTACTCGTTTTTTCACCCAATTAGTTGTTAAAAGCTGATTGAAATTAGTTTAAACCAGGTCTAAGAATATTTGGAAGGTTAGGGCAATTTTCAATAGCAGAAAAAGGAGAAAACTTAAAGCATTCATCATGTTTGAGGACTTTTTGCCAAGACCTTAGTTCTTACAACATATGTAAGTTTTCATCATGTTTGGTCTGTTCATCCTCACGCCAATCATGTGATTTGTATCCATACATTCATTCTTGAGGTTGATTGAGTGGAGTTCTTGAGAAATTATTGAGGTTTTGATTTGTCTTTATCAATGGAGTCGTGATGAGTTCTTGACATGATCGTCATGTGAATGAGTATTGTCCTTGAGGAATTTCAGGTGGTTTCATTTACTTTTTTTAGGCTTACAAATCTAAGAATGTTTTGAAGATACAAATGGATTTAATACAAATGATGATTGGGCATGTAGTCCATTGGATAAATCAAAAGGATCCAATAATTTATAATTTTTTTGTCATAAATAGTCCCATCCCAACTCAAAATAAACAAAAACAAAGTAATATTAAAATGTAAAGAGGAAATGAGCTGGCTATCATACATTTTCATGAAAATTCTTTTTCAAGCTTGATCTCCGAGTTTTCATTTCTACTAACTTTATACAATTCACCCTAAAGATCCTCACTATTCAAGAAGTGGATAGAATCGTGCTAATTATCTCAAAATAGTTCTCCACTCTCTAATAGATAGAGAGTTTTCGCTTGAGTCTGTGGTGTTCTTAGGCCACACTGTATCTGGAGAGGGATTAAAGTGGACGCTCAAATGATTGAAGTTGTGCAAAATTTGCCCAGACCTATATCTCTAGCTGATATAATGACTTTCTCGGGATTGGATAATCATTATAGAAGGTTTCCTGAGGGGTTTTTATCTATTTCCTACCTGTTGTCTAAGAAAATGGCTAAGTTTCAATGGTATGATGCTTCTGAGAAAAAAATTTAGGAATTAAAAACATGGTTAACTACTGTCATAGTCTTGATCCTACTGGAGGGTACACAAGGCTTTGTTGTGTATTGTAATTCGTCCAGTATTGGACTTTGTTGTGTATTAATGGAGAATGGTAAGATTATAGTCTATGCCTCTAAGAAACTTCATATTCACAAGAAGAATTACCAGACTCATGATGTCGAGTTGGCAACAGTGGTATTAGCCTTGAAAATATGGCCTCACTATCTCTATGGTGATTATGTAGATGTGTTAACAGATCGCAAGAATATTCGGTATGTTTTTAGTCAGAAAGAGCTTAATCTCATATATAGAAGTTGGTTGGAGTTACTCAAGGATTATGACATGAGTATCCTTTATCACCCAATTAAGGATAATAATGTTGCTAATGCTTTTAACACATTATACATGGGTAATATTGCCCATATTTTTGAAGGGAATAAAGAATATGCTAAGCAAGTTCATAGACTTGCTTGATTTGCAGTCCATTTGTTAGATTCTAATAAAGGTGGAGTGGTGGTGTTGAATGGGGATGAATCATCACTAGTATCTTAAGTGAATGAGAAATAAGACCAAGACCATATTTTGCTTGTATTGAATGCGAATGTTCATCGGAAGAAAATGATGGATTTTGAACAAGGGAAGATGGTGTGTTGAGGTATCATGGTAAATTGTGTGTGTTATAGGTGGATGAGATCCAAGAGAATATTATGGAAGAAGTTTTAGCTCCATATATTAAATCCATACTGGTTCCACAAAGATTTATTGTGACTTGAGGGAAGTCTATGGGTGGAGTAGTATGAAGGGGAATATTGCAGAGTTCATTCATAAGTGCCCGAAAATGCAAACTAGTAAAGGTCAAGCACCAAAGGCCAGGTGATCTGCCTAAAAATATAGATATTATAGAATGGGAGTGGAAGATGATTATTATAGATTTCATAAAAGGATTGTCATGATCCTGCACGCATCATGATTCAATTTGGGTGATTGTCGATCAACCACTAAATATTCATATTCCTTGTTGGTAAAGACTACCTATTTAGTAGAGGATTATGCAAGATTATGTATTCATGAGATACTCCGACTTCATGGAGTTTTGGTTTCTATAATTTCAGATAGATGTTAACAATTCACTACTTAGTTTCGGATATCTTTTTAGAAAGGTTTGGGTTTGAAGGTGAACCTTAGTATTGACCTCAATCCTCATATGATGGTCTATAAGAGCATACAATTCATACTTTAGAAGACATGTTGACGGCTTGCATGAACGATTTCAATGGTATTTGGGATGATCACTTACCTCTCATAGAGTTTGTTTAAAACAATAGCTATTACTCTAGATTATAAATGGATCCTTATAAGGTTATTTATGGGAAAATTAGATCTCATATTGGATGGTTGGAAGGTTGTGAAATGGGTTCAGAAGACAACAATGGATAATCAAGCGATGAGGAAAGTGGAAATTATTCACTAGAGTTTGAAAATAGCGCAAAGTCGTCAGAAATGATATATGGATCTTAAGAGAAGATATTTGGAGTTTGAGGTGGATTATTGGGTCTACTTGAAGGTTTTACCCATGTAGGGTGTTATGATATTTAGTAAAAAGGAGAATCTCAATCCCGAGTATACCAGTCTTTATAGAATACCAAGAAAACTGGTAATGTAGGTTATTAGTTGGAGTTACCTCTAGAGTTAGCAGCAATCCATCCGTTGTTTCACATTTCTATTTTGAAAAAGTGAAAGGGAGATCCTTCAATTATTATACCTACTAAGAGTATTGGTATTAAGGACAACCTGTCTTATGAGGAGATACCCGTTCATATTCTTGATCATCAGATTCAAAAGTTGAGAGCCAACGCCGTTGCATAAGTCAAGGTATTATCGGGGAATTAGTTTGTTAAGAAATCTACTTCAAAAGTTGAAGAGGATATGAAGATGAGATATTGAGTTCTCTTTTCTCGCTGAGAAATTCCAAACCAACGTACTAGTTCTTTCTTGGTACTATTCATGTTGATATGTTGACTTTTATAAATTGCATGTTGGGTGTTAGATGTTTCCACCCTCTGTTTCATCAAGAGTTATCTCATTAACTCCGAATTTTCTAAAGGAGGAGATATTGTTAATCCTTTGTCAAAGTAAGAGCTAAATTAGAATAAGTATAGGTTATCGTTGAATTGTGAGTTTTGTATCAACTTCAAAAAAACATAACATTAGGAACATTAAAATTTAGGTAACCCCTTATATATCAAATCAAAGGTCGTTAAGTCCTTTTTCCAATGCTACTAAGTTTTCTAAATTTCATGTTCAAATGAAAGAGATATGACCGTTTGAATACAACCTTTCTCATTAAAACATTTTATCCGTTTTAAGGAGAGGTATTTTGGTCTTTTACCTACCCCACCACCCTTACTCGTTTTTTCACCAAATTAGTTGTCAAAAACTGATTAAAATTAGTTTACACTAAGTCTAAGAATATTTGGAAGGTTAGGGAAATGTTCAATAGCAGAAAGAGGAGAAAGCTTAAAGCATTCATCAAGTTTGAGGACTTTTTGCCAAGACCTTAGTTCTTACAACATATGTAAGTTTTCATCATGTTTGGTCTATTCACCCTCACACCAATCATGTGATTTGTATCCATACATTCATTCTTGAGGTTGATTGAGTGGAGTTCTTGAGAAATTATTGAGGTTTTTATATGTCTTTAACAATGGAGTCATGATGATTTCTTGACGTGATTGTCATGCGAATGAGTATTGTCCTTGAGGAATTTCAGGTGGTTTCATTTAATTTTTTTAGGCTTACAAATCTAAGAAGGTTTTGAAGATACAAATGGATTTAATACAAATGATGATTGGGCATGTAGTCCATTGGATAAATCAAAGGATCATACAAATGATGATTGGGCATGTAGTCCATTGGATAAATCAAAAGGCTCCAATAATTTAAAAAAAAATTGTCATAAATTGACCCATCCCAACTCAAAATAAACAAAAACAAAGTAAAATTAAAATGTAAAGAGGAAATGAGCTGGCTATCATACATTTTCATGAAAATTCTTTTTCAAGCTTGACCTCCGAGTTTTCAATTCTACTAACTTTATACAATTCACCCTAAAGATCCTCACTATTCAAGAAGTGGATAGAATCGTGCTAATTATCTCAAAATAGTTCTCCACCTTCTCAAAGATAGAGAGTTTTTGCTTGAGTCTGTGGTGTTCTTAGGCCACATTGTATCGGAGAGGGATTAAAGTGGACGCTCAAATGATTGAAGTTGTGCAAAATTTGCCCAAACCTATATCTCTAGCTAATAAAATGACTTTCTCGGGATTGGATAATCATTATAGAAGGTTTCCTGAGGGGTTTTTATCTATTTCCTACCCGTTGACTAAGTTGACTAAGAAAATGGCAAAGTTTCAATGGTATGATGCTTCTGAGAAAAAAATTTAGGAATTAAGAACATGGTTAACTACTGTCATAGTCTTGATCCTACTGGAGGGTACACAAGGCTTTGTTGTGTATTGTAATTCGTCCAATATTGGACTTGGTTGTGTATTAATGGAGAATGGTAAGATTATAGTCTATGCCTCTAAGAAACTTCATATTCACAAGAAGAATTACCCGACTCATGATGTCGAGTTGGCAACAATGGTATTAGCCTTGAAAATATGGCCTCACTATCTCTATGGTGATTATGTAGATGTGTTCACAGATCACAAGAATATTCGGTATGTTTTTAGTCAGAAAAAGCTTAATCTCATATAGAGAAGTTGGTTGGGGTTAGTCAAGGATTATGACATGAGTATCCTTTATCACCCAATTAAGGATAATGTTGTTGCTAATGCTTTTAACACATTATATATGGGTAATATTGCCCATATTTTGCAAGGGAATAAAGAATATGCTAAGCAAGTTCTTAGACTTGCTTGATTTGCAGTCCATTTGTTAGATTCTAATAAAGATGGAGTGGTGGTGTTGAATGGGGATGAATCATCACTAGTATCTTAAGTTAATGAGAAACAAGACCAAGACCATATTTTTCTTGTATTGAAGGCGAATGTTCATCAGAAGAAAGTGATGGATTTTGAACAAGGGCAGATGGTGTATTGAGGTATCATGGTAAATTGTGTGTGTTATAGGTGGATGAGATCCAAGAGAATATTATGGAAGAAGTTTTAGCTCCATATTTTAAATCCATACTGGTTCCACAAAGATTTCTTGTGACTTGAGGGAAGTCTATGGGTGGAGTAGTGTGAAGGGGAATATTGCAGAGTTCGTTCATAAGTGCCCGAAAATGCAAACTAGTAAAGGTCAAGCACCAAAGGCCAGGTGATCTGCCTAAAAATATAGATATTATAGAATGGGAATGGAAGATGAATATAATAGATTTCATAAAAGGATTGTCATGATCCTGCACGCATCATGATTCAATTTGGGTGATTGTAGATCAACCACTAAATCTTTATATTCCTTGCTGGTAAAGACTACCTATTTAGTAGAGGATTATTCAAGATTATTTATTCATGAGATAGTCCGACTTCATGGAGTTTTGGTTTCTATAATTTCAGATAGATGTTAACAATTCACTACTTAGTTTCGGATATCTTTTTAGAAAGGTTTGGGTTTAAAGGTGAACCTTAGTATTGACCTCAATCCTCCAATGATGGTCTATAAGAGCATACAATTTAGACTTTAGAAGACATGTTGAGGGCTTGCATGAACGATTTCAATGGTATTTGGGATGATCACTTACCTCTCATAGAGTTTGTTTAAAATAATAGCTATTGCTCTAGATTATAAATGGATCCTTATGAGGTTCTTTATGGGCAAATTAGATCTCATATTTGATGGTTGGAAGTTTGTGAAATGGGTTCATAAGACGACAATGGATAATCAAGCGATGGGGAAGTTGGAAATTATTCACTAAAGTTTGAAAATAGCGCAAAGTCATCAGAAATCATATATGGATCTTAAGAGAAGATATTTGTAGTTTGAGGTGGATTATTGGGTCTACTTGAAGGTTTTACCCATGTAGGGTGTTATGATATTTAGTAAAAAGGAGAATCTCAATCCCGAGTATACTAGTCTTTATAGAGTACAAAGAAAACTGGTAATGTAGGTTATTAGTTGGAGTTACCTCTAGAGTTAGCAGCAATCCATCCGTTGTTTCACATTCTATTTTGAAAAAGTGTAAGGGAGATCCTTAAATTATTATACCTACTAAGAGTATTGGTATTAACGACAACCTATCTTATGAGGAGATACCCGTTCACATTCTTGATCATCAGATTCAAAATTTGAGAGCCAACACTGTTGCATAAGTCAAGGTATTATGGGGGAATTAGTTTGTTAAGAAATCCACTTCAAATGTTGAAGAGGATATGAAGATGAGATATTGAGTTCTCTTTTCTCGCTGAGAAATTCCAAAACAACGTACTATTTCTTTCTTGGTACTATTCATGTTGATATGTTGACTTATATAAATTGCGTGTTGGGTGATAGATGTTTCCACCCTCTTTTCATTAAGATTTATCTCATTAACTCCGAATTTTCTAAAGGAGCAGATATTGTTAATCCTCTGTCAAAGTAAGAGCTAAATTAGAATAAGTATAGGTTATCGTTGAATTGTGAGTTTTGGATCAACTTCAAAAAAACATAACATTAGGAACATCAAAATTTAGGTAACCCCTTATATATCAAATCAAAGGTCGTTAAGTCCTTTTTCCAATGCTACTACGTTTTCTAAATTTCATGTTCAAATGAAAGAGATATGACCGTTTGAATACAACCTTTCTCATTAAAACATTTTATCCGTTTTAAGGAGAGGTATTTTGGTCTTTTACCTACCCAACCACCCTTACTCGTTTTTTCACCCAGTTAATTGTCAAAAGCTGATTGAAATAAGTTGACACTAAGTCTAAGAATATTTGGAAGGTTAGGGCAATGTTCAATAGCAGAAAAAGGAGAAAACTTAAAGCATTCATCAAGTTTGAGGACTTTTTGCCAAGACCTTAGTTCTTACAACATATGTAAGTTTTCATCATGTTTGGTCTATTCACTCTCACGCTAATCATGTGATTTGTATCCATACATTCATTCTTGAGGTTGATTGAGTGGAGTTCTTGAGAAATTATTGAGGTTTTGATTTGTCTTTATCAATGGAGTCGTGATGAGTTCTTGACGTGATCGTCATGCGAATGAGTATTGTCCTTGAGGAATTTCAGGTGGTTTCATTTACTTTTTTTAGGCTTACAAATCGAAGAAGGTTTTGAAGATACAAATGGATTTAATGTGAATTAGGACCAAAATTATTGGGCGTCTGGAGTTTGGGGTTGGCTTAAGGGTCACCGACTCCCGTTCCTTTTGTGTCTGAGTTTTTCTCAATCATGTATTCTCTCTATTCCAAATTATATTTATCCAAACTTCATCAAAAAATTTAGATATCCGATAAATCCCAATCGTAACTCTTGAATTCACATTTTAAAAATCAAGATAAAGTTAAGAGTAAAGTTCGAGAGAGTCATTTTGAGAAATCATTTACTATTAGTTATTACTTGTTTTAAGACATCAGTAAATGATTTTTAGAATGAGGAGAGTTGGATTTTATGTTTCAAAGGAGTAGAAGGGAACTACATATTATGTTTTAAAAGTATTCCCATGTATGTAATACCTTTTTAATTAAAAAGGACAAGAAACATGATTTCTAAATGAGCTCATGAGGTATTTCTGAGCATCTTCTCTTCAAGAGAAAATTTTGATTAATAATCTCAAGTTATGGATGAGTTATGTTTTTAAACATATGATCATGAGTAATATATATTATTGGGAGTAGTATTGAGCACCAATATGGGGATGAGTTTAGAAAATTCAAAATTCTCACAAACAATGTATGTGGTTAAAGGTTATACTTTTTACATAACTTCTTATTTATTTTAAGCATAGCTTAGTTGATCCACTTAGTTGAGGATGTTCTATAACCTGACATGGTATAGGACCGTTCTGGCAACGTGGGTGAGCCTATGTATTATCACGTAGCTCATAATGTAAATTGTCGTTTATGGAATATCCCGAATAAGGGTAAAGAGTTGTTATTGCATTTTTATATACATTTGAGTTATCATTTACTCTTTCTAAATCTTAATACATATGGCATCTTTTTCATTGAGTTCTTATTGAGTTGACTTGCTTATTTTTTAGTTGAGTTGAGTCGAGGTGAGTATGTCTTTCTTCATTCTAGTTCAAGCTTATATGTTATGTTTCAGTGATTCCCTTACATGATCGTACATTCAATTTAATACAATATTTTTCATGCATCATGATGTAGATACATGTAATTAGGATCATCAATTAAGCTTCCTTGATTCCATCGTGTTCCAGGTAGTTTGGTGAGCCCTTTGATTTCCCTAGGGTTTTGCATTATGGATTTTGTTTTGTTCAAAACGTAGTGGGTCTTGTTCTGACTTAAATCATAGTTACTAAAGGCTTCATAGAATTTTTATTTTGGAGGAAGATTTTCATTTCCATTGATAAATGTATAAGACTTGAGTTGCTTCTTTGTCTAGTTGAATGTTTCCAGACATTTCTGTATTTACTTATTTTTAAGACAAATGAGTAAATCTTTACTTTTGAGGTCATCTATGGTAGAGTAAATCTTCCGCTGAGTATTGAGCCAGGGCAAGGGTTTGCATAGGTACCAACAATGGTTCTCAAGTGCCTGCCACGTTGAGGGTCTAGGCTCGAAGCTTGAAAAATATGGTATTCGAGCACAAAGTTTAAAAGTCCTAGAGTGTCTATGTTGTAGTGTCTCTAGATGTCTGGTTATGAGTGTGAAGCGTTCCACATCTATAATTGAGAGGCTACAACATTTTGGAAACAATTCCCTTCTTTCTTACTAATCTTTGTGTGATAGAGTTTAACTCTATAAAGTTTCTTTCTAATTCCTACTTGTGTGTATCTTTCCAAATCATGCATCTATAAAGAGTGGTCCGAGGTATTCCTTCTAGGAGAAATGTTGATATAAAGGATCAAAGGGTTCCTAATGCACAAAAAGAGCAATTTCCTCAACGAGAGGTTACCAATACTGAGTTCTGGGATGCCATCCGAATGTTGATCCAAGTTGTAGCCAACCAAGCTTGTAAACAGAGAGGATTTTTCAAGGATCTTGGTGATACATCCAGGATCCATGAGTTTTTAAGGATGAATCCTAAAGACTTCACTAGTTCAAGTGTCATTGAGGATCCATAAAATAATGTGGAAGAGCCTCTGAAAGTGTTTGAGGTTATGGATGTTGTAGATTTTGAGTGTGTGGAGTTAGTTGTGTACCAATTGAAGGATGCTACTAGAATATGTTACGACCAATGGAAAAAGAGAATAGTTGAAGGGGAACTAATTGTGAGTTGCGATGTGTTTGAAAGTACTTTCTTGGGGAGTTTTTTTCCCCGTGAGGTAAGAGAGGCAAATATAAAAGATTCACACTCTTAAATACGAGTCCACGAGTGTGCATGATTACAACCTCAACTTCACTCAATTATCCCACTATGCTACGGAAAAGGTTGTTGATATAAGAAGCGGGATATGTCTATTTGTGTCTGAACTATCCCTTTTGTCAAGTAAAGAGAGAAAGGCTTCCAGTTTGATAGGATGCATTGACATAGAAAGTCTTATAATCCATGTGCAACAGGTTAAGGATGATAAGCCGAATGATATAAAGGAGTTTTGTAATAAAAGAGCCAACACAGTATGTAATGAGTCTCGACACCAAAAGTTTGGAACTGTGCACTAGTCATCCTTTTAGTAAAGTCTAAGTGGACCTGAACCATCATTTTCTAGTGCAATCGTAGCAAAGAACACGAGTGAGTTCATATGTCATAATTCATAGAACTCCAGAGCTAGACCTACTCAATATAAGAGTAGCGTGGCACAAGGGGCCAAATTGACTCCTACAATATATAAGTGTGGTAGCAAGCGCCAAGGAGCATGTTTTGATGGCTCCACAGTTGTTGCGAGTGTGTTCAGACAAATCAGTTCATGTGAGAGTGCCCTAAATGGTAATGGAGTAAATAAAGCCCTGTCTTGTTTAGTGGCTCCACTAGACAGAGATGCAGTTAGAGGAGCTACTTCAGTGATAGGCGGAGGAGCAAACTATCTAATGCTATCACTAGTTTCCAAGAGTAGGAGGATTTTCCACATGTTACTAGAATGATAAAAGTCTTTACTTTTTCTGTATATGCATTACTTGATCCAGTGCGAGTCTATATTTTGTGACTTCATTCATTGCTATAAGGTTTGATATTCTTCCTGAACGACTTCTTGAGCCATTAAGCTTTTCCGGACTTGTTGGTGAGTCTATTCTAGAGAGTTTATCGTGATTATTTTATCTCTATCAATAAAAAGGACACCATGGCTGACTTAATTGAGTTAGGCATGGTTGACTTTGATGTTATTCTTGGTATAGTAAATGCTAGATAGGTAACAAAAGTAGTAAGTGAACTCATTAAGAGGTAGGTGGTCATCCCAATTCGCTTTGAAATCAATTACACAGAACCTCAACAAATCTTCGTAAGTCAAAATAGTGCGCTCCACTTGAACATTTGTGTGAAGATTTAAAAACAGTACTTAAGCTCACCTTTGAACCATAAGCCTTTCTAAATGGATTTACATAACTACACAATAAATTTTGCACCTCTATTTGAAATAATCTTTACCGGAACCCCGTAAAGTGTGACATTTTCTTAAATATACAACTTAGCATAATGTTTGGCTAAATGGGTAGTATTTACCGGCAAAAAGTGGGTTGATTTAATCATTATTTAAAAAAATCACCCATATAGAATCATGGTTCATACGAGACCTTGGTAAACTTGGGGTGAGGTCCATATTGATCGTTTCCCACTTTCATTTCTGATGTTCTATATCCTAAGTCATACCATCAGTCCTTTTATGCACTATGTTAACTAGTTGCAAATTCGGACACTTAGCAACAAACTCAGCAATGCCCTTCTTCATACTACTCCACCAATAAACTTCTGTTTAATCGTGGTACATCATTGTGGTTAACGAATGGATAGAATATCTGGAGCTATGAGCTTCCTCCATGATCCGTTCTTCGACTTCATGAACCCTTGGTACACATATCGTACCTTGATACCTCAATTCACCATCGCCCCCTTATATAAAATTCATTACGCTATTCTTATGAACATTTGCCTTCAACTAAAGCAAAATAGAATCTTGGTCTTGTTTATCTTTAATTTCCGAGACTAATGATGATTCAGCCTTATTCATCACCAGTACCCCTCCTTTTATAGAATACATTAGTCGAACTTCTATGCATGAAATTTTGTGCACAACTTTTGCTAATTCTTTCTTATCTTCCTCAAAATGGGTCGTACTACCCATAGAAAATCTACTCAAGGAATCAACAACAACATTAGTCATACCTGGGTGATAAATCATAGTTATGTCAGAATCCTTGAGATTAAACTACCATTGTTGTATGAGATTAAACTCTTTCTAACTAAACACATACTGAAGAATCTTATGATTAGTGTATACATCAACATGAAAATCCTACAAATAATGGTGTCATATTCTTAAAGCAAATATTATGACATTCAACTTTAATCATGGGTTGGGTAATTCTTTACGTGAACTTTTAGCTGTATGGAGGCATAAGCTATAACTTGACCATTCTACATTAACACATAACTCAAACCAACTCTATAGGCATCAATATTTACAACAAAACCTTGAGTACTTTTTGGCAATGTCCATATTGTGTGTAGTAGTCAACCTCTTTTTCAATTCCTAAAATCTTTTGTTCCAAGATTCAGACCATTGAAACTTCATTGCATTCTGGGTAAGCTTGGTAAAAAGGCATGAAATAGATGAGAACCCCTCTACGAACCTTCTATATTATTCTACTAACTCTAAGAAACTCTTAATATCAATTGAAGATGTTGGTCTAGAACAATTGTACACTACCTTTTTTCTTGATATCAACTCTAATTCCATCACCAAAAACAATGTAGCCTAAGAATACCACATACTCAAGCAAAAGTTGCATTTTGAGAACATAGCCTAAAAAACTTCCTATATTGTAGACTTTGGCGAACTATTCTTAGATGGCTTGTCACACCCCTTTTTCGCGCAGCAGCGTAAGGGTTTTTCCAATTTAAGTGACATTATTAATTAGGGGATTATTTTAATTTTTTCAGAGTCGCCACTTGGAATTGAGTTATGATGTTCCAAGTCACCTTTTGTTTAATCCCTAATCAAAAGGAAATGACTCTTTGTTTGGTCTGCAAACCAGTTCGGGTAAGGAATTCTATTGACCGAGGGGAAGGTATTTGGCATCCGTCGAGTCCCGTGGTTCTAGCACGGTCACCTTATGGACTTTTAGGACTTAAACAAATTTTTTTTGAATATTCTATTGTTAAAACAAATGTATTTACCCTCATTCTTTAATTCATTTAAATATATTAAAACTACCTTATTTTATTAATCTATACTCTTTAATTAAAAATATATGTACGCATATAAATTAAATCAAACAAAGCAGAATACAGTAAGATATTCTTTATTTTTACTTTTTCTTTTGTTATTGTTATTATTATTTTTATTTTTATTCTATTTTTTACATTGATTTTTTTCTCTTTTTACCTTCTCATCTTTTGCTATTATTTCTATTTTATTGTTATTATTATTTTTTCTACTTTGAAGGTTTTACTTGTTTTTTTTATTATTCTTGTAATGACCTGTTTAGTCGTTTCGAGCAGCAGATTTTATTTCTGGAAAATTGGCTGAGACGACGGACCCCAGGACGGACCGTCATGGGCACGACGGACCGTCGCAGGGTCTCTTTTCAATATACTTAGAAATTCTGAAATTGGGTACTGAAAATCGACTCTCTGAACTTCGTGACGGACTTGCAGGACGGACCGTCACAGGTGTGACGGACCGTCACAGACCCTTGGTGGAAAATTGGGTCTCTGAACCTTGCGATGACCTACAGGACGGCCCGTCGCAGGCACGACGGCCCGTCACAGGGTGCGTAATCCCAAACGGAGTCGGATTTCTTTACGCGTTTTAAGGGACGTTTTGGACTATTCCTCCTTTAATTATAAAGTTAGAGGGTTAATATTAATAAGTCTAATTACTTGGGGGTTAAAAGAGGTAACCTTAAGTTAATTAGTGGGTTATTATTTCCACCTTTTATTCTTAATTATATGCTAATTAGGGTAAAAGAAAGAGGGTTTGAATAAGAAAACTAGAAAGAACAAGAGAAAAAGAGAGGATTCGATCGAACGAAAGAGGAGAAGAAACAAAGCTTGGGGAAATTGCTTGTTGATCACTAATCTTCGGTGGAGGTAGGTTATGGTTTATTATTTTATGATATTCGTAGTGAACTCTTAATAGCGAATGATATGTATTGATAGTATTGTAAACCCTGCTATGTGCTTATTTGTATGCTTGCATGAATTGTGATTATATGAGCATGATGAAGCTATTGAATCCCAAATCTTGATAAAAACCTAATCTCTTGTTAATTATGAGGCCTTGGTATAAAAGAAGGCATGATGAACTAAAATAACGAGAATGATGATGCCTCGGAATAAGAAAAGGCTTGAGGAATTGATAGAATGAGATTAGGGGATCAGAGTGTCACGTTCCGACACATAGAATTAAGGGATCGGGTGTCACGAACCGACACGTAGATTTAGGGGATCGGGTGTCACGAACCGACACGTAGATTTAGGGGATCTGAGTGTCACGTACCGACACATAGTATTAGGGGATCGGGTGTCACGAACCGACACGTAGAATTAGGGGATCGGAGTGTCACGTACCGACACATAGTAGTAGGGAATCGGAGTGTCACGTACCGACACATAGTATTAGGGGATCGGGTGTCACGAACCGACACGTAGATTTAGGGGATCGGGTGTCACAAACCGACACGTAGATTTAGGGGATCGGGTGTCACGAACCAACACGTAGATTTAGGGGATCGGAGTGTCACGTACCGACACATAGTATTAGGGGATCGGGTGTCACGAACCGACACGTAGATTTAGGGGATCGGAGTGTCACGTACCGACACATAGTATTAGGGGATCGGGTGTCACGAACCGCACGTAGAATTAGGGGATCAGAGTGTCACGTACCGACACATAGTAGTAGGGGATCGGAGTGTCACGTACCGACACAAGAGGAAGAAAGATAATGAATCTTGAAAGATGTTAATATACTCAATCTAATGAACCTATTTCCCAAATGAGTATGGTATTGAGGCATGAGTCCTCATGGATGAATTTGGTAGTACTTATTGATGATTATAGTACTTGTTGTTGCTACATGTTGAGTATAATAGTTGATTTTATATATTACTTGATATATAATGTTCCCTATTTTGAGTTGGCCGATGATATCTACTCAGTACTTGTGGTTTACTGACCCCCTACTTTTATGTTTTCTTCTTTATTATTATGGAGTGCAGCAAACGTGCCGTCGTCTTCAACTCAATAGTAATTCTAGCCAGTCTTCGTCACACCGGATCTTCAGGGTGAGCTAATTCTTCTAGCTTGGACTGGATCTTCTTCTTCAAGTCTTGATGCCTTGAACTTCCGGCATGGACTAGCTTTTTACTTGTTTTGTTTTCTTAGATACTCTTAGTTTAGTAATTTGACGATAGATGTTCTTGTGGTGATGACTTCCAGATTTTGGGGATAATAATAATAGTTTTGAATTGTTTTTATTAATGAGTTTAAGTCTTCCGCATTATTTTCTGTTGATATACATTGAAATGTTAAGGGTTAAATTGGTTGGTTCGCTCACATAAGAGGGTAAATGTGGGTGCCAGTCGCGGCTCGGTTTTGGGTCGTGACAAGCTTGGTATCAGAGCATTAGGTTCGTTGGTCTCATCACACAAGAACGAGTCTAGTAGAGTCTTGAGGAACGGTAGGGGGACGCCTTTACTTTTCTTTGAGAGGCTATAAGACTTTAGGAAAATTCCATTCTTTCATTCTTTCTTTCGTGCTACTACTTGAGTCCAATTGGTATCTAGGTGATACGAATTGGTATCTGACCATCTTCACTCTATTTCGCAGATGGTCAGAACTAGAGCAACGACCGCGCCAGCAGCGACAACGCCAGGACAGGAAACGTCTGAGCCAGCCACTGGGGTTGAGGCTCGAGGAAGAGCAGTGGCAAGAGGCCGTGGAAGAGGTCGTGGGAGAACGTCCTCTAGAGGAAGAGGACAAGCACCTAGCCCATCTGATACTAGGGCGGTGACTCCTCCACCGACTGAGGAGGTGATAAGAGAGGGTGAGGAAGGGGAGAATGAACAAGTGCAAAATGAGGAATTGCCACCCCAACCTACCCCAGAAATGATCAATCAGGTTCTTGCGTATCTTAGCGGGTTATCTGATCAGGGTCAGGCACCTCCAGTGGTTTCTACACCAACACCTCCGGTTTCAGAGGTACGACATGCGGCTACTATGGCTCCCCGCATGGATGCCTCATTGGACATAGGCACATTTCCATGTCTGACTACTGGGCCTATAATGACAAATGATCAGCATGAACTTTTCAGTAAGTTCTTGAAATTGAAACCTCTAGTCTTTAAGGGTGCAGAATCAGAGGATGCCTACGATTTTCTGGTTGATTGTCATGAGCTACTACACAAGATGGGTATAGTAGAGCGGTTCGGTGTTGAGTTTGTGAGTTATCAACTTCAAGTGAACGCCAAATTGTGGTGGCGTTCACATGTTGAGTGTCAACCAACAGAGGCACCGCCTATGACTTGGGCATCATTCTCTAGCTTGTTTATGGAGAAGTATATCCCAAGGACTTTGAGAGATAGAAAAAGAGATGAGTTCTTGAGTCTAGAGCAAGGTAGAATGTCGGTTAATCCATATGAGCCTAAGTTTCGTGCATTATCCAGGTATGCCACTCAACTCTGTTTCAGTCCCCAAGAGCGGATTCGCCGGTTTGTGAAGGGGTTGAGGTCAGAATTGCGGATTTCGGCCTTACAGATAGCGGCAACGGCAAAATCCTTCCAAAAAGTGATAGATTTCGTGATAGAGGTGGAAGGAGTGAAGCCAGATGACTTCACCACGACATCGACATCAAAAAGGTTCCGAAAGGGAGGTGAGTTTAATGGTTCTTACACTAGAGGACAGAGTTCCGGAGGTTACTCGGCCCGACCTATTCAGTCTTCACTACAGACTATAGTTGGGGGTCCACCTCAGACTGGTCAACACTTCTCTGAGAGACCTATGCTTCACTCTAGAGAGTTTTATGGATGTGGGGAGACTGGACATATTAGGAGGAATTGTCCAAAACAGACTTACAGACCCCCGATAGCTAGAGGTAGAGGTGGTCATGGTAGAGGCCGTTATTCTGGAGGACGTGGTGGTCGAGGTAATGGTGGTCACCAAAACGGCAGAGGTGATGGGCAAACCGGAGCCACTACAATACAACATGGTAGGGGCAACTGACAGACAAACGATAGGGCCCATTGTTACGCTTTCCCTGGGCGGTCTGAAGCGGAGACATCAGATGCTGTCATCACAGGTAATCTTTTGGTTTGTGATTGCATGGCTTCTGTATTGTTTGATCCCGGATCCAAATTTTCTTATGTATCTTCCTCATTTGCTAATGGTCTAAATTTACATTGCGAATTACTTGACATGCCTATTCGTGTTTCTACTCCGGTGGGTGAGTCTGTGACAGTTGAAAAAGTGTATAGGTCTTGTTTGGTGACATTTGTGGGGAGTAACACTTATGTAGATTTGGTTATCTTAGAAATGGTTGACTTTGATGTAATTCTGGGTATGACTTGGCTTTCTCCGAATTTTGTGATCTTGGATTGTAATGCTAAAACTGTGACGTTAGCCAAGCCTGGGGCAGATCCGTTGGTGTGGGAGGGCGACTACACTTCCAATCCGGTTCGTATCGTGTCCTTTCTTCGTGCTAAAAGAATGGTTAGTAAGGGTTGTTTAGCCTTCTTAGCACACCTCAAGGATGACACTACCCAAGTACCTTCGATCGAGTCGGTTTCGGTAGTCCGTGAGTTTTTGGATGTGTTCCCTGCAGATCTTCCTGGTATGCCACCAGATAGGGATATAGACTTCTGTATTGATCTCGAACCGGGTACTCGCCCCATTTCTATACCCCCTTATAGAATGGCTCCCGCGGAGTTAAGAGAGTTAAAGGCACAACTTCAAGAGTTGTTGAGCAAAGGCTTTATTAGACCAAGTGCATCTCCTTGGGGTGCTCCGGTGCTATTTGTGAAGAAAAAGGATCGGAGTTTTAGGATGTTCATAGACTACCGACAGTTGAACAAGGTAACTATTAAGAACAAGTATCCCATTCCTCGCATTGATGACTTGTTCGATCAGTTACAAGGTGCTTGTGTCTTCTCTAAAATTGACTTGAGATCCGGTTATCATCAATTAAAAATACGGGCAGCGGATGTGCCAAAGACTGCTTTTCGAACTAGGTATGGGCATTATGAATTTGTGGTAATGTCTTTTGGTCTTACTAATGCCCCTGCTGCTTTCATGAGCTTGATGAATGGGATTTTTAAGCCATATCTAGATCTCTTTGTGATCGTGTTTATTGATGATATACTGATATACTCTAAAAGTAAGAAGGAACATGAGGAGCATTTGAAAATTGTATTGGAAATATTGAGGAAGAAGAAGCTTTATGCCAAATTCTCCAAGTGTGAGTTTTGGCTAGATTCAGTGTCCTTCTTGGGACACGTGGTTTCTAAGGATGGAGTGATGGTGGATCCATCTAAGATTGAGACAGTGAAGAATTGGGTGAGACCTACAAACGTGTCAGTAATAAGGAGTTTTGTTGGTTTAGCTAGCTACTACCGCCGATTTGTCAAGGGATTCTCTTCTATTGCTTCCCAACTAACGAACTTGACTAAGCAGAATGTTCCATTTGTATGGTCGAATGAGTGTGAAGAAAGCTTTCAGAAGCTCAAGACTTTGTTGACTACCGCACCTATCCTTACCTTGCCAGTAGAGGGTAAGAACTTCATTGTTTATTGTGATGCATCCTATTCTGGGTTGGGTGCAGTGCTAATGCAAGAGAAAATGTGATTGCGTATGCTTCGAGGCAATTAAAGGTGCATGACGTAACTATCCGACCCATGATTTGAGTTGGCCGCGGTAGTATTTGCACTAAAGCAATGGAGACACTATTTGTATGGGGTTAAATGTGAAGGCTATATGGACCATCGTAGCCTACAGTATGTCTTCACTCAGAAGGATTTGAATTTGAGACAGAGGAGATGGATGGAACTACTGAAGGACTACGACATCACTATCTTGTATCATCCGGGAAAGGCGAACGTCGTGGCGGATGCTTTAAGTAGACAGGCCGGAAGCATGGGAAGTCTAGCTCATTTACAAGTTTCTAGACACCCATTGGCTAGAGAGGTTCAGATTCTAGCTAATGACCTTACGATGTTAGAAATAAATGAGAAGGGAGGATTGTTAGCTTGTGTAGAGGCAAGATCTTCTTTTCTTGACAAGATCAAGGGAAAATAGTTTGATGATGATAAACTAGGTCGAATTCGAGATAAAGTGTTGCAAGGAGAGGCTAAAGAAGCAACAATCGATGAGGAAGGTGTTTTGAGGATTAAGGGAAGGGTATGTGTACCCCGCATCGATGATTTGATCACCACTATTCTGACAGAGGCTCATAGTTCCGGATATTCTATACATCCTGGTGCAACCAAGATGTACCCTGACCTAAAGCAACACTTTTGGTGGAGTAGGATGAAGCGTGACATAGTGGATTTTGTTGCCAAATGCCCAAATTGTCAACAAGTAAAGTATGAACACCAGAGGCCCGAAAGAACACTTCAGAGAATGCCCATTCCTGAATGGAAGTGGGAGAGAATTGCAATGGACTTCGTGGTTGGTCTTCCAAAGACATTGGGTAAGTATGATTCCATTTGGGTGATTGTTGATAGGTTAACTAAGTCTGCTCACTTCATTCCTGTCAAGGTGACCTACAACGCAGAGAAGTTAGCCAAAATCTACATCTCAGAAATTGTTCGACTGCTTGGAATTCCACTCTGCATTATATCAGATAGAGGTACGCATTTTACTTCTAAGTTTTGGAGAACATTGCATGCGGAATTAGGTACTAGGTTGGACCTTAGTACTGTGTTTCACCCACAGACTGATGGTCAGTCTGAGCGAACGATTCAAGTGTTGGAGGATATGCTTCGTGCATGTGTGATAGAATTTGGTGGTCATTGGGATAGTTTCTTACCTTTGGCAGAGTTTTCATACAATAATAGCTATCACTCCAGTATTGACATGGCTCCATTTGAAGCATTGTATGGGAGGAGGTGTAGATCTCCCATTGGTTGGTTCGATGCATTTGAGGTTAGACCTTGGGGTACTGACCTCTTGAGGGATTCGTTAGATAAGGTGAAGTGCATTCAAGGAAAGCTTCTAGCGGCTCAAAGTAGACAAAAGGAATATGCGGACCGAAAGGTTAGAGACATGGAGTTTATGGAGGGTGAACAAGTCTTGTTGAAGGTTTCACCCATGAAAGGGGTGATGCGGTTTGGTAAAAGAGGTAAACTAAGCCCAAGGTATATTGGTCCCTTTGAAGTACTTAAGCGAGTAGGGGAGGTGGCTTACGAATTAGCCTTGCCTCCAGGGCTGTCCGGAGTGCATCCGGTATTTCATGTGTCCACGTTGAAAAGATACCATGGGGATGGAAACTACATCATCCGTTGGGATTCAGTCTTGCTCGATGAGAATTTGACTTATGAGGAGGAACCGGTTGCTATTTTAGATAGAGAGGTTCGCAAGCTGAGGTCGAGAGAGATTGCGTCCATCAAAGTTCAATAGAAGAATCGACCGGTTGAAGAGGCCACTTGGGACAAGGAGGCAGATATGCAAGAAAAATACCCACATCTGTTTACAGATTCAGGTACTCCTTTTCGCCCTTGTTTTTCGTCTTTTGATCATTCGAGGACGAACGATGGGTAAATTGGTATCTATTGTAACGACCTGTTTATTCGTTTCGAGTAGCAGATTTTATTTCTGGAAAATTGGCTGAGACGACGGACCCCACGACGGACCGTCGCAGGGTCTCGTTTCAATATACTTAGAAATTCTGAAATTGGGTACTGAAAATCGACTCTCTGAACTTCGTGACGGACTTGCAGGACGGACCGTCACAGGTGTGACGGACCGTCACAGACCCTTGGTGGAAAATTGGGTCTCTGAACCTTGCGACGACCTGCAGGACGGACCGTCGCAGGCACGACGGCCCGTCACAGGGTGCGTAATCCCAGACGGAGTCGGATTTCTTTACACGTTTTAAGGGACGTATTGGACTATTCCTCCTTTAATTATAAAGTTAGAGGGTTAATATTAATAAGTCTAATTACTTGGGGGTTAAAAGAGGTAACCTTAAGTTAATTAGTGGGTTATTATTGCCACCTTTTATTCTTAATTATATGCTAATTAGGGTAAAAGAAAGAGGGTTTGAATAAGAAAACTAGAAAGAATAAGAGAAAAAGAGAGGATTCGATCGAACGAAAGAGGAGAAGAAACAAAGCTTGGGGAAATTGCTTGTTGATCACTAATCTTCGGTGGAGGTAGGTTATGGTTTATTATTTTACGATATTCGTAGTGAACTCTTAATAGCGAATGATATGTATTGATAGTATTGTAAACCCTGCTATGTGCTTATTTGTATGCTTGCATGAATTGTGATTATGAAATTGTGATTATATGAGCATGATGAAGCTATTGAATCCCAAATCTTGATAAAAACCTAATATCTTGTTAATGATGAGGCCTTGGTATAAAAGAAGGAATGATGAACTAAAATAACGAGAATGATGATGCCTCGGAATAAGAAAAGGCTTGAGGAATTGATAGAATGAGATTAGGGGATCGGAGTGTCACGTTCCGACACATAGAATTAAGGGATCGGGTGTCACGAACCGACACGTAGATTTAAGGGATCGGGTGTCACGAACTGACACGTAGATTTAGGGGATCGGAGTGTCACGTACCGACACATAGTATTAGGGGATCGGGTGTCACGAACCGACACGTAGATTTAGGGGATCGGGTGTCACGAACCGACACGTAGATTTAGGGGATCGGAGTGTCACGTACCGACACATAGTATTAGGGGATCGGGTGTCACGAACCGACACGTAGATTTAGGGGATTGGGTGTCACGAACCGACACGTAGATTTAGGGGATCGGGTGTCACAAACCGACACGTAGATTTAGGGGATCGGAGTGTCACGTACCGACACATAGTATTAGGGGATCGGGTGTCACGAACCGACACGTAGATTTAGGGGATCGGAGTGTCACGTACCGACACATAGTATTAGGGGATCGGGTGTCACGAACCGACACGTAGAATTAGGGGATCGGAGTGTCACGTACCGACACATAGTAGTAGGGGATCGGAGTGTCACGTACCGACACAAGAGGAAGAAAGATAATGAATCTTGAAAGATGTTAATATACTCAATCTAATGAACCTATTTCCCAAATGAGTATGGTATTGAGGCGTGAGTCCTCATGGATGAATTTGGTAGTACTTATTGATGATTATAGTACTTTTTGTTGCTACATGTTGAGTATCATAGTTGATTTTATAATATTACTTGATATATATTGTTCCCTATTTTGAGTTGGCCGATGATATCTACTCAGTACTTGTGGTTGTACTGACCCCCTACTTTTATGTTTTCTTCTTTGTTATTGTGGAGTGCAGCAAACGTGCCGTCGTCTTCAACTCAACAGTAATTTTAGCCAGTCTTCGTCACACCGGATCTTCAGGGTGAGCTACTGCTTCTAGCTTGGACTGGATCTTCTTCTTCAAGTCTTGATGCCTTGAACTTCCGGCATGGACTAGCTTTTTACTTGTTTTGTTTTCTTAGATACTCTTAGTTTAGTAATTTGAGGATAGATGTTCTTGTGGTAATGACTTCCAGATTTTGGGGATAATAATAATAGTTTTGAATTGTTTTTATTAATGAGTTTAAGTCTTCCGCATTATTTTCTGTTGATATACATTGAAATGTTAAGGGTTAAATTGGTTGGTTCGCTCACATAGGAGGGTAAATGTGGGTGCCAGTCGCGGCTCGGTTTTGGGTCGTGACAATTCAACTTAATTTTTTTTTTCTGTTTTGACAAAGAAACTTCCAAAAAGAAAAATTCTTTCCACTTCAATTGCATGTTTCTTTTTATTCAACTTAATTTTTTTTTTGTTTGAACAAAGAAACTTTCAAAAAACAATTTCTTTCCTCTTCAATTGCATGTTTTTTTTTATATTATTTTTATACTTGTTTTTATGTTATTTATTTTTTCTGTTTTCTCTTTTCCCATTTTTTTTGTATATTCTTTCTCACTTTTTATTTCTTAACTTTTCCTTTTTTCTCTTTATTATTATTATTATTATTATTATATTTTTTTCTTTCATTTTTATTCGATTTTTTTTACGTCACTAGCATTAAACAAAAATTCCACTAACTAAAATTAACATATTTATATAATAACTACACATGTTATCATTATAAACTATATATTAAAAATTAAAATGACTTGGACAATAATTTACTTAAATATAAAATAAACTAAGGGTTATTTAAATATAAAATAAATCATGGTTTGTTATAATAATTTCACACTAAATATAACTATACCAAGGATAACATAAAGTTGATATGAACATTTGAACATACTTCACATAATAACATCAATAAATATTAATGGTTTAAGCACATGCGAAATTTAACAACTTCAATATATATTGCAATCCATTTTCGCATTATCATGACATAAAACTAGTACAAAGCAAAATTAAGTATTACCTCTTGCAAAAATTATTTCAAGAAAAGAAATAATTTAGGAACCACGAACATTAAGCCTCGAACTCCACTATTTTTTTAGCGCGTATGTTCTTCAGGAAAAAAAATTAATCTTTTTTTTCCTTTTGCTGATTTTCTTTTTCCTTTCCTCCTTTTTTTTTTTTTTTTCCTTCTTCTCCCTTTCTCCTTTCTGATTCTTTCATCCCTCTCTTCTTTTCTTTTTCCTTTCTTGCTGATTTCTTTTTCGTTGCTCTCCTCTCCTCTTTTTTTTTTTGTGTGTGTGTGTAATCTTTTTTATAATAGGGGGGTTGTGGGTTAGTTTTTGATTGTTTTTTTCATGGGAAGTGGGGGTAGTAAAATAGTATGTGCGAATGTGGTCGTGTATAGTGGTTAAGTGGGATAATGGGTAGGTAATTATTATTAATTTTTATTGTTAATAAATAATAATAATAATAATAATAATAATATTCATAATAATAATAATAATAATATAAAAATAATAATAATAATAAACTATTATTTTGGCATTAAAAAAGTTATATGAAATAGCTAAATAAAAAAATATAACGAAGAAAATATTAAATAAAATAATTTATTTGCTAAATTTTGAATAAATAAATAAATAAATGTAACTTAAAGGGTAAATCTTTTTTTTTTGTTTTCAAATCCTTTAAAATAAACTTATTAAATAAAATATCTACTTTAAATTTTAAAAAAATATTTAAGCTCTAAAAAGAGTATAAAATTTAAATTCGGTCAAAAATATGTGTCTACAGTTTGCCCCTCTTTGACTAGAACACAAAGAGTTTTCAGACAAAGAAGTAGATAAAGTGACACGTTTTGACTGAACACTTATTTGAAACACCAAAAATTTATGAGACTGAGTCCTTGTTTTGGACAGCCTACATATCCCTAGTTATAAGGGAATCAGGTCACGTGTAGTTCAAGGGGATGAGGTGATGAGTTGGAGTTAAGTGAGGTTCTAGCGAGGCTCTAGATCGCGACTCTTAAAAAAATATAAAATTAAAACCTAATAGTGAAAAGAAAAACAAATGTACAAACTTCTATCCACGCAGCTTTTCTTGCATCTTCACTTGGATTTTGACTTTAAGATATCACCTTGATTTTTGGATGAATATATTAACCTAGAATTGGAATGGAGGCTTAACATGCCACTTAGGTGCAACTTTTGACATTCTTTAAAATGACAATTTGAAAAGTGCTTTTGAATAGCTGCGTGTTTTCTTGATCATAAGTTGACTAGTAAATGATGTGAGGAAGTCAGGCTTCTACATGCATTGAAGAAACTAATTCTAACCATCATGGAATTGTTTATTCTAAAAAAAATTGAAACTTTGTTGTTGAATTTCAAATACATGTCTCGCTTGAGGAAACCTGAAAACAACCACAAACAAAAAATAAATTTTTGCCCCAGTTGTCACTGGAAATTTTTTTTGTGAGTTATAAGAAAATATAAATATAAAACATACACTCCGGCTAGGAAATGTTTATTTTAGGAGAAAATAAAACTAAAAATCTAGACTAGGAAGTGTTTATCCTATGAGAAAGTTATCTAATCCCATTATTCAGGAGGGTCCTGCTAGTCCCATTATCCAGGAGGGTCCTGCTAGTCCCATTATCCAGGAGGGTCCTGCTAATCACATTATCCAGGAGGGTCCTTTTAATCCCATTAGCCAGGAGGGTACTGCTAATCCCATTATCCATGAGGGTCCTGCTAATCCCATTTTCCATGAGGGTCGTGCTAGTTCCATTATCAAAGAGGGTTCTGCTAATCCCATTATCTAAGAGGGTCCTGGTAGTCCCATTATCCAGGAGGGTCCTGCTAATCCCATTATCCAGGAGGGTCCTGCTAGTCCCATTATCCAGGAGGGTTATGTTAGTCTCATTATCCAGGAGGGTCCTGCTAATCCCATTATCCAGGAGGGTCCTGCTAGTTCCATTATCCAGGAGGGTCCTGTTAGTCCCATTATCTAGTAGGGTCCTGTTAGTCCCATTATCCAGGAGGGTCCTGCTAATCCTATTATCAAGGAGGGTCCTGCTAGTCCCATTATCATCAGGGTCCTTCTAATCTCATTATCCAGGAGGGTCCTGTTAGTCGCATTATCCAGGATGGTCCTGCTAATTCCATTATCCAGGAGGGTCCTGCTAGTTCCATTATCTAAGAGGGTTCTGCTAATAAAATTTTCAATAAACTAATAATACCAATAAAACATTATGAATGCTATCTTTATTATTTTGTAGTAACTTCAAGGATAATAATAATAACAATAATAAATAAAATAAATATTCCAACATTCAGGTAATTGCTATTATGATATATATTAGCTAACTTTCATATAATATTCCATAAGTCTTCATTGTAGGGTTTCCATTTCGCTCGTTGTAGACTAGGTTGAACATCTAGGTTCCTGGAATCTTCAATCCTGAAACGACTTGTGTCCCTACTTCAACAAAGAAAATTTGTGAGTTTGAAAAGGTGGTGGTTGGTTTGTAGTTCCATCTTTCGACAAGGGTGGCTCAAACACTTGTGACGCTTTGGTTGTTTCCAACAATCAATACTTCTCATTGATTAACTATACTTTCATCCAAATTTGCTTATTTTGGGACCTAAATCCAATGTATTTATCTCACAACACTCATTGTTTAGCCTTCATAGAATCATAGAATTTTCGAATTCAACACTTGTAGACAGTTTATAACTTAGTAGCCAGATGCTTCGCCCAGTACAGTTTAGAGACTTGGTAGCGAGTCTTGAAATTCCTTTCTAGTTTTTTGACAAAGACTCGACTCAAATACATACCAAAAAAAGTGATGAAAAGTATAAGAAATTACAAACTATACGAGAATAAAAGAAAAGATTCGATGAAGACTCCTTTTTTTAGTAAGAATAAGAAAGAAAAACTTATCAGAGTGTGGGAGCATAGTCTACTGATCATGCCATGCAATTTGAATTGATTTTAAGACTTGGCTATCCAATCTATTAATCAAACATTATTGATCATTCAATCTTGATGTGGAATCCCGACACTAAATGAAGCCATAAATAATTTTGAACCCTTATACACTTTGTGATATTAACGAAGGTCTTTGCCGCTAAAACTCTATCATGTTAATTGCTCCAGCACACGTCCGCCTTATGGTGCATGTCAGAATTTTCACCAATAAGACTCTATTATATTCAACTCCTTTTCGCCTCACGGTGCAAACTTAGGGTTTTCAACAATAAGACTCTCTCATTTTTATTTCTTTCTACTCACATTTGTCTTATGGTGCCCATTCAGGAATTCTACCTACCCTTAACCAACATACTCTCGACATACCAAGGGTTGATGCAAAGACTTCTTTTTTTTTTTAGATGATGGGGTTGATTTTGAGCTTTGAGATGAGAGACCAAATGAATAAATAAACGACGTTTCCCCAGTATACTACAATATGAATTTTTGGATTTGTATTTGGTTGAACCGAACCCAACATTAGGGCTGCCTGCGTATCTTGCCGAAACAAGAATCAGGTCAAACGTAGTTCATGCAATTTGTATTTTTTCTTTAAAAGTAAAGGAAACATCATAACCAAGAGATTTCATTGAATAAACCCTTGAAATGTCGAGCCCAAACATAAGGGTTTCTAATGTCGAAACTCAAATCATATGCAATATCTTTTCACAGCATCAGCATTGACGATCGTTTCTGTCACTTTGCCTTCTATATCCGCTATGTAAAGAGCACCATTGGGTAATACCCTTTTAACAGGAATGGTCCTCTCCAATTTGGAGAAAATTTGCCTTTGGTTTCGGCATGATGTGGCAAAATGTGTCTCAACACTAATTGACCCTCTTCAAATTGTTTGGGACGCACCTTTTTGTTCTATGCCCGTGCCATTCTTTTCTGATATAATTGTCCATGACATACTGATGTCATACGCTTCTCATCTATCAAACTTAATTGCTCTAACTGAGTTTTGATCCACTCATCATCATCAATTTCAGCCTCCACAACAATTCGTAAAGATGGGATCTCAATCTCTGCAGGTATAACTGCGTCAGTCCCGTAGACCAGTGAATATGCGGTGGCGACCACTGATGTACGGACTGTAGTGCGATAACCCAACAAAGCAAAAGGAAACTTTTCATTCCATTATCGAGAACTTTGCACCATATTATGAAGTATCTTTTTTATATTTTTGTTAGCAGCTTCTACAGCCCCGTTTGCCTTTGGGCGATACGGAGTCGAATTTTGATGCTCAATCTTAAATTGGTAGCATACATCTTGCATAAAGTGGATGTTGAGATTTGTGGCGTTATCAGTTATAATCACCTTTGGAACACCAAACCGGCTGATAATGTTGAAACTAATTAAATCCTCCATGACCTTCTTGGTCACTGACTTAAAAGTACTGGTTCCACCCACTTGGTAAAATAATCAATGGCTACCAAGATGAACCAGTGACCATTCGATGCTTTTGGTTCTATTGGTCCAATCACATCCATTCCCCATGGCACAAAATGCCATGAAGCAGACATTGGATGCAACTCATAAGGGGGAGAATGTATTAAATCACCATTTATTTGACATTCATGATATTTACGAACAAATCGTATGGAATCCCGCTCCATGGTTAGACAATAATATCCTGCTCGAAGTATCTTCTTGGCCAGAACATATCCATTCATAAGAGGTCCACAAACTCCTGAGTGTACTTCAATCATGATTGTGGAAGCCTCTTGAGCATTTACACACCTTAGAAGACCTAAATTGGGTGTCTTCTTGTACAGTATGCCTCCGCTTAAGAAAAAACCCCTTGCTAGTCGTCGAATAGTCCTTTTTTGATTACTGGTTACATCTGACAGACATTCTCTAGACTGAATATATGTTTTGATATCATGAAACCAAGACTTACCATCAAATTCCTCCTCAATCATGTTGTAAGCATGTTAATCACAAATTTGTATGTATAAAGGGTCGATATGAGCGTCATCAGGGTTTTGGAGCATCGAAGATAATGTGGCCAATGCATCTGCAATCTCATTGTGCACTCTGGGAATGTGTCTAAACTTTATTGACACGAATCGTTGACAAAGACCTTGTAAAAAATGTTGATATGGTATGAGCTTTAGGTCTCGAGTTTCCCATTCACCTTGAATTTGATGAACTAGTAAGTCTGAGTCTCCTACCACTAACAATTCTTGGATGCCCATGTCAACAGGTAACCTCAGACCCAAAATGCACGCTTCATACTCAAACATATTATTAGTACAAAAGAATCTAAGTTCCCTTGATAGAGGGTAATATTCCCCTGATTTAGACATAAGAACATCTTTTATTTCAACTCCTTTCCTGTTAGAGGCACCATCAAAGAATAACTTCCAAACTTGATTGTTATCGTGAATAACTTCATCAATACAAGATATCTCTTCATCTGGAAAATAGATTTTAAGTGGTTCATATTCTTCATCAATAGGGTTCTCTGCCAAATGATCTGCCAATACTTGAGCTTTCGTTGCGGTCAGCGTTATATAGATAATGTCAAACTCTGTGAGCAATATTTTCCATTTGCAAGCCTGCCTGTGGGCATTGGATTTTGAAAAATATATTTCAACGGATCCAAACGAGAGATGAGATAAGTAGTGTAAGATGAAAGATAATGTTTCAACATCTGTGCTACCTAAGTTAGGGCGCAACACGTTCTTTTAAGAAGGGTGTACGTTGCTTCGTAAACGGTAAACTTCTTGCTAAGGTGATAAATGGCCCGATCTTTCTTCCCAGTGTCATCATTCTGACCCAGTACACAAACAAAAGAATTATCCAGTAGTGACATATACAATATCAAAGGTCTTCCCGGCTCGGAGGAACCAACACAGGGGGATTAGATAGTTAGTTCTTAATTCTTTCAAAAGCTTCTCTACATTCTTCGGTCCACTCGACTGTGGTATTCTTTTTCAAAATCTTAAAGATAGGCTCACAAATTGTTGTCAGTTGAGCAATGAATCTGCTTATGTAGTTTAACCTTGCTAGAAGGCTCATAACCTCAGTTTTGTTATTTGGAGGTGGCAATTCTTGAATTGCTTTTATTTTTGAAGGATCCAACTCGATACCTCTTCGACTGACTATATACCCCAAAGCTTCCCCAATGGTACTCCAAATACACATTTTGCAGGATTAAGATTGAGATTATACCTGTGGATCCTTTTGAAGAATCTCCTTAAGTCTTTCAAATGATTTGAATATTTTTTAGATTAAATGATAACATCATCCACTTAAACTTCGATTTCTCTATGCATCATATCGTGAAACATTGTAGTCATTGCTGTCATATAAGTTGCCCCTGCATTTTTTAATCCTAAAGGCATAACACGATATCAATATGTACCCCATGGAGTGATAAAAGATGTTTTTTTTGCATCTTCATCATCCATAATAATCTGATGGTAACCCGCATTATAATCCACAAAAGATGCAACCTCATGTTTATCACAATTATCCAATAAAATATGGATGTTAGGCAAAGGAAAATCATCTTTTGGACTTGCCTTATTAAAATCACTATAATAAACACACATTCAAACTTTGCCGTCTTTCTTAGGGACGGGTACGATATTGGCTAACCAAGAAGGATATTGACCGACTTGAATGACTTTGTCCTCAAGTTGTTTTGTGATCACCTCTTTAATTATTACACTCATGTCAGTGCTTAATGCAGGCATGTCATCATAAGATGACGCAAAAACATCTTTATAATCAAACAGGGCCTAGATTATATCGTCCTTTTGATGTCGAACATGTACACTTATCTTAGTCTCCTTAATAATTTCATGATCTCCCAAATTTATCATCTCAGTTTCACTCATGTTTTGATTTGACTTATTTTCAAAATGATTGAAATCCCTCCTAACTTCTTTAAATACTCTGTATTCATCATATTCGATTTCTTGACTTATTATTTCAATATTAGGCCGAAGATTAGATTTGATATTAAGATCTGGCGAAAAATTCTGCATGCATGTCATGTCACTAGAATTGGCATAGAAAAAACTGTATAACCAAAAACAAACAAATATATTAGACTGAAATAAAGATGAAATTACATCCTATTGAAAAGAGAAATAGAGAGTTCGAAATAAAACCACAAGATAATATCCGAATTACAATCCATGAATGAATTGGACGACAAAATAAAAAACAAGATAGACTACCAAGACTCGTCTTTAACGGGGAGAGGGGTGGCCTCCCAATTGTTTAGCTTGACATCAGGACCAATGAATTGCACATCTCTGTCTCTAGTGCCTTCTCCGAGTTCCACCATATCAACCTCAACAAATATATCTTGAAAATACTTGATCATATTTTCGCTTACTTTCATCACTAGCTCTGGAAAAAATGATTGATAAGATTCTGTAGCGCGGGCTTTCATGAAAAAATTGTAGATTGGTTGTATAGTCTTGGTAAGTGACCATACTCTCTCTTCAGCTTCTTTTTGCCTTCATTTTGTCCTCGACTCTAGGTTGGTAGCCTAAGCCAAAAGTACCGATGCTCTTTCGTAGACTCACTGGATAAGCTCTCCCTTGCAAGCAAATTCCTAAGCCTTTACCCGGCTCAAACCCATGTTTCAGCAATTCATTCACCACCATTACAGACGCAATGGGCATCTTTAATTTTGAAATACACTACCTTTGGGGACATGCTCAATAACCACTACCGCAAAAGCTTGATAAACCAGTACCTCACTCTAATTATTCGCCTTGATAAAAGGGGAGGAAGAGTCTTTGTAGATTGAAAAATCCTCCTCACCATGAACAATCACCTCTTGTCGGTCGTATTCAAACTTAATGATTTGATACAAGGTTGGGGGACTGCTCCAGCCCTATGCACCCATGGCCTCCCCAACAATAGATTGTAGGACCCGTTATATCCAACACTTGAAAATTCACAGCGAAGTCCACAGGACCTCTTGTTAGTACGAGCTCTATCTCACCAATGACATCTGTTTTTAAGCCATCAAAAACTCTAAAACATACATTGTTGGTTCGGACCCTTTCAGCACTAACATTCAATTTCTGTAGAGTTGATAAAGGACAAATATTTGCCCTAGATCCTCCATCAATTAGATTTCGAATGACATATGAAATCTCACACTTTAGAGTGATATGTAGGCCTTGGTTATGTCTTGTACCTTCTTTGGATAGTCATCATCTGAAAAGGTGATGCGGTTTACTTCAAATATTCTCCCAGCAATCTTCTCTAACTGACTCACTGTAACTTTACTAAGAACATGTGCTTCATTCAAATTTTCAATATAGCCTTACGATGTTCATCAGAATGTATTAGTAAAGACAACAAAGGGATTTGGTCTGGAGTTTTTCTTAATTGTTCCATCACGGAGTAGTCTAATAGTTTCATGTTCCTTAGGAATTCCTCTGCATCTCCTTCAGTGACCGGACTCTTTATTTGTATTTGGTCAGTTTTAGTTTTCCTTAATTCCATCGGGACATAACATCTTTCTAAATGGGTTATTCCTCTTACTTCATCTATTTCTTCATCAATTTCTTTTCCCTTGTATGTCACGACAGTAGGCTCATAATTCCAAGGAACAGCTTTGGGGTTAGTCTTTGGGAGCTGGAATACTTGCCTGATAATCACAGGAGGAATATGGGCCCCTTGCACGATCAAGATAGTCATGTTTGTCCCTTTTGGGACAAACGATTTTGCCTTACTTGAACTTGCCCAAACATATTCACGGGCTTCTTTCACATTTAATATGGGTGTGTTTGATGAACTCAACTTTTCTAACCTACTTTCCGCCCCTAAGGGCATCATTTTTGTTAAATCAACAACATTTGACGACTTCTCCATGCCAGTTCCAACCTTAAGGATTGGATTATACGGAGATGCAAACTCTTCATGACCCGTCATCATTTCTAGCATGTTTGTTTTAAAATGCCCCGGAAATGGGATTTTGATTGATGTTGGGTCCATTCAGACTTTCAACTATAATTCG
Organism: Solanum peruvianum; assembly: GCA_027705065.1. NCBI lineage: Eukaryota > Viridiplantae > Streptophyta > Magnoliopsida > Solanales > Solanaceae > Solanum > Solanum peruvianum. The sequence goes on from JAKWJD010001759.1 coordinate 33,596,159, forward strand.
ATTAGAATCGATCAAATCCAGAATGTCCCTTTTCAAATACAAACATCTCTCTATGTTGTGCCCTGGGGCATTAGAACAATATGCGCAATGTTGAGAATAATCTAAATTTCTCGAGGGAGGATTCGACATCTTTCTCTCAATAGGACTCAAAACATTTAACGTCCTTAATTTTTGGAACAAGCTAGCATATGACTCCCCAATAGGAGTGAACTCATCTTTAACGCCATTTCCCTTTTTGTATTGTGGTCTAGGACGGAAAGGAATTCTAGAAGTATTTTGATGAACTTTTGGGGGTGGTGGATGATTTTGTTGAGTTGGTGCACGCCATTGTGGATAAGAAGGGGGTGCAATTGGTTGTGCATTAAAAAAATGATATGGAGTGTATGGGACAGAATATTGTGAAGCTTCGGAAGGAAAATAGCGTTGTGGAGAATTATCTTGGACATTAGTCCTAGGCGCTGATACAATTGTGGCCACATCCTCTCTTCTCTTCTTCCCTCCAATATTTCCCGAACCGTTTTGAAGCACTTGTGTTGTGGATTATAAAGCAGCTTGACTTAGAATCTTTCCAGACTTGATGCCATTTTCCACCATTTCCCCTACCTTAATAACTTTAGCAGATGTCTTCCCAACGGCAAAAAGCAGATAGTGAGAGTAATCAGGTTCTTGCGTCTGGAGAAAAACGTCAATCATCTCTGACTCCTTCATCGGTGGTTTAACCCTAGCAGCTTGCTCCCTCTATCTGATAGCATACTCACAAAAATTTTCGGTGGTCTTTTTGCTCGTGTTGGCTAACGAGGAGCGATCTGGAACAATGTCAATATTATATTGGAATTGTTCTACAAAACATCGAGCCAAATCATCCCATGTTTGCCAGTTAGTGATATCCTGATCTATGAACCATTCAGATGCAATCCCTACTAAGCTTTCCCCAAAATAGGCCATAAGTAACTCTTTTTTCCCTCTGCACCCCTCACTTGGTGGCAATATATCATTAGATGATCTATGGGGTCTCCGTGACCATCGCTTTTTTCAAACTTTGGAGTTTTAAATCCAAAAGGAAAATGGACGTGAGGAAACATACACAAGTAACTGAACGAGATGCCTTTGTGGCCTCCGAGTCCTCTCATATCTCTGACACTCTGTTCCAAACTCTTCATTTTCTTAGTCATTTCTTCATGTTCCTCATTCTTTACCATATTCTCAATTTCGACAGGCGAACTATATTGATGAATGTGGGGATGAGAGCTTGGAATTTTAATGGCCTCTTCAAGAGTGTAACTCTGATCACGCCGAACTTTGGGCGGAGGATCACTGTTGGATTTAGGCACCATCGCTGGTTGCGGGATGCTGTTAGTCTGGGCAGTTTACATAAACAGTGGATTACTTATCATTGGTGTATTCGAAGTGCGCACCATAGAAGTTCCAGCGACATTAGACGTGTTAGCATAGGGGCCGAATCACGGGGGATATATTGGATCGCTTGTCGACACCTGGATAGGGGGAGACATATTCGTATTAAAATAGTCTCGGATTTAAGACACTGGAGGTTGTCCACTCATCCAAGACTCGTATATCTCTGCCATTTGTTGTTTTAACGCCCTTATCTCTTCTGTTGTCCCTGTTTCTTGTGAAGTCATCTGGTTTTGGATCTCATCAGTGTCCGATTAATTTCCGTCTTTGAGAGACATTTTATGTTTCCCTTTCGATCTTGTGTTGTAAGGATGTGACGCCAGTTTAACCACATCCAACTACCTTTAAGCTTGTGTGTCTCTCTTTGTTTCTCTCTCTTTCTATCTCTATCACTCTCTCTCTCCCTCTGAATGGAGTAACAAACCGATTAGTGTTAAGAAATTATGCACATTGCATCCACATACATACTTCTAATATGGAGGACCTTTTGTTTCATTCCGGCTTACCTAGGCATTATTCTCTTCCATAGTTTTTTATTATTTTATTATTATTTATTTATTTATTTATTTATTTATTTTTTTTTTATTATTATGATAATCATTAATATTTTATTTTATTTTAAAAAAAATTGATTGATATTTTTTTCAGAGAGAGAAGAAAGAAGAAGAGAAAAAAAATTTGGATCGAACCCCCCTGGGTTGCCTACGAATCATGTTTGGCGCATGAATCAGATCTTGCATAGTTCGAGAAAGATATTAATTTTTGTATGCATGACATAGGCACATAAGGTGACCAAAAGCAAATATTTTTCATTCATTTTCAAATATTTTTAAAACAATGATTAGAATAAAACAAAAAAACAGAAGTACCTATGACTTAGATAGACTCTAAATGAAATAAAATAACAAAAACGAAAAGAAAAAGAAAAACCTAAACATAAGAATAAAATAAAATAAAATAATCACTACTAAGAAAATAGACTCGAAAAGAAACTGAATCCTCGAATCTCAATTATCTCCAAGACCCTTATAAATCTTCGCCAATGCTTTCGGTAGATATGGAGCCAAAGCACGGGCATGTCGGCCCAACCTCTCATCGTTCTGGTGTAAATATCTATCATAAACATTGTTGAGTTCATCCCTGAGTTTTAGTATTCGGTCTCTGGCTTCATCCATATAGTCATAACAATTCTGTAACCAGTGGTGAGCAGTATTGACTTCATGCGTTAAATTTTGAGCTTGTTCTTGGAGCTCTTCAATTTGAAGGTGGAGTGCATCTCGCTCGGCTTTGAACTCTCTCAATCTCACAGTCTACCTGATAAGAACTGAAACGCCTTGCTATTTCTCTTTCCCGTTCCATAGAGGCATTAACTTGAGTTAGGAGTCTAGATTGTGCGCAGATAAGCTTGGCCTAAACTTTGTTATACTCCTCTTCTTGTTGCTCCATAGAGCCTGTGGCAATAAACAAGTCTTCTTTTAAGGTTATAATTGTAGAGCGGTGTTTTCTAACTCTAACTTCAAATATCACATCACATTGGGACAACTCCTGTTAAGCGTTTTTCAGGTCATTACATAGGATATCCAGAGTAGATTTATAGCTTCTTTCGACTTTGAGGCGAGCTTGCTTAATGTTAACCTCAATTTCTGCTTCTCGATCTATAGGTCCTTTTATTGACCCTTCTGGCATAACCTTAGGAAGGGGGTGATCATGAACCCAGTCTAAGTATGCTTGGTCGACCTCGCCTCTTGTGCGATCCTTCACCATATCGTGGGGACTTGACAGCATGCATCCCCCCAAATCTTAAATATCTCTGATTGCCTTAAAGGTATCTCAGGATGAAACTCATACATGAATTCCCGCATATCTTCATTAGGTGGTAGAAACTGGCGTCGCCCAAGTTGTTGCATAACTCTCAGTGGCATGTAAGGTTGGAAACCTCGAAGACCTATTAGGACAATGAATGATCGAAAAGTAGACATGTATATCACCTCGGCCGATGAAACCAATAATAATTCCACACAATCTTGTAATCAGTCAGATTATTGAGGTGTTGCTTCCAAGCTTCAATACCCTTCGGAAAACTATGATCTTTGATTCTTTATTTGTGGCCTCCAATATAATCATTCTATTCTACTTTAAAGTCCACTGCATAAGGTTGATGACGAACGTGTTCAATCATCCATAGTTGTAATAACATATTGCATTCCTCAAAGTAGTCTTTTCCATCTTTGCAAATAGTTAAAGCATGAAAGATGTCTGCCAGAATCACTAGTACAAGGGTGATATTAGGCTTTTTCTCAAAAGATGTAATCACTGCAGCCAAGTTCATGCTAATCTTTCCTCTTTTTTTTGGAAATACCATGATCCCCAACAAAGCTACCACGAAGGCATCATAACTGTGTGCTTCCCAGGTCAAACGACACCTATTATTATGGAGTTTTTTTCCATACACTTCGAATCCATCACTTTTTCCATATCTTTTGTACAAAAATTCTAAAGGAACCCATCCATTATCGAAACAACCACCTATATCATTCGCATTTATATGCAGTTATTCTAGAAACCTCCTCTCATTAATATGTTTTTCTATCATAGGCTCTCCTTTGTGAATATGTTTACCCTTTCCAACGAATGCTCCTATCTCCTCAAGGGTGGGGGTGAGTTCACAACCAGAAAAATGGAATGCATTCCTTAATGGGTCCTAAAAATGCACTAGTGCTTCTATCAAATTCCGTCGTGGCTCAACATACAAAAGACTTTATAGAAATCCCAAGCGCTTGAACACCATTCCTCGTCCATGGTTTGTCATATTTTCATACCATGTATTCAAGAGCGTCGGGGCCTTATCCAATAACATGAATCGAGGTGATCGATCCTCTCTTTGTCTCTTATCTCCCTTCCCATATGGATTCATATTTTCCTATATTATGATAGTGACAAATTAGGCTTAATAAACTATTTTTTTAAAATAAGAATAATGTAAAAATCATAAACACAAAAAAAGTAATTTTTTTTTAATTTTTTATATTTATTTTATTTTTATTTATTTGTTTATTTATTAAAAACATATGGTTATTAAAGGAAGAATGTGAGAAAAAAAAAATATATATGAGTAGCCCTCAAAATTTTCCAAAATGAAAAAAAAAATAATATTAGTATATTCGATTGTATTTTATTTTTTGTTAATTAAATCTCCAACCCTTTTTTTTGTTTTATATAGAAAAATTTGATGGTAATGAAAGATTTTTCTATTTGTAAAAGAAATATAAATTTTGATAGAGAAAATTGTGTTTAATAAAAGGAATTCGTCAAAACTTTAATTTTATATTTTTCGTTATAATTAATTTTTCGTTATAATTCATTCATCTAAAGCCGATCAACATATGTATAGTCTTCCCAAAAATGCAACAAGTAACAAAAATAATGTACATGATAGTCTTAATTAGGGATTCTTCTCCTAGAAAGGCTCGACCCCTGTGTCGAACTCCCCATTAATTCAACATTATGCATGATGCGAATAAATCGAATCCTATTAGGGATAGTCATAGTTGAGGCTTGTTTTATCAGGTAAACAAACTAATAGGGAAGGTGTCTAGACTGGCCGTAAAACGAGCGGACTACTCGAGTCGAGAAGGAACAACTTACCAGTAGCAGGTCTTTTTGGCCTCACTGTTAGTCCTTCCCATCCTAAGACATGTGTTACTATAGAATCCTTTCCTGGAGCGTTGTCGCATCTCTGGTATCTCATGGCTCGGGAGCGTAATCGCATCTCCGAATAAAGTATCTCAGAAGACTCAGATGGATGCGCGAGGAACAATAGTTATATTATAATTCACATATTATAAAAAGGGTAAATAAGCACGCAAATAAAATATTATGCCATTAAACACAATATTCACAAATAGATAAGTACGTAAATACATAATAAAGTCATGTAGAAGTCCATGTTTACAAGCTCGAATTCTAGTCCCCAGCGGAGTCGCTAGAGATGTCACACCCTTTTTTCGCGCAGCGGGGTAAGATGTAACGACCTGTTTAGTTGTTTTGAGCAGCAGATTTTATTCTGGAAAAACTGTCTTGGTCGACAGATCCCACGACGGACCGTCATGGGCACGACGGACCGTCGAGGGGGTCTCGTTCCAGAACACTTAGAATTCTGAAATTTGGGTACTGAAATCGAGTCTCTGAACTTCGTGACGGAATGGCAGGACGGACCGTCGCAGCCATGACGGACCGTCACAGGTTGCGTAACCCAAACTGGGTCGGATTTCTGTTAAAGTTTTTAAAGGGGCGTTTTGGACTATTCATGCTTATAATTATAAAGTTAGTGGATTAATATTAATAATTCAATTTCTTGGGGGTTAAAAGAGATAACCTTGAATTAAATAGTGGGTTACTTTTACCATCTTTATACTTAATTATATGACAATTAGGGTAAAAGAAAGAGGGTTTTGGATAAGAAAAATAGAAAGAAAAGAGACAGAGAGAACGAGCGATAGAGAGATAGACGAACGAAGAGGGAAACAAAGCTTTGGGGAATTTGCTTGCTTGATCACGAATCTTCGGTGGAGGTAGGTTATGGTTTATGCTATTAGTAGTAAACTCTTAATAGTGAATGATATGTGTTGGGTAGTAATTATAAGGTCTTCTATTTGCTTAATTGTGTGCTTGCATGATGTGATTATATAATTGTGATGAATTAGCATGATGAGGCTATTGAATCTTAAATCCCAAATTTACTTTGTTAATGATGATGCCTTGGTATAAAAGAAGGCTTGATGAACTAAAGAATGAGAATGATGATGCCTTGGTATAAAAGAAGGCTTGATGAATTAAAGTAATGAGATTAGAGGATCGGGTGTCACGTTCCGACACCAGGATAGTACTAGAGGATCGGGTGCCACATTCCGGTACCAGGATAGTATATGGATCGGAGTGTCACGTTCCGACACCAGGATAGTATATGGATCGGGTGTCACGTTCCGGTACCAGGATAGTATATGGATCGGAGTGTCACGTTCCAACACCAGGATTATATATGGATCGGGTGCCACGTTCCGGTACCAGGATAGTATATGGATCAGGTGTCACGTTCCGACACCAGGATAGTATATGGATCGGAGTCTCACATTCCGACACCATGATAGTAGTAGTGGAGCGGAGTGTCACGTACCGACACAAGAGGAATAAATATAATGAAATCTTGAATTATGATAATATACTAAATCTTAAAGAACTAATTCTCAAATGAGTATGATGGGGAGGCGTGAGTCCTCATTGATGTGCTTGGTGTTGTGACCAAGGGTTATGGTAATTGTAAATGCCGCATGTTAAAAATATTAGTCGATTTTATATTATTATCTGATATATACTGTTTTCTATTTTGAGTTGGCCGATGATGCCTACTCAGTACTTGTGCGTTGTACTGACCCCTACTTGTATTGGTTTTTCTTTGTAAATTGTGGAGTGCAGCAAACGTACCGTCGTCTTCAACTCAACCGCAATTCTAGCAAGTCTTCATCAAGTCAGATTTCAGGGTGAGCAATTGCTTCTAGCTTGGACTGGATCTTCCTCTTCATGTCTTGATGCCTTGAACTTCCGGCATGGACTAGCTTTTTATTTATTTAGCTTCTTAGATACTCTTAGCTTTAGTAATTTGAGGATAGATGTTCTTGTGGTGATGACTTCCAGATTTTGGGGATAATGATTGATAAATTTTAGAAGTTATTTAATTGATTTCGTTAATGAGTTTTAAGTCTTCCGCATTGTATTTTGTTAATTTTTGTTGAAATGTTGGGGTTTAGATTGGTTGGTTCGCTTACATAGTAGGATAAGTGTGGGTGCCACTCGCGGCTCATTTTGGGTCGTGACAAACTTGGTATCAGAGCATTAGGTTCGTTGGTCTCATCACACAAAAACGAGTCTAGTAGAGTCTTAAGGAACGGTAGGGGGACGCCTTTACTTTTCTTTGAGAGGCTATAAGACTTCAGGAAAATTCCATTCTTTCTTTCTTTCTTTCGTGCTAGTACTTGGATCCAATTGGTATCTAGGTGATACAAATTGGTATCTGACCATCTTCACTCTATTTCGCAGATGGTTAGAACTAGAGCAACGACTGCGCCAACACCAACACCGGCAAGACAGGATGCGTCTGAGCCAGCCACTGGGGCTGTAGCTCGGAGAGAAGCAGTGGCAAGAGGCCGTGGTAGAGGTCGCGGGAGGACGTCCTCTAGAGGAAGAGGACAAGCACCTAGCCCAACTAGTACTAGGGCGGTGACTCCTCCACCGACTGAGGAAGTGGTAGGAGAGGGTGAGGAAGGGGAGAATGAACAAGTGCAAAATGAGGAATTACCACCCCAAACCTACCCCAGAGATGATTAATCAGGTTCTTGCCTATCTTAGCGGGTTATCTAATCAAGGCCAGACACCTCCAGTGTTTTCTGCACCAGCACCTCAGGTTCCGGAAAGACGACAGGTCGCTGCTGAGGCTCCCCGCATGGATGCCTCATTGGAAATAGGCACGTTTTCTCGTTTGACTACAGGGCCTATAATGACAAGTGATCAGCATGAACTTTTCAGTAAGTTCTTGAAATTGAAACCTCCAGTCTTCAAGGGTGCTGAATCTGAGGATGCCTACGATTTTCTGGTTGATTGTCATGAGTTACTACATAAAATGGGCATAGTGGAACGGTTTGGCGTTGAGTTTGTAACCTATCAGTTTCAGGGAAATGCCAAAATGTGGTGGCGGTCACATGTTGAGTGTCAACCCGCACATGCGCCACCTATGACTTGGGTGTCATTCTTTAGCTTGTTTATGGAGAAGTATATCCCCTGGACCTTGGGGGATAGGAGGAGAGATGAGTTCTTGAGCCTAGAGCAAGGCAAGATGTCGGTGACTGCGTATGAGTCTAAGTTTTGTGCATTATCCATGTATGCCACCCAGCTTTGTTTCAGTCCACAAGAGCGGATTCGCCGTTTTGTGAAGGGGTTGAGGTCAGATTTGCGGATTTCAGCCTTACAGGTAGCGGCTACAGCAAAGTCCGTTCAGGAAGTGGTAGACTTCGTGATAGAGGTGGAGGGAGTGAAGCCAGATGACTTCACCATGGCATCGACATCAAAAAGGTTTCGTAAGGGAGGTGAGTTTAATGGTTCTTACTCCAGAGGGCAGGGTTCAGGAGGTTATCCAGCCCGACCTATTCAGTCTTCACTGCAGACTGTAGTTGGGGGTCCACCGGAGACCGGTCAACACTTCTCTGAGTTTGGAGGGGATCCCACGACGGACCGTCGAGGGGGTCTCGTTCCAAAACACTTAGAATTCCGAAATTTGGGTAATGAAATCGAGTCTCTGAACTTCGTGAACGGAATGGCAGGACGGACCGTCGCAGCCATGACGGACCGTCACAGGTTGCGTAACCCAGACTGGGTCGGATTTCTGTTAAAGTTTTTAAAGGGGCATTTTGGACTATTCCTGCTTATAATTATAAAGTTGGTGGATTAATATTAATAATTCAATTTCATGGGGGTTAAAAGAGATAACCTTGAATTAAATAGTGGGTTACTTTTACCATCTTTATACTTAATTATATGACAATTAGGGTAAAAGAAAGAGGGTTTTGAATAAGAAAAATAGAAGGAAAAGAGACAGAGAGAACGAGCGATAGAGAGATAGACGAACGAAGAGGGAAACAAAGCTTTGGGGAATTTGCTTGCTTGATCACGAATCTTCGATGGAGGTAGGTTATGGTTTATGCAATTCGTAGTAAACTCTTAATAGTGAATGATATGTGTTGGGTAGTAATTATAAGGTCTTCTATATGCTTAATTGTGTGCTTGCATGATGTGATTATATAATTGTGATAAATTAGCATGATGAGGCTATTGAATCTTAAACCCAAAATTTACTTTGTTAATGATGATGTCTTGGTATAAAAGAAGGCTTGATGAACTAAAGAATGAGAACTATTATGCCTTGGTATAAAAGAAGGCTTGATGAATTAAAGTAATGAGATTAGAGGATCGGGTGTCACGTTCCGACACCAGGATAGTAATAGAGGATCGGGTGCCACGTTCCAGTACCAAGATAGTATATGGATCGGAGTGTCACGTTCCGACACCAGGATAGTATATGGATCGGGTGCCACGTTCCGGTACCAGGATAGTATATGGATCGGAGTGTCACGTTCCGACACCAGGATAGTATATGGATCGGGTGCCACGTTCCGGTACCAGGATAGTATACGGATCGGGTGTCACGTTCCGACACCAGAATAGTATATGGATCGGAGTGTCACGTTCCGACACCAGGATAGTAGTAGTGGAGCGGAGTGTCACGTACCGACACAAGAGGAATAAAGATAATGAAATCTTGAATTATGATAATATACTAAATCTTAAAGAACTAATTCCCAAATGAGTATGATGGGGAGGCGTGAGTCCTCATTGATGTGCTTGGTGTTGTGACCAAGGGTTATGGTAATTGTAAATGCCGCATGTTAAGAATAATAGTTGATTTTATGTTATTATCTGATATATACTGTTTTCTATTTTGAGTTGGCCGATGATACCTACTCAGTACTTGTGCCATGTACTGACCCCTACTTGTATTATTTTTTCTTTGTAAATTGTGGAGTGCAGCAAACGTACCGTCGTCCTCAACTCAACCGCAACTCTAGCAAGTCTTCATCAAGTCAGATTTCAGGGTGAGCTATTGCTTCTAGCTTGGACTAGATCTTCCTCTTCATGTCTTAATGCCTTGAACTTCCGGCATGGACTAGCTTTTTATTTATTTAGCTTCTTAGATACTCTTAGCTTTAGTACTTTGAGGATAGATGTTCTTGTGGTGATGACTTCCAGATTTTGGGGATAATGATTGATAAATTTTAGAAGTTATTTAATTGATTTCGTTAATGAGTTTTAAGTCTTCCACGTTGTATTTTGTTAATTTTGGTTGAAATGTTGGGGTTTCGATTGGTTGGTTCGCTCACATAGTAGGATAAGTGTGGGTGCCACTCGCGGCTCGTTTTGGGTCGTGACATAAGGGTTTTTCCAATTTAAGTGACGTTATTAATTAGGGAATTATTTTAATTTTTTCAGAGTCGCCACTTGAAATTGAGTTACGGTATTCCAAGTCACCTTTTGTATAATCCCTCGAGTCCCGTGGTTCTAGCACGATCACTTTATGGACTTTTAGGACTTAAACTAATTTTTTGAATATTCTATTGTTAAAACAAATTTATTTACCGTAATACTTTAATTTATTTAAATAGATTAAAACTACCTTATGTTATTAAACTATGTTCTTTAATTAAAAATATATATACGCATATAAATTAAATCAAACAAAGAAGAATAAAATAAGATATTCTTTATTTTTACTTTTTCTTTTATTATTAATATTATTTTTATTTTTTATTCTATTTTTTCATTTCTTTTATTTGTCTTTTTACCTTCTCATCTTTTGCTATTATTACTATTTTATTGTTATTATTATTTTTTTACTTTCAAGGTTTTATTTGTTTTTTTATTATTCAACTTAATTTTTTTTTCTTTTTGTTTGGACAATGAAACTTTTTTCTTAAAAAAATCTTTTCTCTTCAATTGCATGTTTTTAATATTCAACTTAATTTTATTTTGATTTGACAAAGAAACATTAAATAAAAAAATTCTTTCCTTTTCAATTGCATGTTTTTTTTATATTATTTTATACTTCTTTTTATGTTATTTATTTTTTTGTTTTCTCTTTTCCCTTTTTTTTTTATATTCATTCTCACATTTTATTTTTGACCTTTCCTTTTTTCTCTTTATTATTATTATTATTATTATTATTATTATAATTTTTTTCTTCTTTCATGTTTATTAGATTTTTTTACGTCACTAACATTAAATGAAAATTCACTAACTAAAATTAACATATTTACATAATAGCTACACATGTTATCATTATAAACCAAATATTAAAAATTAAAATGACTTGGACAATAATTTTATTTAAGTATAAAATAAACTATGGGTTATTTAATTTTAAAATAAATCATGGTTTGTTATTATAATTTCACAATAAATATAACTATACAAAGGATAACATAAAGTTGATATGAACATTTGAACATACTTCATATAATAACATCAATAAATATTAATGGTTTAAGCACATGCAAAATTTAACAACTTCAATATATATTGCAATCCATTTTCGCATTATCATGACATAAAACTATACAAAACAAAATTAGGTATTACCTCTTGTGGAAATTATTTCATGAAAAGAAAGAATTTAAAAACCACGAACTTGAAGCCTTGAACTCCACTATTTTTTTAGTGAGTATATTCTTCAGGGAAAAAATGAATCTTCTTTTGTTTTTCCTTTTTGCTGATTTTCTTTTTCCTTTTCTCCTTTTTCTTTTTTTTCCTTCTTCTCCCTTTCTCCTTTCTAATTCTTTCGTCCCTCTCTTCTTTTATGTTTTTTTCCTTTCTTGCTGATTTCTTTTTCGTTCCTCTCCTCTCCTTTTTTTTTTGTGTGTGTAATCTTTTTTATAATAGGGGGGTTGTGGGTTAGTTTTTGATTGTATTTTTCATGAGAAGTGGGGGTAGTAAAATGGTATGTGGGAATGTGGTAGTGGATAGTGGTTAAGTGGGATAATGGGTAGGTTATAATTATTAATTTTTATTGTTAATAAATAATAATAATAATAACTTGTTATTTTGGCATTAAAAAATTTATATGAATTAGCTAAATAAAAAAATATAATGAAGAACATATTAAAATCAATAATTTATTTGCTACATTTTTAATAAATAAAAATAATAATAAATAAATGTAACTTAAAGGGTAGCTCTATTTTTGTTGTTTTCAAATCCTTTAAAATAAACTTATTAAATAAAATATCTACTTTATATTTAAAAAAAAATATTTAAGCTCTAAAAAGAGTATAAAACTTAAATTCGGTCAAAATTACGTGTCTACATGGCTAACATATTCTTCCTCATTCCTCGATTATATTAGTATGTCATCAATAAATACGATAATAAACATATCTAATTAAGGCTTGAGTACTCTATTAATAAGTTCTATGAATGCTCCATGTGCATTGGTCAAACCAAAAGAAATAACTTGGAACTCATAATGACCGTAACGGGTCCTAAAAGCAGTCTTTGGATATCACATTCCCTTACCCTCAACTGATGGTAGCTTGATCTGAGGTTTTTACTACAGAAATAGGTGGAACCCTGAAGATGATTGAAGACTAGGACTCTATAAAGACAACGTGATAGAATCGTAGAACTCTAGAACTCTCTGCTCTGGTACCATGTTTTTCATGCTCGTAGCTTATACCTTGGACGATACTCGCACTTAAGAACCGTTAGTTGCCCTAAGAGGAACCTAAGCCTGGCTTAACTCATCCAAAAGACTCACAACATTAATACAAGGATTCAAATGTACCTTTCAACTACTGTCTCAAATAATCAATTGTTTATTGCATCATGGGTAACACCTTCAGTTTGGGTTTTTTTTTGTGCATTTATTTTGAAGAGATGCCATATTGGAATGGTGTTTAAATTAGGGTAGTGGATATTGTAGTAAGGCCAGAGACTCCAAATTTAAGTCTGGAGTTGTTGGCCAGTGAAATTGTTCATCTTTTATGTGATGAAGAATCCTTGATGTTGTAGTGCCTCATGTTTGCAATTTAAGGTATATCTGTGAGTAGCTTATAACCATTGTGTGGTATATCCATTCTCTTAATCTTTAACTATTCTTGCTACCTAATTTATCCGTATACCACCTAGAAATATATGCTTGAATCCCTAAACAGGAACAGATTCTTGAGGGACAAGATTGTGGCGTTTGGACTTCTATATTAGCATTTGAGTTTTCTTATACACCTTTTTAGATTGGTAACTTGAATCCTTTTTATCAGCAAATGATGTTCTAGAATCGTGCACTTTTTTTAATATTTCTGGCCATTTAAATGCTCTTTTCCTATTTTTCACATATTGGTAGAATATTAATAAAATAGATCCCAAAACTTCCGTCAATAATTTTAAGAATACTTGGAAAAAGCACACGCTCTATAAGTTGAGACAACACGTTTGATAACAAAAGCTATCACAAACACCTTTAGTATCTCACTGTTCTAAAACAGAAGAAGATAAAAATACCGAAAGATTCCGCTTAACTAATAAGAGCTAGCAGGAAAAGGATAAATACATATAGTAGTAATTTCTTGTTACAATCAAACGTAGGTTGAGAATTCAATTGACGTTCACCAATATCCATGGGAGTCAACAGAGTATGAGCATCAGCAGTAGTAGCAAAATATTCATTATTAGGTCGAGGAGGAAAGAAACCATTATTAGAGGATGAGGAGGAAGAAAAAATAGTTAAAGTTATTGTTTAGAATGTCATTACTTTCAGAATAGATTAGAACTTCCATTGAGGAAGATGATGACCAGACAAGAAATGTTTAATTTTTTCTTTTTCAGTTGAGAATCAAATCATATTGGAGAACATATTGCAATCTTGATATACCAAAACGGGAAATACCAGACAACTTCATTTTTGCCATCTCACAGCTTTCACGTTGCTTTTGCTCCTTTGGAATTTCTTGTTCTTTGACAAAAGAAACTAGTCAACCTAGTTGATGAGTACTCTTATGATCAATCCATGATAAAGTGACATATGGAATATATAGAACAACATATTTACAGTTGGTGTGATGTGATTTTTGACGACACTCAGAAATCCATTATAGTAATTAGCATCACTTTCTTGGATCGTATTTTCCTTTCTACTATTTTTATATTTCATGTACAAGTTTTGTTAGTTGTAAGCTACTAAAACTTAATCATCCCACTTGTGGGTGTTGAATTTGTGTACAACTTGACTTTCCATTGCCATCGATGCATCCTATTACTTGAAATAATCACCCGTTCCTCTTTACTAGTCACTGCTAAATTACATGTTATCGGTTGTTAAAAGGGTGGATGTACTACAAGTTGAGGTAGGATCAAGCACTCACTATATTTTTAAGAATGCAACTATGTGGACTGTAGAAAAATTGAAGGAGACTGTTGAGAATTTTGGTTTCATGTACACAAATTGTACAGCACTCCACATTCAACGACTATCAGTTGTGAAAAGAAGAATTCCGCGGACTAAATAGGAAAATGGGGTAAATTTTGCGTAAGAACCATTTTTATTGTGTTTCTATAACTGTACTTTGGCATTAATGATATATCAGTTGTGAAAGTGTTAAGATTAATTTTATCACCACTACAAAATATGAACTTGAGAATTCAAAATTACTAGACTATTGACATGTACTAATGTCACGACCCAAAATCGAGCCGCGAGTGGCACCCACACTTATCCTACTATGTGAGCGAACCAACCAATCTAAACCCAAACATATTGAACAAAATACAATGCGTAAGACTTAAACTCATTAATGAAAATCAATTCAATAACTTCTAAAAACTCAACATCTATTATTCCCCAAAATCTGGAAGTCATCATCACAAGAACATCTATCCTCAAATTACTAATCTAAGAGTATCTAAGAAACTAGAATACATAAAAAGCTAGTCCATGCCGGAACTTCAAGGCATCAAGACATGAAGAAGAAGATCCAGTCCAAGCTAGAAGCATTAGCTCACCCTGAAATCCGGTGTAATGAAGACTGGCTAGAGTTGCGGTGGAGTTGAAGACGACGGTATGTTTGCTGCACTCCACAAATAACAAAGAAAGAAACATACAAATAGGGGTCAGTATAGAACACAAGTACTGAGTAGGTATCATCCGCCAACTCAAAATAGAAAACAGTATATATCAGATAACATCATAAAATCAACTACAATACTCGATCTGTAGCAATATCAATTATCATAACCCTTGGTCACAACACCAAGCACATCAAGGAGGACTCACGCCTCCCCATCATACTCATTTGGGAATTAGGTTCATTAAATCGAGTATATTAACATCTTTCAAGATTCATTATCTTTATTTCTCTCGTGTCGGTACGTGACTCTCCGCTCCATATACTATCCTGGTGTCGGAACGTGACACTCCGATCCATATTCTATCCTGGTGCCGGAACGTGGCACTCCGATCCTCATTCTATCCTGGTACCGGAACGTGGCACCCGATCCATATACTATCATGGTGTCGGAACGTGACACTCTGATCCTCATATACTATCTTGGTACCGGAACTGGCACTCGATCCATATACTATCCTGGTTTCGGAACGTGACACTCCGATCCTCATATACTATCCTGGTATCGGAACGTGGCGCCCGATCCTCTATTTCTATCCTGGTACCGGAACGTGGTACCCGATCCTCTATTTCTATCCTGGTACCGGAACGTGGCACCCGATCCCCTAATCTCACTACTTCTGTTCATCAAGCCTTCTTTTATACCAAGGCATCATCATTAACAAAGTAGATTAGGGTTTCTTTCAAGATTTAGGATTCAATAGCTTCATCATGCTTATTTTATCACAATTATATAATCACATTCACTCAAGCATACAATTAAGCATATAGAAGGGTTTACAATACTACCCAATACATATCATTCGCTATTAAGAGTTTACTACGAATAGCATAAAAACCATAACCTACCTCCACCGAAGATTTGTGATCAAGCAAGCAATTTCCCCAAGCTTTGTGTTTTCCTCTTCGTTTCTCCTCTCTCGATCTTTTCTCTTTCCCTCTCCTTGTTGTTTCTATTTTTCTTATTCAAACCCTCTTTCTTTTACCCTAATTAGAATATAATTAAGTATAAAAAATGAGGAATTAACCCACTAATTAACTCAAGGTTATCTCTTTTAACCCCCAAGTAATTAAACTATTAACATTAACCCACTAACTTTATAATTAAAGCAAGAATAGCCAGAACTCCCCTTAAATATTTACAAATCCGACCCAGCCTGAGATTACGCAACCTGTGACGGCCCATCATGGCTGTGACGGTCCGTCCTGCAGGTCCGTCGCAAAGTTCAGAGACTCAATTTCCTTGAAGAGTCTGTGACGGTCCGTCGTTCCCACGACGGTCCGTCCTGCAGGTCCGTGACAAAGTTCAGAGACTTAATTTCTGTAGAAGATGTGTGACGGTCCGTCGTTCCCACGACGGTCTGTCCTGCCATTCCGTCACGAAGTTCAGAGAGTCGATTTCAGTACCCAAATTTCAGAATTCTAAGTGTTTTGGAACGAGACCCCCTCGATGGTCCGTCGTGCCCACGACGGTCCGTCGTGGGGTCCGTCGTCTCAGCCAGTTTTTCCATAATTAAAATCTGCTGCTCAAAACGACTAAACATGTCGTTACAATAGATACCAATTTACCCATCGTTCGTCCTCGAACGATCACAAGAAGAAAAACAAGGGCAAAAAGGAGTACCTGAATCTGTAAATAGATCTGGGTATCTTTCTTGCATATCTGCCTCCTTCTCCCAAGTGGCTTCTTTAACCGGTCGATTCTTCCATTGTACCTTGATGGATGCAATCTCCCTTGACCTCAACTTGCGGACTTCTCTAGCTAAAATAGCAACAGGCTTCTCCTCATAAGACAAATTCTCATCAAGCAAAACTGAATCCCAACGGATAATGTAGTTTCCATCCCCATGGTACCTTTTCAACATAGACACATGAAATACCGGATGCACTCCAGACAGCCCTGGAGGCAAGGCTAATTCATAAGCCACCTCCCCTACTCGCTTAAGTACTTCAAATGGTCCAATATACCTTGGGCTTAGCTTACCTCTTTTACCAAACCGCATCACCCCTTTCATGGGCGAAACCTTCAGCAAGACTTGCTCACCCTCCATAAACTCCAAGTCTCTAACCTTTCGATCTGCATATTCCTTCTGCCTACTTTGAGCCGCTAAAAGCTTTTCTTGAATGCATTTCACTTTATCTAATGATTCCCTCAGAAGGTCAGTACCCCAAGGTCTAACCTCAAATGCATCAAACCAACCAATGGGAGACCTACATCTCCTCTCATACAATGCTTCGAATGGAGCCATATCAATACTTGAGTGATAGCTATTATTGTATGAAAACTCCGCTAAGGGTAAGAAGTTATCCCAATGGCCACCAAATTCTATCACACATGCACGAAGCATATCCTCCAACACTTGAATCGTTCGGTCAGACTGACCATCGGTTTGAGGGTGAAATGCAGTACTAAGGTCCAACCTAGTACCCAACTCCGCATGCAATGTTTTCCAAAACATATAAGTAAACTGCGTACCCCTATCTGATATAATGGAAAGTGGAACTCCATGCAATCGCACCACTTTCGAGATGTAAAGTTTGGCTAACTTCTCTGCATTAGCACTGCACCCAAACCAGAAAAGGATGCATCACAATAAACGATGAAGTTTTTACCGTCTACTGGCAAGGTAAGAATTGGTGCAGTAGTCAACAAGGTCTTGAGCTTCTGAAAGCTTTCTTCGCACTCATCCGACCATACAAATGGAACATTCTGCTTAGTCAAGTTCGTCAATTGGTAAGCAATTCAAGAGAATCCCTTGAAAAATCGACGGTAGTAGCTAGCTAAACAAACAAAGCTCCTTATCTCTTACACATTAGTTGGTCTTACCCAATTCTTCACTGTCTCAATCTTAGAAGGATCCACCATCACTCCATCCTTAGAAACCACGTGCCCCAAGAAGGACACTAAATCTAACCAAAATTCACACTTGGAGAACTTGGCATAAAGCCTTTTCTCCCTCAACATTTCCAATACAATTCTCAAGTGCTCCTCATGTTCCTTCTTGCTCTTTGAGTATACCAATATATCATCAATGAATACAATGACAAAGAGATCCAGATATGGCTTAAAAATCCCATTCATCAAGCTCATGAAAGCGGCAGGGGCATTCGTAAGTCCAAAAGACATCACTAAGAACTCATAATGCCCATACCTGGTCTGAAAAGAAGTCTTGGGCACATCCGTTGCCCGTATTTTCAATTGATGATAACCAGATCTGAAGTCGATTTTTTAGAAGGTACAAGCACCTTGTAACTGATCGAATAAATCATCGATGCGAGGAAGAGGATACTTGTTCTTAATAGTTACCTTATTCAGTTGTCTATAGTCTATGCACATCCGAAAACTTCCATCCTTCTTCTTCACAAACAAAACCGGAGCACCCCAAGGGGATGCACTTGGTCTAATGAAGCCTTTACTTAACAACTCTTGAAGTTGGGCCTTTAAATCTCTTAACTCCGCGGGAGCCATTCTATAAGGGGGTATAGAAATGGGGCGAGTACCCAGTTTAAGATCAATGCAGAAATCAATATCCCTATCCGGTGGCATACTAGGAAGATCTGCAGGGAACACATCCAGAAACTCACGGACTATCGAAACCGACTCAATTGATGGTACTTGGGTCGTGTCATCCCTGAGATGTGCCAAGAAAGATAAACACCCTTTACTAACCATTCTCTTAGCACGAAGAAAGGAGATGATACGAACCGGAGTGGAAGTGTAGTCACCCTCCCACACTAACGGATCTGTCCCAGGCTTGGCTAACGTCACAGTTTAAGCATTACAATCCAAGATTGCAAAATTTGGAGAAAGCCAAGTCATACCCAGAATTACATCGAAGTCAACCATTTCTAAAATAACCAAGTCTACATGAGTATTGCTCCCTACAAAATTCACCAAACAAGACCTATATACCTTTTCAACTATCACAGACTCACCCACCAGAGTAGAAACACGAATAGGCATGTCAAGCAATTCACAATGTAAATTAAGACCATTAGCAAATGAGGAAGATACATAAGAAAATGTGGATCCAGGATCAAACAATACAGAAGCCATGCAATCACAAACCAAAATATTACCTGTGATGACAGCATCAGATGTCTCCACTTCAGATCTCCTAGGGAAAGCGTAACAATGGGCCCCATTACTTGTCTGTCCGTTGCCCCTACCATGTTGTGTTGTAGTGTCTCCATTTTGGCCATCACCACGGCCGTTTTGGTGACCACCATTACCTCGACCACCACGTCCTCCAGAATAACGGCCTCTACCATGACCACCTCTACCTCTAGCTATTGGGGGTCTATAACTCTGTTTTGGACAATTCCTCCTAATATGTCCAGTCTCCCCACATCCATAACACTCTCTGGATTCAAGCATAGGTCTCTCAGAGAAGTGTTGACCGGTCTGAGGTGGACCCCCAACTGCAGTCTGTAGGGAAGACTGAATTGGTCGGACTAAGTAACCTCCTGAACCCTGTCCTCTAGAGTAAGAACCATTAAACTCACCTCCCTTTCAAAACCTTTTTGATGTCGATGCCATGGTGAAGTCATCAGGCTTCACTCCTTCCACCTCTATCACGAAGTCTACCACTTCTTGAAAGGATTTTGCCGTAGCCGCTACCTGTAAGGCTGAAATCCACATTTCTGACCTCAACCCCTTCACAAAACGGTGAATCCGCTCTTGTGTACTGAAACAAAGTTGGGTGGCATACCTGGATAATGCACAAAACTTAGCCTCATATGCAGTAACCGACATCCTATCTTGCTCTAGGCTCAAGAACTCATCTCTTTTCCTATCCCTCAAGGTCCGGGGATATACTTCTCCATAAACAAGCTAGAGAATGATGCCCAAGTCATAGGTGGTGCCTCTGTTGGTTGACACTCAACATGTGACCGCCACCACATTTTGGCGTTCCCTTGAAACTGATAAGTCACAAACTCAACACCAAACCGTTCTACTATACCCATCTTGTGTAGTAGCTCATGACAGTCAACCAGAATTTCGTAGGCATCCTTAGATTCAGCACCCTTGAAGACTGGAGGTTTCAATTTCAAGAACTTAATGAAAAGTTCATGCTGATCATTTGTCATTATAGGCCCTGTAGTCAGACGAGGGAACGTGCCTATTTCCAATGAGGCATCCATGCGGGGAGCCCCAGTAGCTGCATGTTGTACCTCCGGAACCTGAGGTGTTGGTGCAGAAAACACAGGAGGTGACTGGACCTGGTCAGATAACCCGCTAAGATAAGCAAGAACCTGATTAATCATCTCTGGGGTAGGTTGGGGTGGTAATTCCTTATTCTGCACTTGCTCATTTTCCCCTTCCTCACCCTCTCTTACTACTTCCTCAGTCGGTGGAGGAGTCACCGCCCTTGTACCAGATGGGCTAGGTGCTTGTCCCCTTCCTCTAGAGGACGTCCTCCCACGACCTCTACCACGGCCTCTTGCCACTACTCCTCTCCGAGCTACAGCCCCAGTGGCTTGCTTAGACGCATCTTGTCTTGCCGGTGTTGGTGTTGGTGCTGTCGTTGCTCTAGTTCTAACCATCTGCGAAATAGAATGAAGATGGTCAGATACCAATTTGTATCAGCTAGATACCAATAGGATCCAAGTAATAGCACGAAAGAAAGAATGAAAGAATGGAATTTTCCTAAAGTCTTATAGCCTCTCAAAGAAAAGTAAAGGCGTCCCCCTACCGTTCCTTAAGACTCTACCAGACTCATTCTTGTGTGATGAGACCAACGAACCTAATGCTCGGATACCAAGTTTGTCACGACCCAAACCGAGCCGCGAGTGGCACCCACACTTATCCTACTATGTGAGCGAACCAACCAATCTAAATCCAAACATATTGAACAAAATACAATGCGGAAGACTTAAACTCATTAATGAAAATCAATTCAATAACTTCTAAAAACTCAACATCTATTATTCCCCAAAATCTGGAAGTCATCATCACAAGAACATCTATCCTCAAATTACTAATCTAAGAGTATCTAAGAAACTAGAATACATAAAAAGCTAGTCCATGCCGGAACTTCAAGGCATGAAGACATGAAGAGTAAGATCCAGTCCAAGCTAGAAGCATTAGCTCACCCTGAAATCCGGTGTAATGAAGACTGGCTAGAGTTGCGGTGGAGTTGAAGACGACGGTATGTTTGCTGCACTCCACAAATAACAAAGAAAGAAACATACAAATAGGGGTCAGTACAGAACACAAGTACTGAGTAGGTATCATCGGCCAACTCAAAATAGAAAACAATATATATCAGATAACATCATAAAATCAACTAGAATACTCGATCTGTAGCAATATCAATTATCATAAACCTTGGTCACAACACCAAGCACATCAATGAGGACTCACGCATCCCCATCATACTCATTTGGGAATTAGGTTCATTAAATCGAGTATATTAACATCTTTCAAGATTTATTATCTTTATTTCTCTCATGTCAGTACGTGACACTCCGCTCCATATACTATCCTGGTGTCGGAACGTGACACTATGATCCATATTCTATCCTGGTGCCGGAACGTGGCACTCCGATCCTCATTCTATCCTGGTACCGCAACGTGGCCACGCAACGTCCATCCATACTATCCTGGTGTCGGAACGTGACACTCCGATCCTAATATACTATCCTAGTACCGGAACGTGGCACCCGATCCATATACTATCCTGGTGTCGGAACGTGACACTCCGATCCTCATATACTATCCTGGTACCGGAACGTGGCACCCGATCCTCTATTTCTATCCTGGTACCGGAACGTGGCAACCGATCCTCTATTTCTATCCTGGTACCGGAACGTGGCACCCGATCCCCTAATCTCACTACTTCTGTTCATCAAGCCTTCTTTTATACCAAGGCATCATCATTAACAAAGTAGATTAGGGTTTCTTTCAAGATTTAGGATTCAATAGCTTCATCATGCTTATTTTATCGCAATTATATAATCACATTCATGCAAGCATACAATTAAGCATATAGAAGGGTTTACAATACTACCCAATACATATCATTCGCTATTAAGAGTTTACTACGAATAGCATAAAAACCATAACCTACCTCCACCGAAGATTTGTGATCAAGCAAGCAATTTCCCAAAGCTTTGTGTTTTCCTCTTCGTTTCTCGTCTCTCGATCGTTTCTCTTTCCCTCTCCTTGTTCTTTCTATTTTTCTTATTTAAACCCTCTTTCTTTTACCCTAAATAGCATATAATTAAGTATAAAAGATGAGGAATTAACCCACTAATTAACTCAAGGTTATCACTTTTAACTCCCAAGTAATTAAACTATTAACATTAACCCAATAACTTTATAATTAAAGAAAGAATAGTCCAGAACACCCCTTAAATATTTACAGAAATCCGACCCAGCCTGGGATTACGCAACCTGTGACGGCCCGTCATGGCTGTGACGGTCTGTCCTGCAGGTGCGTCGCAAAGTTCAGAGACTCAATTTCCTTGAAGAGTCTGTGACGGTCCGTCGTTCCCACGACAGTCCATCCTGCAGGTCCGTCGTTCCCACGACGGTCCGTCCTGCAGGTCCGTGACAAAGTTCAGAGACTTAATTTCTGTAGAAGATGTGTGACGGTCCGTCGTGCCCACGACGGTCCATCCTGCCATTCCGTCACGAAGTTCAGAGAGTCGATTTTCAGTACCCAAATTTCAGAATTCTAAGTGTTTTGGAACGAGACCCCCTCGATTGTCCGTCGTGCCCACGACGGTCCGTCGTCTCAGCCAGTTTTTCCAGAATTAAAATCTGCTGCTCAAAACGACTAAACAGGTCGTTACAACTAATTCATATGATTTTTTTTATGTTTGTTATCTAGTTGATTTATTAACTACTAGGTAAAATTATCACGCTTAATGCGGTGGTAAAGTATGTGAATAATTTAATTATGAACATTTAATAATATAAGTGTTTTAGAGTGGGTACAACCTTATGATAAAATGTCAAGAATGTTTTATCCAAAAACGAAATGTTATTTTAATTCTTCATTTTACTATAGTTACTCATCATCAAAGTATATATATTTGTATTTTAAAAAAGTGGTACAACATTTTATTCATCAATTGTGAGAGTTTTTCTGCTATTAAAGACCTTTACATGCAAAATAAATATTATTCATCTTAAATAATTAGTTGTGTACTGGATAAGTTAATTAAATTTTAAAAGACGTCTCTTTGAGTTCAATGAAATAACGTATGTCGCTTAAATAATTTGGATTTAAAGATATCTTGTCATGTTCTTATTCAAAATCGTTCGCAATCGATGACACTGCTTTGATATCAAAAGTTTAAGTTTTGATCAATATAGTTAACACTTCTTTTTTGCCACTTTAAATCTAATATCTATAAGGATATAAATAATTCTTTAATATTTGATCATTATGGATTAATTCTACTTTGAGGGGTAATTCATTTATTCTAATCAACCATTTGAACCCAAACTTTTGATTAAGGTTGAGGATAATACTGATCATCCCACTATATTCCTTTTTTTTAAATGGCATTAATTGATTAATTGTCTCAATAAGATAGAAAGTTGAATAACTAAAACTCTAAGATAGTGCGGAACTACCAAAACATTTTACACTCACAAGTCCCTTCTTGGACAGCCCATTGTCTTTTATCCATTGATAACATCAAAGGTTTTATTTTAAAAGGTTTAAGAATTCTAATCTACAAGATATTAATAGTCTAATGATTATATAAAACTCTTATTAACATACTTCAACATAATGATCAAAAGCATAAACATAAAAAACAAAGTTAAAACCAGGTACTCAATAATAGAAATTAATAACATAAGCATAAACTAATGTAAGAAACAATGAAAGATTTGTAACAATAGAATGAAATAGAAAGGAAAAAATTGAGCCCTATAGATGCACATTATTCCCTTAAGGAAATTATTCTCCTCTAGTACCCGATGTTTAAACGAATAGATCCTCTCAGGATATACCCACTCAACAGGACAAAAGTGTGTGAATATTTAATTGTACAGAATATAAAGAAAAGAAGAACTTCAGAATATTTGTTCATAAAAGTCAACTTTTGTAAAATAATATTCTTAACCTATGAGTCATTAAATTAAAACACTATATTATCTTACATAAAATATTATGTGATAGAAAATATTAGTAATGTAAAGGAAAATGAAATTTATTACATCTAGGGGTGGACATTCGGTATTTCGGTTCGGTTTCAGTTTTTTTTTTGGGTTTTTCAGTTTTCATTTTTTGCCAATTGTGTATCGAATACCGAACCGAAATATTTCAGTTCGGTTCGGTTTTGTTAATTTAGTTCGGGTTTTATTAATTCGGTTCAATTTTTTATTTCAGTTTTTTAATGGGAATGCTACACCCACATTTAATTGTATTTGTTCAGCCATCTATATATATAAAAAAATCACAATAAATTCTCAATAACTAGTAATAAAAACAAAATCAGATTTGTTTTTAAAGAAACTGAAAACAAATGGACAAATCTGTTGTCCAATGTCCTGACCCTGCGCGGCTGCTGGCGGATGGCGCGGCGCCGCTGCTGCTTCTCGCGGCTGCTGCTGCCTGCTGCTTCTTGCCTTCTTCTGGTGACGCCTGGACGGCCGTCGCTGCTGCTTCTTCTGGCAGCGGCCGGTGCTGCTGGAGGAGAAGAGGAAGAGGAAGAGGAGAAGAGGAAGAAGAAAAGGAGAGGAAGAGGAAAGGAGAAAAAGAAAATCAGTCAACTAGAAAGAGGGAGGAATAGGTGGACCATTGGGTTTCTAATTTCTATTTCTTACTTTCTTTTTTTTAAAAAATTATTTAATATTAATAATTATTAATTAATATAATATAAATTATAATATAATATTTCGGTTTAAACCGAAATACGAAAAACCAAAATAATACATATCGAAAACCGAACCAAAATACCAAAAAATACAAAAAATAAACTGAATACCGAACCGAAAACCGAAATACCAAAACCAAAATTCTGAAAAATTTCGGTTCGGTTCGGTGTTTAGATTTTCCGGTGTTTATGCCACCCCTAATCACATCATATCATTTATCCTTAATAACTTAAGTATAGATTAATGATTGTAACAATATATACAAAGATTTGTGAAATAAGAAATAGTGTTAGTGAGCCACTCAATAGGAACAAAGTACACAAATAGTTAGATGTGCAGAAGAAGAAAAAGACGAAGAGGTTTAGAATTTTCTGTTAAAATGAGAGTAAATTCCAATATTTAAAGACAACAAAGAATATCCTGAACAAATGTATATTGTGACATATCGGAAAGGTTACAACTATTTGAAAATTTGCAACCCCTCTTAAAGGTCACAACTATTTGGAAAAGTTGCAACACTTTGGAAAAGTTACAACCTTTCATAAAAGTCATAATTTTTTCGTAAAAGTTGCAACTCTTTATTAAAATTGCAACTTTTCATAAAAGTCACAACTTTTCATAGAAGTCCAACTCTTCGTAGAAGTTGCAACTCTACATTGAAGTCGTAACTCTTTATATGAATCACAACTCTTCATTAAAGTCCCAACTCTTAATAAAATTTATAACTTCTCATGAAAAGGGAAGGGTAGTTTAGGAAATAAATAAATTTAAAAGAGAATTCTGATTTGTGGTAGTGCCGCGTAGGCGAGCCTAAGATTTTCTTTTTTATATATGTGAGAAAGGTAAATTTATCACGCTTAACGCGGTGGTACACTATGTCAATAATTTACTTATGAACATTTGATAATATAAGTGTTTTCGAGTTGGTACGACCTTACGATATATTGTCAAGAATGTTTTATCTAAAAATGAAATGATTTTTTTTCTTAAAACCAAAAAGATTTGATTCTAAATGTGTATACAATTTTATTAATTCTTCATTTTACTATAGTTACTCATCACCAAAGTATTCAAAAAATATATATAACTGTTTGATTGTCTATATTTGTATTTTTTAAAAGTGGTACAACATTTAATTCATCAATTTCAAGAGTTTTTCTCCGATTAAAGACCTTTACATGCATAATTTAAATATTATTCGTCGTACATAATTAGCTGTGTACTTGATAAGTCAATTACAATTTAAAAATACGTCTCTTGAAGTTCAAATAAATAACATATGTTGCTCAAAAAATGATGTCTTGGCATGTTCCTTATTCAAAATTGTTCCCAATCGATGAAGCTACTTTGATATCCAAAAGACATTTTATTGTTTAAGTTTTGACCAATATACTTAACACTTCTTTTTTCCCACTTTAAATCTAATATCTATAAAATCTAATATCTATAAGGATATAATTTATTCTTTAATATTTGATTATTATGGACTAATCCTACTTTGACGGGTAATTCATTGGTTCTATTCAACCATTTGAACCCTAACTTTTGATTCAGGTTGAGGACAATGCTTATCATTCCACTATATTCCATTGTGTTTGAATGTCATTAATTGATTGAATACCTCAATAAGATAGAAAGTTGAATAACTGAAACCATAAGGTAGTGCGGAACGACCAAAACATTTAACACTCACAAGTCCCTTCTTAGACAGCCCATTGTCTTTTATCCATTGATAACATTAAAGAAATTATTTCAAAAGGTTTGAGAATTCTAATCTACAAGACATCAATAGTCTAGTGATAACATAAAACTCTTGATTAACATACTTCAACTTAATGATAAAAAGCATAAACATAAACAACAAAGTTGAAAACAGGTACTCAAAAATAGAAATTAATAGCATAAGCATAAAATAATCACTGTAACAAACATAGCAAAATATGTAACAATAAAATGAAATAGAAAGGAAAAAATCGAGCCCACTGGATGCAAATTGTTTCCTTAAGAAAATTATTCTCCTCTAGTACTCGAAGTTCAAACGAATAGATCCTCTCAGGATATACCCACTCAACAGGAGAAAAGTGTGAGAATATTCAATTGTGCAGAAGATAAAGAAAAAGAAGAACTTCAGAATATTCGTTCATAAAAGTCACAACATTTGTAAAATAATATTTTAAAACTATGAGTCATTAAAACGAAAACACTATATTAGCTTACATACTGTATTATATGGTAACAAAAATTAATAATGTAAAGGAAAATGAAATTTATTACATCATATTATTTATCATTACTAACATAATTATAAATTAATGATTGTAAAACTATATAACAAGAATTGTAAAATAAGAAATAGTGTTAGTGAGCCACTCAATAGGAACAGAGTACACAAATATTTAGATGTGAAGAAGAAGAAAAGGTAGAAGAGGTTTAGAGTTTTCGTTGTTTTAAAATGAGAGTAAATTTCACAATTTAAAGACAACAAAGAGTAGCTTGAACAAATGTATATTTTGCCTTATCGGAAAGGTTACAACTATTTGAAAAGTTACAACCCTTATTAAAGGTCAAAACTACTTGGAAAAGTTGCAACACTTCGGAAAAGTCACAACCTTTCATAAACGTAACAATTTTTTCATAAAAGTTATAACTCTTTATTTAAATCGCAACTTTTCATAAAAGTCACAGCTTTTCATAGAAGTCGCAACTCTTTATAAAAGTCGTAACTCTTCATAAAAGTCACAACTCGTCATTTAAGTCCCAACTCTTTATAAAATTCATAACTTCTCATGAAAGAGGAAGACAAGTATAGGAAATAAATAAATTTAAAACGGAATTCTTATTTTCGGTAGTGCCACAGGCGAGCCTAAAATTTTCTTTTTTATATATTTATGATTTTTAATATTTCCTATTTTATGGGTTATATATCTTGAAATTTATTTCTGTTTGTGTTTTTTTTTAATGAATAACCTTTATTTTTTGTGTTGAAGGCTCCTTGATTTTATTTATTGACAAAACATAACATAAATTATTATAGACATTTCAAAAAGAAAAAACTTATGAGGTCAGTACCATGGAAGCAACTATCTTTTTATTTTTCCAGTGAAATGTCTGATATGCTGTAGCATTTGTTACATACATGTAGTTGCTGACATATTTTTATACTATGAATTCGAGAAGTGGTAGATATCATTTATGTGGTGCATACTTTAAACTCTCCATGGATTGAATCTTTTGGAAATTGTGTCAAGGGTGTTTCTATAGAAAGACTTGGTGTATTTCATAGAACCTTTTTTAAAAGTTTCAGAGATTTGGTGAAAATGACTCTCTACTCAACTAAAGACTTAAACATCAAACATTAATGATAGTAAGAATGCAATCTTAACTAGAGATCGTCTTAAAGCCAGGTTCACATAAAGTATCTACAAAAACCATATACAGCATAATACAATGATTTCCAGCACCACTATGTACATAAAAAGAACACTAGATTGTTGTGCATATTTAACCTCTATAATACAATTTACTGATGAATCTCATATCATCGAGGGTGAGTCATCTTTTCATGTGGGTCTTGAGTGACCCTTAACTACTGAGCTTGCTTTAGAGATGAGTCTACTTTACATTCAAGACGGAGGGTGTTAGAATATGTCTCACATTGATAAGGAATGAACATTTGTTCCTTCATAGTCTTGACAAACTTCCATCTCTAGGTTTTCGAGTTCACTTTGGCCAAGGTCTAATTTCTTAACAAACATCAAACTTAGAGTCTTCTTTGGACTTATGCAAAGTTGATGCTAGAGGAAGAGGAAGGGAAAGTGGTAACATGGATAATGTATTTGGATGAGATGAAGATGGTCTGCTTTTTTTTTTATCACCATAACTTCTTGTAAGGAAACAAGCACTGGTTCTTCTGTTTTTACTATGTAAGCCGAAACGAGGATACTAAAACATGTATTGATAGAGTAACTCACATATAGAGCAGAAAACAGAGCAATGATAATGCGTGCTAATTTGATTCATCTCAGTTCAGTTAATAGAATTACTTGATATGTTCACTCCAGTAGACGGTAGTATGTATGTGATCAAATAGTTGACGTGAACACATGCTGTAAAATAGAAAATTACCTAGAAGATAAACCATGTCTGTGTTAGAAAGACTTTTGCTTGCAAAGAGTTTGATGGAATCAATAACAGAAATTGTAGCACAAAGATGATTCAAATTTGATGCATAGGAAACATAAATATATCTTTGTAAATAAGCCTTTTACACTTAATCATGATTAATTAACACGTAATTTCACATTATCTCGGCATCTTAGGAACATAAGGGACCATTTTGACATTTTCTCAACTAAAGTCTCAATTATAAACATATTTTACGCAGACTAGGATCTGAAATATATAACTCAATATTTGAAACTTTAGGTAATATGATTCCTTTTTCAAAAGTAAAATCAATAGTCGGTTTACGGTAAATAATCCTAAAATTTAAGAACTCTAGTTAAATTATAATGAAAGCAAAGACTTAGCTGTTGAGATCTTTACACATTTTATTATGCTTTCTAATGAGCAGTGTTCTTGTGAATTAGCTTTCCACCAAGAGTTTTGAAAATCTGTTTTGATTTGATTTGGGGTATAACTACGCCATTTTGATAGGTATGTCTGTGAACCATCTTCTAGGTTAAGTTTGATTCTTTAATTTTTGGTGAGATTATTGGTTGTATTGTACAGATATACAATATGCTATATGTGTATACTATGGAAAAACATCCAGTTGTAGTTCTTCTAATTTAACTGCATTGGAAAGTGGTTATGTTTTTGTTCTCTCTGTTCCATGTAGGAGTTATAGGATGTGCTGAAAATTAACAGGTAGTTAAGATACTACTCTTCCAACACTTGGATTTTGCAGGCTTAAAGAATACATATAATATGTTCTACTCTTGCTGCTTCCTTTTCCTTGCTTATATTATGTTCAACTCCATTGACAACAATGACATACCAAATACCAAATAGTAAGTAGATACTAAATTCTTATTATCTGTGTATCAAAACCACGCCAAGCATAATCACTATTACCTGCTGATGTGGAAGGTCGTAAGCAGTGGGTCAGCTTTAGTCATAGTACAGAGAGGAAAGAGTAATTGGATAGAAGTTGTCAATATTGATCTTGTCTTACTTTACTATGTATTATGTCTTAAAGAAATGGGGTTATTTATTACTTAACTTTTTCCAGGTTAGAATTCAAAGAATCTTGGACAAATGGCGTCAAACACAACCTACCTTTGAGCATTGTTTCACAACCCAACTAACATATAATGATATTACTTAAAGATGGAAAAATGTTGCAGGAGGTGTAACACTTCGAAAATCTAAGACGTATTCTAAAGACTAATATAAGTGCCGTAAGATGTAGACACTTTTTTAAGGTCTATTTTAATGAATATCAGTTATCTAGTAAGTCTATAATCTAAAACGTCCAACAACGTCCATGATGTCGTAAACTAGTTCAAGGAGGTTCTAGTGTGTTGTAGCCTATTTGACTAAATTTAAGGAGTCAGAAAATGATGAAAATTGGTGGAAGGGAGTCTAAGATGTACTTTAGTTGATTCATAGTCGAAACGTCCGGGCACGAATTCCCAAGGACCAACCAAGGGCCTTTGA
>JAKWJD010001759.1:33631848-33787240 GCA_027705065.1 Solanum peruvianum
GTGAACTCTTAATAGTGAATGATATGTGTTGATAGTATTGTAAACCTTGCTATGTGCTTAATTGTATGCTCGCATGATTGTGATTATGAAATTGTAAATGAATAAGCATGATAAAGCTATTGAATCCTAAATCTCGAAAGAAAACCCTAATTCACTTGTTAATGATGATGCCTTAGTATAGAAGAAGGCTTGATATATTATATAATGAGATTGATGATGCCTTAGTATGAAAGAAGGCTTGATAAATTATATAATGAGAATGATGATGCCTTAGTGTAAAAGAAGGCTTGATGAATTAGGGGATCGGGTGCCACGTTCCGGTACCAGGGTAGAATATGAGGATCGGAGTGTCACGTTCCGACACCAGGATAGTATATGGATCGGGTGCCACGTTCCGGTACCAGGATAGTATACGAGGATCGGAGTGTCACGTTCCGACACCAGGATAGTATATGGATCGGGTGCCACGTTCCGGTACCAGGATAGTATATGAGGATCGGAGTGCCACGTTCCGGCACCAGGATAGAAATAGAGGTTCGGAGTGTCACGTACGGACACAAGAGGAAGAAAGATAATGAATCTTGAAAGATAATGAATATACTCAATCTAATGAACTTAATTCCCAAATGAGTATGGTATTGAGGCTTGAGTCCTCATGTGTGAACTCGGTTGTATTTATTGATGAATTAATATTGTTATTGCTACATGTTGAGTATTGTAGTTGATTTACATTATTATTGATATATAATGTTCCCTATTTTGAGTTGGCCGATGATATCTACTCAGTACTTGTGGTTGTACTAACCCCCCCACTTTTATGTTTTATTCTTTGTTATTTGTGTAATGCAGCAAACATTCCGTCAACTTCAACTCAACAGTAGATCTAGCCAGTCTTCACTTCATCGGAAATTCAGGGTGAGCTAATGCGTTTAGCTTAGACTGGGTCTTCTTCTTCAAGTCTTGATGCCTTGAACTTCCGGCATGGACTAGCTAGTATTTGTTTTAGCTTCTTAGATAGTTTTTAGTTTAGCAATTTGAGATAGATGTTCTTGTGATGATGACTTCCAGATTTTAGGGATATTAATAATAGTTTTGAATTGTTTTATTAATGAGTTTAAGTCTTCCGCATTTCTTTTGTTGATATTTTATTAAAATGTTAAAGGTTAGATTGGTTGGTTCGCTCACATAGGGGGGTAAATGTGGGTGCCAGTCGCGTCCACGATTTGGGTCGTGACAAACTTGGTATCAGAGCATTAGGTTCGTTGGTCTTATCACACAAGAACGAGTCTAGTAGAGTCTTAAGGAACGGTAGGGGGACGCCTTTACTTTTCTATGAGAGGCTATAAGACTTCAGGAAAATTCCATTCTTTCATTCTTTCTTTCGTGCTACTACTTGAGTCCAATTGGTATCTAGGTGATACAAATTGGTATCTGACCATCTTCACTCTATTTCGCAGATGGTTAGAACTAGAGCAACGACCGCACCAGCAGCAACAACGGCACGACAAGAAACGACTGAGCCAGCCACTGGGGCTGTAGCTCGAGGAAGAGCAGCGGCAAGAGGCCGTGGAAGAGGTCGTGGGAGGACGTCCTCTAGAGGAAGAGGACGATCCCCTAGCCCATCTGATACTAGGGCGGTGGGACTCCTCCACCGACCGAGGAGGTGATAAGAGAGGGTGAGGAAGGGGAGAATGAACAAGTGCAAATGAGGAGGAAATGCCACCCCAACCTACCCCAGAGATGATCAACCAGGTACTTGCTTATCTTAGCGGGTTATCCGATCAGGGTCAGGCACCTCCAGTGGTTTCTGCACCAACCCACCTCCGGTTTCAGAGATACGACATGCGGCTACTATGGCTCCCCGCATGGATGCATCATTGGGAATAGGCACATTTCCACGTCTGACTACTGGGCCTATTATGACAAATGATCAGCATGAACTTTTCAGTAAGTTCTTGAAATTGAAACCTCCAGTCTTTAAGGGCGCAGAATCAGAGGATGCCTACGATTTTCTGGTTTATTGTCATGAGCTACTACACAAGATGGGTATAGTAGAACGGTTTGGCGTTGAGTTCGTGAGCTATCAGTTTCAAGGGAACGCCAAAATGTGGTGGCGGTCACATGTTAAGTGTCAACCAACAGAGGAACCACCTATGACTTGGGAATCATTCTCTACCCTGTTTATGGAGAAGTATATCCCAAGGACTTTGAGAGATAGAAAAAAGGATGAGTTCTTGAGTCTCGAGCAAGGTAGGATGACGGTTAACGCATATGAGGCTAAGTTTCGTGCTTTATCAAGGTATGCCACCCAACTCTGTTTCAGTCCACAAGAGCGGATTCGCCGTTTTGTAAAGGGGTGAGGTCAGAATTGCGGATTTCAGCCTTACAGGTAGCGGTACGGCAACATCCTTCCAAGAGGTGGTAGACTTTGTGATAGAAGTGGAAGGAGTGAAGCCAGATGACTTCACCACGAAATCGACATCAAAAAGGTTTCGAAGGGGAGGTGAGTTTAATGGTTCTTACTCAAGAGGACAGAGCTCCGGAGGTTACTCAAGTCGACCAATTCAGTCTTACTACAGACTGTAGTTGGGGGTCCACCTCAGAACGGTCAACACTTCTCTGAGAGGCCGATGCGTGAACCAGAGAATGTTATGGATGTGGGGAGATTGGACACATAAGAGGTATTGTCAAAACCAGAGTTACAAAGCCCCACTAGCTAGAGGTAGAGGTGGTCATGGTAGAGGCCGTTATTCTGGAGGGCGTGGTGGCCGAGGTAATGGTGGTCACCAAAACGGCAGAGGTGATGGGCAAACTGGAGCCCCTACATCACAACATGGTCGGGGGCAACGGGCAAACCAACGAAAGGGCCCATTGCTATGCTTTCCCTGGGAGATCGGAGGCGGAGATATCTGATGCTGTTATCACAGGTAATCTTCGGTTTGTGATTGCATGGCTTCCGTATTGTTTGACCCTGGATCCACATTTTCTTATGTATCTTCCTCATTGCTAATGGTCTAAATTTACATTGTGATTACTTGACATGCCTATTCGTGTTTCTACTCGGTGGGTGAGTCTGTGATAGTCGAAAAAGTGTATAGGTCTTGTTTGGTGATTTCGTGTGGAGCAACACTTATGTAGATTTGGTTACCTTAGAAATGGTTGACTTTGATGTAATTCTGGGTATGACTTGGCTTTCTCTGAATTTTGCGATCTTGGATTGTAATGCTAAAACAGTGACGTTAGCCAAGCCTGGGACAGATCCGTTAGTGTGGGAGGGTGACTACACTTCCAATCCGGTGCGTATCATCTCCTTTCTTCGCGCTAAGAAAATGGTGAGTAAAGGGTGTTTAGCTTTCTTGGCACATCTCAAGGATGACACTACCCAAGTACCCTCGATTGAGTCAGTTTCGGTAGTCCGTGAGTTTTTGGATGTGTTCCCTGCAGATCTTCCTGGCATGCCACCGGATAGGGATATTGATTTCTGCATTGATTTGGAACCGGGTAGTCGCCCCATTTCTATACCCCCTTATAGAATGGCTCCCGCCGAATTAAGAGAGTTAAAGGCTCAACTTCAAGAGTTGTGGAGCAAAGGCTTCATTAGACCAAGTGCATCTCCTTGGGGTGCTCCGGTTTTGTTTGTGAAGAAGAAGGATGGGAGTTTTCGGATGTGCATAGACTATAGACAACTGAACAAGGTAACTATTAAGAACAAGTATCCTCTTCCTCGCATTGATGACTTGTTCGATCAGTTACAAGGTGCTTGTGTCTTCTCTAAAATTGACTTGAGATCCGGTTATCATCAATTGAAAATACGGGCAACGGATGTGCCAAAGACTGCTTTTCGGACTAGGTATGGGCATTATGAATTTGTAGTGATGTCCTTTGGTCTTACAAATGCCCCCGCTGCTTTCATGAGCTTGATGAATGAGATTTTTAAGCCATATTTGGATCTCTTTGTGATCGTATTTATAGATGATATACTGGTATATTCTAAAAGTAAGAAGGAACATGAGGAGCATTTGAGGATTGTTTTGGAAATGTTGAGGGACAAAAAGCTTTATGCCAAGTTCTCTAAGTGTGAGTTTTGGCTAGATGCAGTGTCCTTCTTGGGGCACGTGGTTTCTAAGGATGGAGTGATGGTGGATCCTTCTAAGATTGAGACAGTGAAGAATTGGGTAAGACCCACTAATGTGTCAGAAATACGGAGTTTTGTGGGGTTAGCTAGCTACTACCGCCGATTCGTCAAGGGATTATCTTCTATTGCTTCCCAACTGACGAACTTGACTAAGCAAAATGTTCCATTTGTATGGTCGGATGAGTGTGAGGAAAGCTTTCAGAAACTCAAGACTTTGTTGACTACCGCGGCCTATCCTTACCTTGCCAGTGGAAGGTAAGAATTTCATTGTCTATTGTGATGCATCCTATACGGGTTTGGGTACAGTGCTAATGCAAGAAAAGAATGTGATTGCTTATGCTTCAAGACAATTAAAAGTGCATGAACGTAACTATCCAACTCATGACTTAGAATTGGCCGCGGTAGTATTTGCATTGAAGCAATGGAGGCATTATTTATATGGGGTTAAGTGTGAAATCTATACGGATGTCTTTACTCAGAAAGATTTGAACTTAAGACAAAGGAGATGGATGGAACTACTGAAGGACTACGATATCACTATCTTGTAGCATCCGGAGGAACGCTTCAGAGAATGCCCATTCCTGAATGGAAGTGGGAGAGAATCGCAATGGACTTTGTGGTTGGTCTTCCAAAGACAATGGGTAAGTATGACTCCATTTGGGTGATTGTTGATAGGTTAACTAAGTCTGCTCATTTCATTCCGGTCAAGGTGACTTACAATGCAGAGAAGTTAGCAAAAATCTACATCTCGGAAATCGTTCGATTGCATGGGGTTCCACTATCCATCATATCAGATAGAGGTACGCAGTTTACTTCTATGTTTTGGAAAACATTGCATGCTGAAATGGGTACTAGGTTGGACCTTAGCACTGCATTTCACCCTCAGACCGATGGTCAGTCTGAGCGAACGATTCAAGTGTTAGAGGATATGCTTCGTGCATGTGTGATAGAATTTGGTGGCCATTGGGATAGTTTCTTACCTTTGGCAGAGTTTTCATACAATAATAGCTATCACTCCAGTATTGATATGGCTCCATTTGAAGCATTGTATGGGAGGAGGTGTAGATCTCCAATTGGTGGTTCGATGCATTTGAGGTTAGACCTTGGGGGGTACTGACCTCTTGAGGGATTCGTTAGATAAGGTGAAGTGCATTCAAGAAAAGCTTCTAGCGGCGCAAAGTAGACAAAAGGAGTATGCAGACCGAAAGGTTAGAGACTTGGAGTTCATGGAAGGTGAACAAGTCTTGTTGAAGGTTTCACCCATGAAAGAGTGTGATGCGGGTTTGGCAAAAGAGGTAAGTTAAGTCCAAGGTATATTGGACCATTTGAAGTACTTAAGCGAGTAGGGGAGGTGGCTTATGAATTAGCCTTACCTCCAGGGCTGT
Source organism: Solanum peruvianum (assembly GCA_027705065.1). Classification (NCBI taxonomy): domain Eukaryota; kingdom Viridiplantae; phylum Streptophyta; class Magnoliopsida; order Solanales; family Solanaceae; genus Solanum; species Solanum peruvianum. The sequence goes on from JAKWJD010001759.1 coordinate 33,637,369, forward strand.
CCGGAGTGCATCCGGTATTTCATGTGTCCATGTTGAAAAGATACCATGGGGATGGAAACTACATCATCCGTTGGGATTCAGTTTGCTTGATGAGAATTTGACTTATGAGGAGGAACCAATTGCTATTTTAGATAGAGAGGTTCGCAAGTTGAGGTCGAGAGAGATTGCATCCATCAAAGTTCAATGGAAGAATCGACCGGTTGAAGAGGCTACTTGGGAGAAGGAGGCAGATATGCAAGAAAAATACCCACATCTGTTTACAGATTCAGGTACTCCTTTTCGCCATTGTTTTTCTTCTTTTGATCGTTCAGGGACGAACGATGGGTAAATTGGTATCTATTGTAACGACCTGTTTAGTCATTTTGAGCAGCAGATTTTATTTCTGGAAAACAGGCTGAAACCATGGACCCCACGACGGACCGTCACAGGCACGACGGACCGTCGCAGGGTCTCGTTTCAATATACTTAGGAATTCTGAAATTGGGTACTGAAAATCGACTCCCTGTAATCTGTGACGAAAGTGCAGGACGGACCGTCACAGGTGTGACGGACCGTCACAGGTGTGACGGACCGTCACAGTCCACTGGGATTTTGGGAGGTTGCGACGACCATCGTGACAGACCGTCGTAGGCACGACGGCCCGTCACAGGTTGCGCAAGTCCCAGGCAGAATCGGATTTCTTCACACGTTTTAAGGGACGCATTGGACTATTCTTTCCTTAATTATAAAGTTAGAGGGTTAATATTAATAAGTCTAATTACTTGGGGGTTAAAAGAGGTAACCTTAAGTTAATTAGTGGGTTTTATTGTCCTCTTTCACACTTAATTATATGTTAATTAGGGTAAGAGAAAGAGGGTTTTGAATAAAAAACAAACAGAAAGAACAAAGAGAAGAGAGGAGAGGAATCGACGAGAGGAAGGAATATCAAAGCTTGGGAATTTGCTTGTGGATTCCAATTCTTCGGTGGAAGTAGGTTATGGTTTATTTTACGATATTCGTAGTGAACTCTTAATAGTGAATGATATGTGTTGATAGTATCGTAAACCTTGCTATGTGCTTAATTGTATGCTCGCATGATTGAGATTATGAAATTGTAAATGAATAAGCATGATAAAGATATTGAATCCTAAATCTCGAAAGAAAACCCTAATTCACTTGTTAATGATGATGCCTTGGTATAGAAAAAGGCTTGATATATTATATAATGAGATTGATGATGCCTTAGTATGAAAGAAGGCTTGATAAATTATATAATGAGAATGATGATGCCTTAGTGTAAAAGAAGGCTTGATGAATTAGGGGATCAGGTTCCACGTTCCGGTACCAGGGTAGAATATGAGGATCAGAGTGTCACGTTCCGACAGCAGGATAGTATATGGATCGGGTGCCACGTTCCGGTACCAGGATAGTATACGAGGATCGGAGTGTCACGTTCCGACACCAGGATAGTATATGGATCGGGTGCCACGTTCCGGTACCAGGATAGTATATGAGGATCGGAGTGCCACGTTCCGGCACCAGGATAGAAATAGAGGAGCGGAGTGTCACGTACCGACACAAGAGGAAGAAAGATAATGAATCTTGAAAGATAATGAATATACTCAATCTAATGAACTTAATTCCCAAATGAGTATGGTATTGAGGCTTGAGTCCTCATGTGTGAACTCGGTTATATTTATTGATGAATTAATATTGTTATTGCTACATGTTGAGTATTGTAGTTGATTTACATTATTATTGATATCTACTGTTCCCTATTTTGAGTTGGCCGATGATATCTACTCAGTACTTGTGGTTGTACTGACCCCCCTACTTTTATGTTTTCTTCTTTGTTATTTGTGTAATGCAGCAAACGTTCCGTCAACTTCAACTCAACAGTAGATCTAGCCAGTCTTCACTTCATCGGAAATTCAGGGTGAGCTAATGCGTCTAGCTTGGACTGGGTCTTCTTCTTCAAGTCTTGATGCCTTGAACTTCCGGCATGGACTAGCTAGTATTTGTTTTAGCTTCTTAGACAGTTTTAGTTTAGCAATTTGAGATAGATGTTCTTGTGATGATGACTTCCAGATTTTGGAGATATTAATAATAGTTTTGAATTGTTTAATTAATGAGTTTAAGTCTTCCGCATTTCTTTTGTTGATATTGTATTAAAATGTTAAAGGTTAGATTGGTTGGTTCGCTCACATAGGGGGGTAAATGTGGGTGCCAGTCGCGTCCACGATTTGGGTCGTGACAGGATCAAGAAGAGAGTTTCTAATCAAGTTATTTACAAGTTCCCTAAGCATAGGTATGATAGGGCTTGTAACCATAAGTCTAAGAAGGGAAGGGATACTAGTTCACCAAACAAGAAGCCTACTTGTTCCAAATGTGGAAAAGGTGATGTAGGGGAATGATAAGTTGGAACGGGAAAATACTTTGGTTGTGCCAAGAGTGGCCACAAGGTTAGGGATTTACCTAATGTGAAGGTTCAAAACAAGGGTAGTGGGCAAGAAAGTGGTTCAAATGAGGCTCCAAAGAAGAATAAGTTTTATGTGTTCCTTTAGGGTTGAGCAAGAGACTTCTCGCGACGTGGTGACCAGTATGTTAAAAGTCTTCTCTAATGATGTATATGCCTTGCTTGATCCCGGTTCTACCTTATCATTTGTTACCCCTCTAGTATCTAAAAACTTTGAGATTTTGCCTTATATCTTGCATGAACCATTTATAGTGTTTACTCCGATGGGTGAGTTGGTTGTTGCAAAAACAGTGTACAGAAATTGTCCTATAATGTTTCCCAATAGAGTTTCTTATGTTGAACTAGTAGTATTTGATATATAACACCTTGAAAAACAATCCAAGCCTCATGAAAAAGCCTAACCATAAGTATCATAAAGTATAAACATTTTTTCTAAGTACCTTTTTAAAGATTATAGGTTATTCAGAAGGTTTAAGAACCAAATGTGTAAAGACAACCGGGAAGTTGGTTCAAAGAGGTGTTAGTGTGTCTTAGCCTTTTTACTAACTTTAGAAATTGGAAATGTATGGAACTTAGTGGAAAGGTAGCTAATGGGTGTTTGGAGTGTTATGATGATTGAAACGTCTGGGTGCAACTCCCCAAGGACCAACCAAGAGCCCTCGAGAAGAACTCCTACAGTTTGATGCAGCACTAACTGGCAGTGTGCATCGACGGGGAAGACGACGGTCCGTAATTGTCCTAGTGATGTTTCAAAGGCCACCGTCGCCCCTCACCTAGAAATATTGTGAAGGCTCTTGTTTACCTAGCTATTGTTACACTCGGCGAAAAGGGAAAAAGAGGCGTCATGGGATCGACAGGGCGTTGAGGCCACCGTCATCCCATACTTAAAAAAATTGAGGAAACCTCGCTTGCAAAGTCTCTTAAAGAGACGACAAAGGTACAAGATGGAGGGGGGCTGGCCGTCGACCCACCGATGAACTGTCGACGGGGTCTCGTTGGTAAGGGTCGAATTTCATTGATGGATTTTAATGATTTTATTTAAAATAATTGAATGGTTTAGGGGTTACATAGTGATTAAAGGGAAGCTGATTAACTTAATTAAGCCCCCTCTATAAATACCCTTAACCCTCATTAACCTAAAGCCATCTGTCAAAATAAATTATCTTCCTTGTCTCTTATTTCCATATTTAGAAGAACTCACCATTGAAGGTTAGCAAGAACTAGGGTTTGGGGGATAGAAAAGGGAAGATTATTTATCAAATTGTTGAAAAATATTAAGCTATGGGTTCTATTCACCTTTGAGATCCTTTCCTCAAAGGGTTCCTTCAAAAATTGTTTTCAAAAAGTTGAGTTTTCTTATGGGTTTCATTCAATTACAAAATGGAAGTTAGGAATCACTCTTTTTCATCGAAATCTTATATCATGCAAATAGAGTATACTTATGGTGTGCTTTTACATCTAATCCTATTGTTTTTCTTATAGGAATCATGAACAATCAAAGGAATGCGGCTCGAAGACTTGAGGACGAAGTTTCTAATGTGGGAGCTCCTCCGATGGTGAGCAAGTTCTTCCACTTGAGGAAAATGCTAATGTTGATCAAGTCCCGACTAACCCTCCACCTATGAAAGAGGCACAAATGAGGGTTATTCTTGCTCGAATGGCCCAAGCTATGACTACCCAAGCACAAGCCGCAACGGTTCAAGCCCAAGATATGACATTCAAGCCAAACAGGATGTTGCTCCTCGTCCTCATCAACAAGTCACTACTATGGCTTCCGATCTATGGGACATCACTCGGATGAACCCTCCTACTTTCTATGAGCCTAAGTTTGATGAAAACCCTCAAGAATTCATGGATGTGGTCTACAAAGTGATATACGCTATGGGGGTGACTTCAAGTGAGAAGGCCTAGTTGGCCTCATATCAACTCAAGGATGTAGCCCAAACTTTGTATGTGCATTGGAGGGACAATAGGTCGTTGAGGGGTAGTCTGGTTGCTTGGGAGATCTTCAAGGCGCCGTTTCTAGATCGGTTCTTCCCTAGAGAGATGAAGGAGGAGAAGGTGACAGAGTTCATTAATCATCGCTAAGGAGGGAGGAGTGTTCATGAGTATTCTTTGGAATTTGTTAAGTTGTCCACATATGCTCGTTCATTAGTCTCCGATCCTAGAGACAAAAGAGTCATTTTGTGACGGGGGTGTCTGAGAACTTACAAGAGGAGTGCCAATCGGCCATGCTACATGACAACGTGAACATTTCCCATCTTATGGTCTATGCAATAAGATTGAGAAGGAAAAATTTAAGAAAAAAAGTAAAGATGCTAAGAGGGCTAGGTCATTTGATGGAGGCTCCTAAAAGAACAGGCTTGACATACAAGATAATCCTAAATTTAAGAAGCGGGGTTCAAATCAAGTCCCTACCAAGTTCCCAAGCGCTAGTGGTGATAGGGTATAACCCTAAATTTAAGTAGGGAAAATGTTCAAATTCACCAAAGGAGAAGCCAAATTCTGGAAAGTGTGGTAAAAAGCACTATGGTGAGTGATTAAAGGGAACAGATAATTTCTTTAGGGTTGGCAAGAGTGGTCACAAAATGAGAGATTGTCAAAACTTGAAGAGTCATGACAAGGGTAGTGTCCAAGCTAAAGCAAGTGGTTCTAGTGCTGCTCCCATGAAGAACAACTTCTATGCTCTCCGCTTTAGGAGTGAGCAAGAGACCTCTCTCAATGTGGTGACCGGTATGTTAAAAATCTTTACTATTGATGTGTTTGCTTTACTTGATCTGGGTGCTACCTTGTCCTTTGTTACTCCACTAGTAGCTAAAAAGTTTGATGTTTTACCCGATATTTTGCATGAGACTTTTTATGTATCTACTCGGGTGGAAGAGTCGTTGTGGCTAATAGAGTCTATCAAAATTTTCCTATTTCATTACCCGAAGAGTTTCTTATGTTTATCTCGTAGAACTTCATATGCTTTATTTGATATTATATTGGGTATGGATTGGTTGCATGCATGTTTTGCATCCATTAATTGTAGGAAAAGAGTGGTGAAGTTTAACTTCCAAATGAACCCATTATTGAATGGAAGGGGGGAAATTCTATTCCTAGAGGTCACATCATATCTTGTCTAAAAGCATGTAAAATGATCTCAAAAGGTTGTCTCTATGATATAGTAAGATTCCAAGATTTGGATTCAAAAATTCCTCCTATTAAGTCGGTCCACGTAGTGAGAGATTTTCAAGAGATTTTTGTTAATGACCTTCCCGGTATTCCTCCCGAATGGGAAATTGATTTTGGTATCGATTTACTACAAGAAACAAACCCCATTTTAATCCCTCCATATTGGATGGCTCCGGCCGAATTGAAAGAGTTGAATGCTCAAATCATGGATTTGCTTCACAAAGGCTTTATAAGTCCTAATATATCTCCATGGGGTGCTGCGCTGTTATTTGTCAAAAAGAAGGATGGGTCGTTGAGAATGTGTATTGACTACAGCCAACTCAACAAGGTCACCATTAAGAGTATGTATCCTCTCCCTCGTATTAATGACTTATTTGACCAACTCCAAGGGGAGAATTACTTTTAAAAGATATACTTGAGGTCGGGGTATCATCAACTCAGTATTAGAGGGGAGTATGTACCGAAGACAGCCTTTCTGACTAGGTATGGACATAATAATTTCTTGGTCATGTCTTTCAGTCTCACTAATGCTACGACAACATTTGTGGACCTAATGAATAGAGTATTTCGAAATTTCCTAGATTTGTTTGTCATTTTTTTCATTAACTATATCTTGGTATATTCGAAGAATAAAGATAATCATATGAGTTATTTGAGGGTAGTGTTGCAAACCCTTAAAGAACATCAAATGTACGCCAAATATAGTAAGTGTGAGTTTTGGTTGAGACTGGTTACTTTTCTTGGGCACATCATTTCTAGTGAAGGAGTTGAAGTGGACCCAAGGAAAATAGAAGCAGTGAAAAATTGGCCTAGACCATTAACTCTTACTGACATAAGGAGTTTCTTGGGTTTAGCAGTCTACTATCAGAGGTTCGTGGATGGTTTCCTATCCATTGCGTCTCCTTTGAGTACTTTGACCCAAAAAAGTAGAAAGTTTGAGTGGTCGAAAGCATGTGAGAGGAGCTTCCAATTGTTGAAACATAAGCTTACTACTGCTCCAGTGTTGACCTTACCGAAGGGTACAAAGGGTTCTGTGGTGTATTGTGACACATCTCGAGTGGGTTTGGGTGTGTACTTATGCAAAACGGCAAGGTGATAGCTTATGACTCAATGAAACTAAAGGTACATGAGAAGAGTTACCCCATCATGACCTTGAATTTGTGGTTGTTGTGTTTGCTTTGAAAATTTTGAGGCATTATTTGTATGGGGTGCATGTGGATGTTTTTATCGATCATAAGAGTCTCCAATATATGTTTTCCCAAAAAGAGTTAAATCTCTGACAAAGAAGGTAGATTGAGTTGTTGAAAGATTATGATATGAGTGTCCTTTATCACCCTGGCAAGGCTAATGTTGTTGAGGATGCCCTAAGTCGGAAGACTATGGGTAGTGTATACCATCTTGATTAAGCCAAAAAGGACCTAGCAAGGGAAGTGTATAGGTTGTCTAGGTTGGGGGTGAGGTTTGAGAGTACTCCGTATGGGGGTGTCGTAGTTCATCATAACTCTAAGTAATCGTTAGTGTTTGAGGTGAAGTCCAAACAATACCTTCATTTAGCCTTGATGGACTTGAAAAAATCAGTTCTTGGCAAGATGAATGAATCATTCTCCCTAGGGGGGATGGTGTGTTAAAGTACCAAGGGAGATTGTGTGTTCCCGATGTTGATGGATTTAGGGTTCGGATCTTAGCAGTAGCACATTGGTCCCGCTACTCAATTCATCAAAGGTCGACAAAAATGTACCATGACCTAAGGGAAATATATTGGTGGAAAGTTTTTAAAAAGGATATAACACAATTTGTCGCTAAGTTTCCGAATTGTCAACAAGTAAAGGCCGAACATCTAAAGCTAGGTGGCTTACTACAAGAGATCCAAAATCCAACTTGGAAGTGGGAAGACATCAATATGGACTTGTAGTAGGTTTATCCTGGACCCAAAAGTCCTATGATTCCCATATGGGTAGTTGTGGACCGATTAACTGAATCTGCTCGCTTTATCCCCGTTAAGTCTACATATAAGGCGGAGGATTATTCAAGAATCTTCCTATATCAGATTGAGTGTTGCCATGGCATTCCATTATCCATCATATAGGATCGGGGTGGACAATTCACATCTAGATTTTGGAGGTCGTTCCAAAAAGGGTGAGGTACAACGGTGAAATTGAGCACCACTTTTTATCCCCAAACAGATTTTCAAGTGGAGCGTACAATAAAAACCCTTAAACATATGCTTAGAGCTTGCATTATTGATTTTAAAGGGAGTTGGGATAGCCAGTTACCTTTAGTGGAGTTTGCCTACAACAATAGTTTTCATTCATCCATTTCCATGGCTCCCTATGAAGCCTTGTATGGTACGAGGTGTAGGTCTCCTATTTGATGGTTTGAAGTGGGTGAGCCATCACTTCTTTGTCCTGAGTTGATTTGTATGAATTTAAAAAATGTTATATCACAAGGAACCGGTTGCAAACAACCTACAGTCAGCAAAAGTCATATGCCAATAATAGGAGAAGGGATTTGGAGTTTGAAGAAGGTGATAAGGTGTATTTAGAAATTTCACCTATGAAATGGGTGGTTTGATTTGAAAAGAAAGGGAATTTGAGTCCTCGTTATGTGGGTCCTTATGAAACTCTTGTTCACTCCTAGAGCGAAGAACATAAAAACGATTCTTCTTTGGAGCATCCACATTAGAACCACTAGCTTGAGCTTGCTCGCTTCCTTTGTCTATCCCCTTTATATTAAGGAAACTACTAACCTTGTGTCCACTCTTGCCACACCCAAAGCAATTGTCCATCCCAACGAGGCAATCACCATAATTCTTCATACCACACTTACCACAAGTTGGCTTCTTGCTAGGTGAGCTAGTACCTTTTCTCTTTTGAAACTTAGGGATAGACACCCTATCATCACTAGCCTTGAGAAATTTGGAAGGAACTTGATTCGAAAACCTCTTCTTAAATCTAGGCTTTTCTTGAATTTCCGACCTATGAGGAAGTCCCAGTTCAAATTCTTGATAAGAAAGTGAAGAAGTTGAGGAATAAAGACGTTTTATCCGTGAAGGTGGTATGGAAAAATCAATTAATTGAGGGTGTTGCATGGAAGGCCGAGGCCTATATGAAATCCCGTTATCCTCACCTTTTTGAGAATTAAGGTTAGCCATTCTTTTAAAATATATAATTACGACAAAGATTTTTGTTTCTTTATTTTGGGGTGAAGTGTTGCAAAAAAAAGGCATTTTTAAAACCTCACATTAAGTTTTACAGTGATGTCATCATAGGATTGCGATCAAAAACTTGAAATTTTGGTTTTTGCTTGTTTTGGGGTATGTTGTGCATTCTGATATGATGAGTCTTCATAAAAACGATAGGTAACAGGTTGTTAAGACGAACTTTGTGCTAATTGACCTATATGTGATGTATGTTGAGATCATAACTGTTGTGAGAATGAAATGCCTCATGATGAAGTGTCTTGAGTCTTTGGTGTGGTAATATGAATTTTTATATTTGCCTTGTTGAAGTGTCATGATTTATGATAAATAGATATTGTTGATTGGTTGGGCTGCTAGTCTTGGGTCTATTCCTTCCTTTAAAAGCGTTTTAGTGTCATTAGTAAGGAATGTTCCTAAATGGGGGGATAATGTAATACCTTGAAAAAAAATTCCAAGACTCATGAAAATGCCTAACATAGGTTTCATAAAGTCTAAACACTGTTTCTATGTCCATTTTTAAGGAATATAGGTTATTTAGAAGTTTGAAGAACCAAATGTCCAAAGACGTCCGAGAAGTTGGTTCAAAGAGGTGTTAGTATGCCTTAGCCTTTTTACTAACTTTTAAAAATCAGAAATGTACAGAAATTATTGGAAAGGTAGCTAATGGGTGTTGGGAGTGGTTTTATTATTGAAACGTCTGGGTGCGACTCCCCAAGGAACAAACAAGGGCCCTCGAGAAGAACCCCTGCAGTTTGATGCAGCACTGACTGGCAGTGTACATCGACGGGGCAGACGATGGTCCATAAGTGTCCTGTCGAGGCGTCGAAGGAAACCATCATACAACACTTAGAAAGACTGTGAATGCCCTTTTTACCTAGTTACTGTCACACTCGACAGGACGGAGGGGGGGTATCCGTCGACCCACCGACGGACCGTTGACGAGGTCACGTTGGTGAGTATTAAATTTCATTGATGGATTTTAATGATTTTATTTAAAATAATTAAATGGTTTAGGGGTTAGATAGTTAATAAAGGGAAACTAATTAAGTTAATTAATACCCTCTATAAATATCCTTAACCCTTATTAACCTAAAGCCAACTCTCAAAAGAAACTCTTCTCCTTCTCTCTTATTTCTCTCTCTAAAAGAACTCACCGTTGAAGGTTAGCTAGAATTACGGTTTGGGGGCTGGAAAAGGGTGGATTCTTCATCAAATTGTTGAGAAAGATTAAGGTATGGGTTGGGTTCTATTCACCTTTGAGATCTTTTCCTCAAAGGGTTCCTTCAAAAATTGATTTCAAAAAGTTGAGTTTTCGTGTGGGTTTCATTCAATTAGGAAATGGAAGTTATAGATTGAGTTGTTAGTGAATTCTTAGCGTTATATTAAGTATATTTACATGTAATTCAACTTGTTTATGATTATTGTTGATGGTTTGGTTAAATTGAATAACATGATCGTCTACCCCTAACCCTTGGTAGTGATCTTGACTTATAATTGTATATTGATCATTCAATTGAGTTTGTTGTTGATTATACTACTATACTATGGTTCTAATATGGTTGAATTAAGATGAATTATAGGCCTATCATGACAGTTCTTGAGATTTAGTTTAGGTTATGGATTGTAATATGAAATTAGCCTATGCATCTTGTCTCAAGTAGCGATCTAAAGATGAATTGTGTTATAGAGATGCATTTGGCCATGTTATTCTATTGATTATTCTTTTTGTATGATGTTACTCTCCAAGTTGGGTTGAGTTATGGGTTGATGGTAAGACGTTGATAATAGACTATGAGAAAGACTTGGTAAGTCTTAGAATCTTTATCTTTACTTCCAATTGTGATTAATTGTTGGTAAGCTATGATATTACATTGGGTTATACCTTATATTAAGATTATTAGATAGTATGATGTTGAATTGAAATGTCTTGACTATGTTGTGAGGTTGGTCAAGGTGTATGTTCTATAAGAATGGTCAAAACTATTAATGTGCCTTAAAATGTTATGAAATGCAGAAGTGTTAACCTCACTTATATGAATTGTGATGAAAGGATTTACACTCATACAATTGTTATTGATATATTGATCATGATGATTATACAAATGGTAGAACCTATGGCTTAAATTAAGTGAAGATTGATAATTAAATGCTAAAAGACAGTTCAAAAAGGGACTCTAGCTTAGCACCAAGTGAACTAAATAGAGGAGTTTCCCTTTCCAGATAGGAAAGGTAGGAGCACTACATCACTCTTGATATTGGAGATCATAATGCATGGCGCATAAAGAGGATCCCAACTAAATCTCCTAGTTCTTGAACTATGTTGCTCCCATAGGAATACTAGCTAGTGGATCCACGTAGTTGCTATGTTTTATGTTCTGGTACTTCTTTGGAAAGTAGTCCACATTCTTTTTGTATAGAGTCCACACTAGCAAATGTGGTCTAAGTCGGTTAGGAAAAGATGTTCCCAAAAGTCAAAACGAATTAAAGGACTTGAACACTAACTTGGATAACTTAAGGGTTCTAGCATAGTCTAGATAGGGGTATGGGACTCTAATCATGCATTCCACTAGTTAGTCTTGAGGAGAATCTTAGGAGGAGTTTCTTATATGTTTATCTTATGATAATATATGATGTATATATATATATATATATATATATATATATATATATATAGATAGATAGATAGATAGATAGATATATATGGTGACCATGTAATATTTTTGATACTACATGTTTATTCATTATTTGTAAATATGCCTTGGGTTATAATGAATATATAAAATGAAGTTATAAGCCTAAATGCCATGAAATGTAAAGTTGGACAGTGGTCATGTTTCCTTGTGGAGGATACTTGATTGAGTATGGTTTGGGTCTTTGCTTGGTCATTGAACTTGTTGACTTAATAAGAATTTGTGAGTAGTGTATTGCTTATTATTATATGCTCAACTCTTATTCATTCTTGTGATATTATTCTTTGATGCTAGGGTTGTAGTATCTCGTGATTTTAAGTATGTTGGGATAAGTGTTACTTGTTGGGATAGTGAACATGTTTGGATGATTAGTATGATTTTCTTGACTCTGCATTAATCCCAAAAAGGGGTAAAATAGCATGTTTTAATGAAAAGTCCCTTTTTAGCATGATATGCTTGTGTATGTGCATAAGATCTCATACTTCGTACATATGGAGTGCTAACCTTTTTTCTTCACTCGTCCCAAACATTTTAGGGTTCGGTCATTGAAGATTATTTTAGGCAATTTGAAGGAAAACTAGGACATTATATCATCCAAGTGGTAGGTGCTCATTTTCCCCGAGGACGATGCCAATATTCTCTTAGAGAAGTTACTTAGTTACTACAACTTTTGTATTGACTCTATTTCCTATTTGAGACAAAGTTGTATAAAGCCAATATGTGGATAACTTTTATTGATGTAGGGCTATACCCAATGTTATTTTCCTCATTTAGATGGTTGATGAGATTAGATGAATTCATGATTCTATTTCATTAATATACAAGTGTGTGAAATAAAAGTAGAAGACTATGTAATCTTCTTATACGAATGAGTCTGTGTATACTCGATATTATTATGATTATGTTTATGTAGAGCTCTATGTAAACCTCCAATTTGAAGTAGTTGAAAAGTTTAAATTCTTACATATTTTTAATCGATGAATAGAATGATGTAAGACAAAGAGTCTTCTCTTAGTCCTGAAAGATGATGATGACATCGGTTACATCTAGGGGGTAAACCCGTATGTGACATAATATTCTTGAATTTGATCTTTTTTTGGCTATGGATTGGTTGCATGTTTGCTTTGCCTCTGTCAATTGTTGAACAAGGGTGGTGAAGTTTAACTTTCCAAATGAGCCTGTTTTAGAGTGGAAGGGGGAAATTCTATTTCTAGAGGTCGTATCATCTTATTTTTGAAAGCATGAAAGATGATCTATAAAAGGTGTTTATACCATATAGTAAGAGTCCAACATTTGGACTCCAAAATTCCTCTCATTGAGTTGGTCCACATAGTGATGGAATTTCTGTAGGTGTTTCCTAGTTATCTTCCAAGTATTCCTCCCGAACAGGAAACTGATTATGGTAACGACTTGTTACAGGATACAAATCCCATTTAAATTCCTCCTTATCGGATGGCTCCGTCCGAATTAAAACATTTGAAGGCTCAACTCAAGGATTTACTAGACAAAGGCTTCATTAGACCTAGTATTTCTCAATGGGGTGCGCAAGTATTGTTTTTTGAAAAAGAAGGATGGGTCCCTTAGCAAGTGCATTGACTATAGCAAACTCAATAAACTCACTATTAATAATAAGTATCCTCTCCCTCGAATTGACGACTTGTTTGATCAACTCCAACGGGTAAGCTACTTTTCTAATATTTACTTGAGATCGGGGTATCACCAACTTAGGGTGAGAGGTGAGGTATCAAAAATGACATTTTAGACTAGATATGGTCAGTATGAGTTCTTAGTAATGTACTTTAGTCTCACTAATGTTCCGGCGGCATTTATGGATTCATCAATAGAGTGTTTCGAAGTTACCTAGATTCATTTGTTATTGTCTTCATTGACAACATCTTCGTATATTCAAAAAATAAAGGTGATCACATAAACCATTTGAGACTGGTGTTACAAGTACTTTAGGAGAACCAATTATTTGCAAAGTATTACAAAATGTGAGGTTTGCTTGAGGTCGGTGGAGTTTCTTGTTCATATAATCTCTAGTGATAAAGTTTATATTTATCCAAGGAAAATCGAGGCAATGAAAAATCAGGCGAGACCATTGACTCAAACTGACATTAGGAGTTTTTTGGGTCTAGCAATTTGTTTTCAGAGGTTTGTGGATGGTTTTGCGTCCATTGAATCTCCCTTGTCTACTTTGACCCAAAGAACTAGAAATTTGAGTGGTCGGATGCATGTGAGAGAAGCTTCCAAATATTAAAAGATAGTCTTACTTCCACTCTTGTGTTGACTTTATCAGATGGTACAAAGGGTTTAGTTTTATATTGTGATCCATCCCGAGTGGGTCTAGGGTGTGTGCTGATGCAACATGAGAAGGTAATCGCCTATGCTTCTAGAAAACATAAGGTGCATGAGTAGAACCATCGAACTAATGATCTTGAGTTAGTGGTCGTAGTATTTGCCTTGAAAATATGGAGGCATTACTTGTATGGTGTCCATGTTGATGTGTATATCGACCAGAAGAGTCTCCAATATATTTTTACTCAAAAGGAGTTGAATCTCCAACAAAGAAGATGGTTGGAATTAATGAAAGATTACAAAATGAGTGTTATATATCATCCTGTCAAGGCCAATGCGGTTGCGGATGCTGTATGTGTTATGACCATAGGTAGTATGTTTCATATAGAGAAAGCCAAGAAATACCTAATGACAGATGTTCGTAGGTTGGCTAGATAGGGTGTTATATTGGAAGATTCTCAAAATGGTGTTTTTATGGTCAATCATAACTCTGAGTCATCTTTCGTTGTTGAGGTAAAGTCCAAACAACACCTTGATCAAACATTAATGGAGGTTAAAGAATAGGTTCTTGCTAAGCTTAATGAGTCATTCTCCTTAGATAGGGATGTTGTCTTGAGTATCAAGGAAAGTTGTGTTCCCAATGTTAATGGTTTGAGGAATCGGTTCCTTGAGGAAGCTCATGGGTCCCGTTACTCTATACATCCGGGTTTGACAAAAATGTAACATGATCTTAGGGAAGTATTTTCGTGGGAAGGTTTGAAGAAGGACATAACAGAATTTTTTGTTAAGTGTCCAAATTGCCGACAAGTGAAAGCCCAATATCAAAAGCCAGGCGATTTACTACAAGAAACCCAAGTTCCTAACATAAATATGGATTTTGTGGTAGGTTTTCCTCAAACACAATATGACTCTACTTGGGTGGTTGTGGATAGGTTGACCAAACTCACTCATTTATTCTCGTCAAGTCTAGTTATTCCACGGAAGGTTATTGCAAGGATCTTCATATATGAGATTGTGTGTTGCCATGGTATTCTGTTATCCATCATATTGGATAGGGGTGCATAATTCCCATGAGCATATGATCAGAGCTTGCGTCATTGATTTCAAGGGAAATTGGGATAAGAATTTGCCTTTGGTGGAGTTTGCTTATAATAATAGTTTCATTCATCCATATCCATGGCTCCTTATGAAGCGTATGGTAGGAGGTGTAGATGTCATATTGAGTGGTTTGAAGTTGGTGAGTCTTTGCTTCTTGGTCCTGATATCATTTATAAGTCTTCGGAGAAAGTTCATATCATAAGGAACCAGTTGGAAATGGAGAATAGTGAGCAAAAGTCTTATGCCGATCATAGGAGAAGTCATTTAGAGTTTGAAGAAGGTGATAAAGTGTATTTGTAAATTTTGCCTATGAAAGGGGTGGTTAGATTAGGCAAGAAAGGGAAGTTGATTCCGTTTTATGTGGGTCCCTATGAAATCTTTCAAATGTTTGGTAAGGTTGTCTACGAGTTAAGGTTGCCTCGTGAATTGGCATCGATTCATCTGGCTTTCCATGTTCTATGCCTAAGAAGTGTATCAGTGATCTCGAGTCTATTCTTCCTATTGATGGTGTTGGTGTGAAGGATAACCTCTCCGATGAGGAAGTCCCGGTTAAAATCCTTGATAGGCAAGTAAAGAAATTGAGAAACAAAGAGGTGGCTTCTGTAAAGGTTTTATGGAAGAATAATTGAAGGTGCAACATGGAAGATAGAGGACGACATGAAGTCCTATTACCCTTATCTTTTTGATAACTAGGGTTAGTTATTTCTATTAATAATGAAAATAATGACTAAAAATTGAAGTTTCTTGATTTTTAGTGAAGTTTTGCAAAAAAGGTGCATTTTTATGATCTTACACTCACTTACAGTGAAGAATGCTATAATTACAATTTTGATTATTTTAAGTTATGTTGTGTATTGTTACAGGGTGAGTCTTTATGAAACGATACGTAGCATGTTGGTAAGTTGAAAATTGACATAATTGACTCATAAATTCTATGTTGAGCTCTTGTTGTTGAAAGAAGGATATTCCTCATAATGTAATGTTGAGCCTTATGTGCAGTAGTTGATGTTTTGAATTTGCCTTGTATAAATGATATGATTGATGTTCTAAATGATATTAGTGTATCGTTGTGGTTGGGCTGCTAGTCTTGAGTCTATTCCTTCCTTTCAAAAGATTTTAGTGTCATTCGGGGATGAATGTTCCTAAAGGGGGGATGATATAACACTTCAAAAATCCAAGATGTGTTCTTGAGCCTAATGTAAAAGTAATAAGGTGTAGACACTGTTATTAGGTCCATTTTAATGAATATAAGTCATTTAGGAAGTTTAGAAACCAAAACGTCCAAGAACGGCCATGAAGTCCAGAAACTAGTTCAAGGAGGTACTAGCGTGTCTTAGCCTATTTAACTAGCTTTTCGGAGTCAACAAATGATGAAAATTGATGGAAGGCTATCAAAATTGTATTTAAGTTTATTCATAGTTGAAACGTCTGGGCACGACTCCCCAAGGAGAAATTAATGTCCCTTGAGGAGGACCCTTGATTTTGGAGTCAAAGGACTGCAAAGGCAGTGTGCACATACGAGTGCCATCAACGGGGCGTGTACTAATCGACGGGGCATCGATGATCACATAGACAAAATCCTGGAAGGGTCATTTTGATAGCTTTCTGACTTACCAATGATGTGCAGCATGGAAGGGTGGGACAAGTCGTCAATTGAACCGTGATCCGACGATCGTGGTGTCATATGTGGGGACTGATTTTCACTGCACCTTTTCACTTCAGTTAATTGAGTAATTGTCTTTGTTAGGAAGTTAATAAGGGGTTAGGTGATGTCTAATTAATTTAGTTAATCACTTATATAAATCCCTAACCTAATGAATACTAATAAAACTCTCGTAACTCACAAACCCAAAACCATTGAAGAACGAGATAGGGGATGGTTTAAAGGATCAAAAGATTCAAGCTTATCCATCAATCTTCATTAATTAGTAATGTATGATATTTTCACCTTGGAGACCTCTTTCCTAAAAGGGTTCCATCAAATTGATTTTAAAAGTTGGGTTTTCAAGTGGGTTTTCATCCAATACGAATTGAATGTTGTAAGTTGATTTGTTTTTCATTTATTTTGGATATTATAAATACATTAACATCTATTTTTACTTAATATATGATATATCTTGATGGTTTGGTCTAGTTTGTAGAAGATGACCTTTACCCCTTAATCCTCACGTATTATATTGATATGAATTGGGTAATGTTGGTTCAACTAATTTGGGTATTGATTGAATTACAACTATATGATGTTATTGTATCAATCGTGAATAGATTAGGATTAATTGTATTCCTATGATGCTAGTTCTTGAGATTTTAATATAGGTTATGAAGTATGTTGTGAATAAACCTAAGTATCTTATCTTAAGATATAAAGTAGTGATAAATTGTGATGTAGGGATTCGATTAGCCTTGTTATTATGTTGGTTATTGTTTTATGATGAAGCTAAACCCTAGTTTGGTTGAGTTAAGGGTTGATCGTAAGTCCCTGGTGATGGATTATGAAGGAGACTTGGTAAGTCTATTAATCCCTAATCTTTACTTAAAATAATGGTTAATTTTTATTAAATCATGATGTTCTATTGGAGTATGCATTTTCTTAGGATCAATAGAGTGGTATGATGTTGAACTCAAATGTTTTGACTATAATTTGTGATTTGTTGTCTACGATGTAAATATTATGAGGATTGTAATTGATTTACCAATGTACCTTATCATGAAGTGATACTTAAATATGCTAACCTCGCTTATATGAATCGTAATGAAAAATTATACTAACGCAATCTTATTTATCTATGATGATGATGATTATACAAGGCTTAGACCCTATGACCTACAATAAGCTATGATTAATAAAGGCATTTCATGAGGGACTTAACTTAGCCCCGAGTAAACTTGACAATAAGGTGATGACTTTCCGTAGAGAAAGATTCACCCTGTAGTTCCACAAGTGCTGTTGACTCTCCCAAGAGGAATACTCATCCAATGGATTCTCATAAGAGGAGGCCCCAATCTCCAAGTGGTATGTATAGGGATTATACCTATCTATTAGTTCTTGAACTATGTTGCCCCTATAGGAAAACTAGCTAGTGGATTCACCTAGAAAGCTACGTTCATCTTTGGTTTTACTTTGGCTGATAGACCAACTTCCATCGGTTTAAGGATTCATAACACCGGATTCCACACTTAGATCTTGTGGTCTATGTCGGTTAAGGCAAGTGTACCCTAAAATAAAATGAAGTAATGAAGTACAAACCAACTAGGGTGACTTACAAGGTTTGACTTAGCCTAGGTAGGGGTATGGGACTCTACCTATGCCTTGCACTAGTTTGCCTTGAGGGAAGCCTTAGGAGGTTGTTCTTATGTATGTACATTCTTATAAACGTAAATGGTGAAAATATGATGATATTACATGTAAATGACATTATGTGATGTTGATTACTACTATGAACATGTATGTGGTCTCTATTGTTATAGAATAATGATATATATTCTTAAATGATATGCTATGTGAAGTTTGATATTATTGATCGTTCTTGTTGGTTACTTTATTTGGAAACGTTATGGGGCTTTGCTTGTCATGTAACTTTTTTACTTAATGAGAGGTCATGAGTGATTGTCTTTCTTTGATTATGTTGAAATAAACTCTTATCTATGCTTTTTGCAATTATGACTTGATGATTGAGTTGTTTAATTAAGTGTGCAATTATATGATATACATGATGACTTGATTAGACATAGTATTGTTGGTCTTCTGGTGTACATGCTTTGGACTTAATGAATGTGCCTAATTTATGGATATGGTCTTCTTGAATGTGCATAAGGTTTTCAAAGGATAAATTAGCATGTTTTCATAAAAGATCCCTTTTTAGCATGTTTTCATGATATGTGTGAATATGGTCTCATACTTAGTGCAAGTGGTGTATTAACCCTATTTCTTCCTTTTACCAAAAATTTAAGGTTCCAATCGTTGAAGGTTCTTTGGAGACGACATTGAAGAAGACTTTAAATTCTTTATCATCCAAGTTTGCAGGTCTTCACTTTCCGAGGGCAATTCCAATATCAAGCAATGAACTTGTTTTAGTATTAAGACTCTTATGTTTTTTTCCTTTCATATGAGTACTAAACATCGTATGGCCTATATGCGCTCTTATTGTATCGATGTATGGGCTCAGACAAATTTTATATAATCTTGTTAGATTTTTATGAGATGAAACGACTATTTTGAGATTATGCTATATTCTCTCTATATATATGTGCAATAAAAGTACAAGACTAAGTAAATTTCCTATACGAAGGGTCTATGTATACTAGATATATATATATATATATATATATATATTATATATATATATATATATATGATATATGTGTGTGTGTGTGTTTGTGTATACGTGCATGCGTGTGCACGCGTGCGCGTGTATGTAGAGGTTTATGAAAACCTCCGAGTAGAAGTAATAAAAAGCTTTAAATTTTCCCTGTTTTTGACCTATGAATGTAATGATGTAAGCTAAGAGGCTAGTCTTAGTCCTCAAAGAGGACGAATTCACCGGTTACATCTAGGGGATGCTCCCTGGATGTGACAGGACATACGAAGAAAGGACGAGTTTATGGGCTTGGAGCACAATATTTCTCATGTCATCAATCACCGTAGTTTTTTGGTGCTTCTTCTTTTCAAACATCAGAAAAAATGGTAGCAATGTTAAGTGAGATTTAATTATCTAAATCTAACTATGCTAAAATGCAGAAGTTCACAAACAAACATAAGGTTGAATCTTATAATGGCGAAGAAGAGACCGAATCTGATAAATTTTTCAATGACATTTTGACTTGTTTTAAACTATTTACTTCCCTTTTAAATAACAACATAATATTTGTGAGACTTAATTTTGATGATGCTTGATCATTTAGACTTCATTGTGAATCTGTGAATAAAGTGGAATTTGAGTGTTTACGGTTGCATTTGATGTTTTGTTTTATTGTTACAATGATTTTTTTGGATGGAAGTATTACTTAGAAGGTGGTGTACCAAAATAATAAACATTTTTCTCTATATTAAAAAATATAGCTTTCTTATAGATTCTTTTTAGAAAATTAAAAATGCCGACTACAGTAATCGGAAGATCACCTAAATAGTTACTAAATTAATTAATTATTCCGACTATAGTAGTCCAAAGAGTACCGAAATGATGAATAATTTCCTAATACAGTATTCGGAATATGTATAATTAATTATTTCACTAATTAAATGCTTGACAATCGTAGTCAGAAATAATTATTTAATAAGTATTTTGACTACAATAGTCTATAGTATTTAAATTAGTAAAATATTATTCTACTATCGTTCTTTCTATAGTAGTCTGCAAATTAGGTATTCCAATGGACGGATTTTAAATTATATGTAGTAGTCGGAAAATATTTACCGATGCATTGTCCGTTGACTACTCAAAAGTAGTAAAAAAGTCATCAGAAAACTCCATTTCTGACTACATTTCGACAATTTTGGCAGTCCGCAAACAACATAATTCGAGTAGTGGTAGGTAGCAACTCAATGTGTTAACAAATACAATAACATCCCAATATACATATAAAGTAATGTAATATTGTAGGAGTTTATCTAACTCACAATAATCACTATGAGCTAAAGTTAAGATACAACATATCGTCTACAATTCCAAAACATTCCTATACCTTGTCGTGATATAGAATGCATCAACTAAGTTGATCAACTAGTCTATGCTAAAAGCACTAAGGCATCATCTCAAAAAAATGTCCATTTCTTACCCACGATGGCAACATGGTTTATGGTAATTTGTGTTATTATGATCTCGTCCCTATATAGACGCTCAATGCTACTTCGAAATATACTCAGTTCATGTTTTTAAAAAAAAACTATTCATGTGATTTTAGATAATTACTCAAAACTAGTTCAAAACCTCTCTTGGAAAATGGAGATTCCACTCATGTGTAATTGTGAAAACATTTACTTTTTTCGGAATACGTAGTCCTGATATACTCGTTTTCAAGATATGAACTTCTATCTCTTCTCTTTAGTCAACTCAAAACTCAAATCTTAAAAAAAAATTAAAACTTCGCGAAAGAATTTAGGAAAACTCTATGAACTTCTGTTAACTTAACTCTTAAATTTCCTTTAATTGAATTGTGGATTCAAGGCTCATGATATCATTTTTATAAATTATGTCATGGTATTTAGATGTATTTCATTTTGGAAAAATTAACAAGAAAACATAGGTAGGTTGCTAGGGAACTCAAACGGAATGAAAAGGAAAAATGTGGAAGACTTGGTGTCCCTGGTAAGGCGCCAGAGGGTAGCATAAAGTTCAGAAGATGGGTTGGGGTGCACTGGCTAGTGCGGCTCCCTAGAGCCCAAACTTTAGAAGTCCCTTTGGAGAAATCTGAGTGGCATGTCTCCCCAGCCCCCTCCACAAGTGTTTGAAGAATTTTCTTTCTCGTTTTCAACACTAACCCTTTAGATCAATTTTGTTTTTCCCAATCACTTATATTCGACTTTCTCACTAAAATATATAAGAATATACTCAAGATCACACTCAATTTCGAAAATCAAACGCAAGAAACTTCACAACCTCTCCAAAAAAAAGAACCCACAAGAACTTAAAAAAAATGTCATCAATATTATATATTTTTTTATTTGAAGAATACCAACAACGCTGCATCGATTCATGATTGTCGTGTGGGTGAACTTACTCAACGCTAAGTGACCTCACATACCTCGTAGGCATCACCCCTTTATGAAATCCACAATCATAGATTCAAGAAATTGACGATTCCTTGTCTCTTCTCCTCTTTTGTCCTATTCGTTTTTCTTCTCTCAGAACGCTAAATCTTTTTTTATGAACGTAAACACAACTCAATAAGTTTAGACCCAACTTATTTATCAAAAATGAAATTTAAATAATTGAGGAATGAGAAAACCAAAATACCATTCTAAAATCTGATTTTGCCTTTTCTTATCTAGACGCCCCAACATTTAATAGTCATATCTCCCTAATACGAACCCGAAATATTGAAATATTGGGCACGTTTGAAATATATTTTGGAGTTTAATCTTAATATATCCTTTAGCACATCTAATTATTTTTGTACTAGGAGTTATTGTCGTTGAAGTGGACCCAAAAGCAAAAATTTACATACTTCACCAATTATCCAGATTTTTCTATCATTCAAAAAATGACTCTTTCTATTTCTAGATTTTTCTAATTCTTTCAAATAGTGAGGTGTTACAATACCATGTTGTTTGTGAATTTCATCTTGATTCTATACTTGTGTAACCCAGATCTTTGTGAATACTTTTTCTTTTGTTCTTGTTCGAGGCTTTCTATGGCGAATTGTGAGGTAGTTGTTTATCATCTTAGTGGACTCTATTGATCGTACTAATTATTTTTTTCAACTTTAAAGATAATATCATTTGAGACTTGTGTTTTTATTTTAAATATATTGTAATATTTTAGAGTCATGTACAAGTGAGAACCACGTACTGGGAGTTTAACATTTTGATTATGTCATCCGCGTCATTCATTATTTGTAACGACCCAATTTCTCAAGCCATGACCATAGGAAAGTCAAACCAAGTAAAGGAACTTGAGAGTAATGGGACTTGGGGGGGAACTATCCTAAACTAAGTAAAGAATAAATAAACAAAACAGATAAGAGGAAGATGGAAGAGAACCCAAAACTATATATAAAAAAGATACCTCCCAGAACTTTGTTGTCACATGTATAGAACTACTGAAAGAGTACAAGTCGCAAAAATGGACCACTGAAAAAGACTAACTAAAATAAGCAAAAGGCAAGTAAAAATGTAAATCTAGAATAAAGAAAGGAATTCCCAGAACTCCACGTGCTAACCCTTATTCCACGAACAAAGTGTCGTAGTCTCAAACCCAATGTTAACAGTTGCTGCTCAGACCTCTATCATAAAAACACGTGTAGAGTGTAGAATGAGTACTAAAGAAACATGTACTAGTAGGAGTCATCGGCTGACTGAGAGGGAAAGATAAAAATATATGGCCAAGATTGAATTCAACACGAAAAGAGGTCAAAGCAAATAAGAGAAAAACAATGAGAGAGATAGTATAAGGATATTTAACCTACCAAACTAGGCCTCCCCATAAAAACCACTAGGTATACTCACATACAAACAAACAAGAACCCGAATGAAATCCCATAAGCCCAATAGGTACAAAGATAATCCACAACTATAGAACACAACTAAAATACAACTACGAAATGACACAACAACAAACTCCAACCCAGTCAAGAAGTGTGATCTCCATATAAAGACACCTAGACCACCAAGAACTCCAACGTATTACCTAGCCAGGCGAGTACCACGTGGGGGTATATTAATCCCCTCCAACATCTTTCATAAACCTTACAAAAAGGCTAAAATTGCGGGTGCTATGTCCAAGAAAACATTGTTTCCCATCGAACACTTCCAGTGGCCCTACTATATCCAGACAGAGTGTGCGGGTCTTTTAACTCCAAATATGAACTTAAATAAATTACATCCATTTACCTAGACAAGTAGCCTCCCCTGGGGTCGTGCCCAATGCCAGCCAAGTGAATAAGCTATCACTCTTGGGGGCTTGCCAAATGCTAGCCACAATGTGGAGGTAAATTCAAATTCATTTGGAATCTCTAATTCAAAACTATGAAGGATTAACGTCCATTACCAACCACATCAAAAGGTCGACGTCAAGTACAACTTCCTCACATCAGAATTGACCGTGAAACACCAAAACCAGGAAAATACTCTGCCTCTTGATATTTGGCACCATATAAATAGGGAGAGAAGCCAGAAAGATAAGAAGAAATAAAAAGCCCAAATCTACTAACAGACCCAAATATGCTATAGCGGTCTAGAAGGACCCTGTCCACCTGAATTGATGTCGAATACATACAAAAGTAAAGGAGCTGCATGGGTCTAAGGCAACACTAGTCTATCATAGACTAAGGCCAAAGATAAATTCCAACTTAAATAAATATCCCATAAGATATTATGAATGCAACCACAAACAAAAAACTCCAACAGGTAAATCAAAAATACCAAGAAATAAACAACCTCTCTAAAAACATGGTACTAACCTCGAAACAGCTCAATAATCAACCCTACAACATGGTTTTTGAGTAGAATAAGAAGAAAACGAGAAGAAATACTAGCAAAACACCGCAGATTCACAAACTTCAGAATGCAATTACTTTATCTGGTTCAATCTAAAGGAAAAAAAGTTTTAGCCTACTTGAAGCACGGATGTGTGCGCTTCAAATAACTATTTCATAGCTTTTCCCTTTTTAACGACCTTGAATTACTGTCGTGCTATCAAAAATACAATCAGGAGATCAACACGGTTGTATATATAGTAAAATTATCAAAATTATAAATATCCCAATTTTAGAGTTAATATTGGGAAACGTGGGACTCTCTCTCAAATTTACATAATTGACTCCGTGAAGAGTTCCTAAAATCTCCCCGATATTGTGTTCCAAAATGGAGCACCTTTTGTGGGTCTCATAACAGCTCCGTGCAACAAGCCAAAAGAAAACTTTACGCAAAAAAAGACTTGGTGTAGCCACTTAAAATGCATATAATCAATATTGGAAACTTTCAAATACCCTCCAGATAGTCATCCACATACCCAATGCAAACCCAAACACACCAACCATCTAATCAACTAATACAAAGCTCTAGAACTTAAGATATCAAAGTTTAAAATGGGGATAAATCTAACTTATCACTATATAAATAGCAATAGTTCTGGTCTCTAAGAGTTAAACTTGGTTGCCAAAAGACTAAATTTTGTTTGTAAAGGTCCGAACCAACAATACTGGATTTTTTTTTTTTTTTTAAAGTCTCCATATGGACGCTCGAATTCATTTGGTACTCAGTGAAGATAAACCAGATATATTACCCTCTAAATTCAAATTGTGGACTAAATGTTCCAGTCAAAAGTTAAATACAAGGTCATTTCATCATAAAGTGGGCCCTACACCCGAACACCAGTTTTAGACAATTAACACAATGGACTTCAGAGTAAGACCAGAAGTCCTGGGAGGTGCACAAAGAGTCCATCTAAACCAAATTAGGCATTCTGAAACTAACCGCGCAAAGAGAATTCTCAACTTAGTGCCTTCACAAAGAACATTGACTAAATTCAAACATAAGCTAATAGCACCAAATATCCCCAAAGTCACACTAAAAGCCTAAGAACTCGTTCCAACCATGTTACAACCTAATTGGGTCAGTCCGGAGTATATGTAACCTTCCAAATACCCATATGAGATCTTTTACCTAAGCATCTAACTTAAATAAAATTTCAATGTTTTAAAAGCTCCCAAATAGAAAAATGAGAATCAAAACCAAATGAAATAAGCCGACAACCAAATAAGTAGTGTTAACAAGTTATAAGTGATTTCTGGTTGCTCCATGAACGCTCTAAATGACAGATATAAGGCATATATAAAGAAATATGTGGAGTGTCATTACAATATATACTACTAGAAGGACTTTCATACGCAAAAGTAAGCGTCCAGATGTACCTAAGGGAATATATAAGTTGATGAACTAATCCAATATATCCCACTTAGTCTCCTACTCCTCAAATGCATAATGTTTCTAACATATACATTCACCATAGTAATAGATATAGACCACAAGTGCATCATATCTATTGTAAGAATAGATACTAGATCATTATCATGCGATCATCCCACTCAAAAAATTCATATTGGAGCACATGAGCCTCATCTGAAATATATAATTGTAGAATTGAAATATGGAAAACTAGGTGAATAGCTTACTATGCCAGGTTAAAGCAAGCTCATAGGTCACATTACCAACAGTTCTCAAAAATTAAAAAGGCCTAATTTAGTTAGGGATAATCTTTACCTCGCTCCAAAATCTCATCATACCCTTCATGGGAGATACTCTGAGGAATAAGTCAGTCACCAAGGACGAATCTCAATGGTCGACATCTACAATTCTAATAACTCTAATATCTCTATTGAGTCATCGTGTGCATATTCTGAATTAACCTCACATGAACTATGGTTTCCAAAAACAAGTATGTACCATGGGGCTTAGGACTCAAACAATCGACTAAAATATGGCAATGCCTACTATACAAAGCCTCAAAAAAGGCTATGGGAATGCTATAATAATTGTTATTGTTGTATACAAACTCTGCAAAAGGCAAGAAATTGTCCCACTAACCTCCAATTTCCATAACAATAGCCCGCAAAATATCCTCGAGAACATAAATAGTATGCTCCGACTAGACATTATTTTGTGCATAAAATGTTGTCCTAAGATCGACATTTGTGCCCAATTTCTCGTGATATATCCACCAAAATACAGAGGTGAATTATGAACCCTGTTTGAAATAATCGAAATATGCACACCATGAAGATGAAGTACCAGTAAAGAAGTATGAACTCAGAAGAAGTGTGCTGACTTGTTCAATTGATCCACAATGACCCAAAGTATGTCAATACCTCTATAATTTTGAGGTAAACAAACAAAAAAAATCTATGGCGATGCACTTCAGCATCAACTGAGGAAAGGGTAATCTCTACAACCCAGAACAAGACCTTGAATTCTTGGCCTTCACGTGGTGGCAACACAAGCATCGATACACATAGTTTGAGATGTCCCTCCACATACCATTCAACCAGTAATATTGTCTCAAGTCATGATGCATCGTAGCAGTTCCCAAATTATTCATAGAATGCATGAAATAAGTGTCCTTGATAAATATCATTTGAATCAAACCCCCCACTATCGAAACACACAACCGATCGGGAAACCTCAAACCCCTTCTAAACCTAAAATTGTCTGCTTTGCATCTCCTGTCAAGACTCTATCTATAAGTGCCACCAGAGATTCATTCTCCAAGTAATAACGCCGTAGCTGATTAAAAAGATGAGTGAACTCCTACATAACCTAACACCTGACTAAAATCTTAAACATCTAGCTTGATTATCTATTTGTTAAGGACTGAATATCAAAATCAAAGGTAGCTATGAAACATAAAGAAAGGCTAGACTACACATGTCCCCTGCCTGCCGGCTCAAGGGACCCGCAATTGTATTGGCCTTTCCTAGATTTTACAAAATAGAGAGTTCATAGTTTTTTAGGACCTCGATCCAAATGTACAAACTTGAATTAGTATCCCTCTAGATCATTATGTATTGAAGGTTCATGTGAGCAATCTAGATCTCGCAAATGAACTCCACATAGGTAATGCCTCAATATATTAAGCGTGAAAACTATCTTCCTAGACTCCAAGTCTTGAGTTGGATAATTGTGGTCATACAACTTGAGTTTCATCGACGAATAAGCAATAACCTTACTCTGCTGCATCAATATATAACCTAAACCAATGGCGAATATATCAAAAATATCATGAAACCCTCTCCCTTAACTAGAAGATTCAATATAGAAGCGGTGGTAAGCAACTCCTTAAGCCTTAGAAATCTCCTTTTTCACTTCTCAATAATACAAAGGGAACCTTTGGTGAGTCAACTCAGTCAATGGAGCTGCTATAGTAAAGAAAATCTTAACAAAATGCCTGTAATAGCATGTCAATCTGAAGAAGCATATGTTACTTGGTCAAAACACACAATGAGACCACTAAGGTCTAAGGACTCACCCCTAACCGAGGAGCTTAATAATAAGACACAAACTCATCAGTAAAACTAAGATAAAATAATTCTGAAATAGACTATAGCATAAGAGAATCGTACCATTGATCACATCATCTGATGCCTTAGCCTTTACTCTAACTGGAGCTCTATAGAAATGGCCCTGGGTACCTTTACGATATGCATCAACTTCCTCCATTAATACTCTTATGATGAACTCATCGTTTACTTATAAGGACTACTTTTATTACTGATCTCGCAGCCTAAGGAGCTAGTTAGGCTGACCTCTAGTTAGGGTACTCTCTGATTGTTAGACCCCTAATCTAAGTAAGTCAATTAAATGGCAGCATAGACAAGGTATTAAGAATGTTAACCTTGTAACCTTCATAAGCCTAGAAAACAAAAAATGCAAGGATAAGTTGGTTGCAGATTGTTTACAAAGCTAAGATGTGCACAATGGCACCATGGCCTAATTCAAAGCAACAAGTGAGGACCAAGGACTTGAAGGTAAGGAAGCTTGGTGAGGACTTGAACAGATGAAAGCTTAAAAATTTTGTGTTGTCATAGAATTTATAATCAAATCAAGAACACGGAAAGATGACCAGCAGCGCTAAGGCAACATGAAAGGACATTGATGCCAATGTGGGATGAAGCAATGGCATAGATTTATGACCGTGGTGTGGCAGCATTGAGTGATGTAAATGCAAGGCTGAAAATTCTAAGTATGGAAGTGTTAATAATGGTAGAAACTCTTCAAAAAATCAATCTAATTCAAAGCTGACCGGCGATTACAAAACAAATGCCAAGCACATGACCGACGGCTAGAAAAAGTGCAGCATTATCGCATTTCGTGTGGAACTTGTTTTTGGTGCCTTGTTTGACTTATTTTGAATATACCAAGTATTTATGGGGTGTAAACTACATAGGAAAAGATCAGGCTAAAGCCAACAAGTGTTTTATTCTTATTACACCACTTGCCGCTAGTTGGCTGCACATTGTATTATAAATGTGTAGGCTGCCTTATGGTGTAATTCGGGTTTGATTGTTCTAAGTATTATATTATACTAATTAGATTTTAAAATCTATATTAAGGTTTAGGGTTATATTATAGTGCCAAGGTTGGTACGATTTGGGAGTGTACTTGTATTCACTTTATTAATACATGTTGGAAATTACGTTTTCTGTAAAGCTAGTTGCCTTTATATAATTTTATATTTTTGTGGTGTAAATATATAGTTATATACTGTTTTATTTTATCTAAAAGTTCAAAGATTTAGTCTCTAAAGAGTTTCTGCCTATTTTTCGAGTTGATACCAAACTAACCGTCAATTTTGCTAACTGTTAAAAGGCTGAAGTCGACAAGGTTGTTTGCTCCCAAAGTAGGCTAAATTAGTGAACTATTTATGTTCTTAGATCATCCCCTTACAGTTTGTATCAGAGTGTAGTGTTGCAAGGAATCAGACGATGTTGATGAAAACTGAAATACAAGAACATGTATGAAGGATTGAAGCTTTTGTTGGCTTGAACGAAGAGCGGCTAGATGAACCAAACTTGGTTCATTTGCTCATGCAGTTCTGTGGTATGAAAACTGAATTTGGATGTTTTCATTCAAAAATGGGTTTATATCGGGCTGAAATCATAGAACAATTGACGGATAACCTTCCTCTTCGTGAGGCAGTGTCTTTTCAAATTGATGGGGTGATGAAGAACAATGAAGAACTTCGAACAGAAATTTACAATCTGTTGAAGGAAAAATAAATTGTTATGCTGATCTTTTTATCTTACGTTTGGCCATTGCTGGTTCTAGAACAAATCATGAAGAATTTTCAACAGTGAAATTCTTGAGCCTAAGGCATTTTGAGGCACAAGGAGTGACAAGAAACTCGAAAACTTCTTATGGGACATGGAACAATACTTCATTGCAGTGCATGTATGTGATGATCATAAGGTATCAATTACTACTATGTATCTTGTGGATGATGCAAAATTGTGGTGGTGTACAATAATGGCTGAACAAGTAAGTGTTGAACGTCCTAAGATTGATTCGTGGGAACTTCTTAAAAAAGAGTTGAAGGATCAATTCTTCCGTTGCTACGCAGGTTGGATTGCTAGAGGCCGTTTGAAGACTCTAAACAGATCGGATCTATTAGAGGCTATGTAAAGGAATTTTCTTCTTTGATTGTGGATAGTAATAACATGTTTGAGGAGGATAAATTGCATAATTTCCTTAATGGATTACATAAATGGGCACATAATGAACTACGAATGCAAAACATTAAAGATCATCCTAGTGCAATTGCGGCAGCCGATGCATTGGCATACTTTGGTTTAGGATGAGATGATTCTGAAATTCTTCTATTTCTTCTTATTCTAAAATGAAAGACAAAGTGAAGTATTGGAAGAAAAAAGATCCTAATGTTGAAGGCGAGGTCAAAGAAAAGGAAAAACAATAGGTTGGATCATCCAAAGGCAAAGAAAAAGCAAAGTTTGATGGTTGTTTTATTTGTGATGGACCACAGATGGAAAGAAACTGTCCAAAACGGGCAAAAGTTGTAAAATTTTTATTAGGTGAGAGTGATAATGTTGAACAAGACGAGGAACTGGTAGCATATGCTAATCCTATGAATTTTATGTTAGCCGAGAAGGATGTTGTTGTATCTCAATTTATCTCATCGAGGGCGATGAAGCAAACTTCTGGGGCTCGTCTATCATACCCCTAATTTAATTAACTAAATTAAATGGAAGCATAGACAAGGTATTAAGCATGTTAAACCTGTCACTTGCATAAGACAAGGAAACAAACATGCAAGGCTAAGTAGGCGACTAATTGTTGACGAAGCTAAAATGTGCACAATGGCACCATGACCTGATTTCGAAGCAACAAGTGTGGACCAAGGACTTGAAGGAAAGGCAGATTGGTAAGGACATGAAAAAATGAAAGCTTAACAATATTGTGTGGACATAGCATTGATATTCAAAGAACGAACAAGGACAAATGACCAGGAATGCTAAGGAAACAATGAAAGGACATTAATGCCAACGTAGGATGGAGCAATGACATTGATTTATGACCGTGGCGTGGCAAAATAAGTGGAAAATGCATGATGAAAATTATAAGTATGGCAGTTTTAAACATGGCAGCAAGTCGTCAAAAAATCAATCAAAATCAAAGTTGATCGGCGGTTACAAAACACATGCCAAGTACATGACCGGCGGTTAAAAAAGTGCAGCATTATCTCATTTCGTGTGGAACTTGTTTGAATTATTTTGAATATGCAAAGTAGGTGTGGGGTGTCAACTACATAGGATAAAATCTGGCTAAAGCCAACAAGTGTTTTATTCTCATTACGCCAATTGTCGGTAGTTGGTTGCACATAGTATTATAAATGTGCAGGCTTCCTTATGGTGTAATTCGAGTTTGATTGTTCTAAGTGTTAGGGAAAACTTTAGAGTGTCAAATCTACGTTAAGGTGTAGGATGATCTTATAGTGCCAATGTTGGTACGATTTGGGAGTGTTCTTGTATTCACTTTATGAATACAAGTTGGAAATTAAGATTTTTGTAAGCTGGTTGAGTGTCTAGTTTTATATTTTCGTGGTTTAATCTTATTTTTGTATACTGTTTTATGTTTTTTAAAATGTCCATGATTACGTCTAAAAAACGTTGCTGCTTTTTTTTTGAGTTAACACCAAACAAATCTAAATTTGGGTAAGTGTTGAAAGGCTGAAGTCGATAAGGTTGTTGGCTTCCAAAGTGGGTTAAATCAGACAACTATTTATGTTCTTAGATCAACCCTCTTACACTGACCAATGCCCAAGATCCGTACACGTGGACAAACCCTGTGATGATCTGCTCGCTCTTGCATGCCATCCACCATGACCTAAGGGACCTCTATAGAACCTACATAAGTCGTGACTCGAACCGACGCTATAAACACCCTGATGGTTTGGTCACCCCCATATAACTACAATGATACCATAAACAAGCTGACCCTACTGAATCCTCTGATGAACCATGTCCTAGTACCCCTATTGTCACGACCCAAAATCGAGCCGCGACTGGCACCCACATTTACCCTCCTATGTGAGCGAACCAACCAATCTAACCTTTAACATTTCAATATAATATCGACAGAAAGTAATGCGGAAGACTTAAACTCATTAATAAAAACCAATTCAATAACTTCTAAAATTCAACATCTATTATTCCCCAAAATTTGGAAGTCGTCACCACAAGAACATCTATGATCAAATTACTAAACTAAGAGTATTCTAAGAAGCTAAAACAAGTAAAAAAAACTAGTCCATGCCGGAACTTCAAGGCATCAAGACATGAGGAAGAAGATCCGGTCCAAGATAGAAGCATTAGCTCACCCTGAAGATCCGGTGTGACGAAGACTGGCTAGAATTGCGGTTGAGTTGAAGACGACGGCACGTTTGCTGCACTCCACAAATAACAAAGAAGAAAACATAAAAGTAGGGGGTCAGTACAAACACAAGTACTGAGTAGATATCATCGGCCAATTCAAAATAGAAGAAAACATATATCACGTAATATTATAAAACCAACTACAATACTCAATATGCAACATTTACCATTGTCATAACTCTTGGTCATAACCCCAAGCACATCAATGAGGACTCAAGCCTCCCCATCATACTCATTTGGGAATTAGGTTCATTAGATTGAGTACATTAACATCTTTCAAGATTCATTATCTTTATTCCCCTCGTGTTGGTACGTGACACTCCGCTCCATATACTATCCTGGTACCGGAACGTGGCACCCGATCCATATACTATCCTGGTGTCGGAACGTGACACTCTGATCCTCATTCTATCCTGGTACTGGAACGTGGCACCCGATCCATATACTATCCTGGTGTCGGAACGTGACACTCCGATCCTCATTTTATCCTGGTTCCGGAACGTGGCACCCGATACATATACTATCCTGGTGTCGGAACGTGACACTCCGATCCTCATTCTATCCTGGTACCGGAACGTGGCACCCGATCCTCTATTTCTATCCTGGTACCGGAACGTGGCACCCGATCCCCTAACCTCACCACTTTCGTTAATCAAGCCTTCTTTTATACTAAGGCATCATCATTAACAAAGTAGATTAGGGTTTCTTTTCAAGATTTGGGATTCAATAGCTTCATCATGCTTATTTATTCACAATTACATAATCATATTCATGCAAGCATACAATTAAGCACATAGCAGGGTTTACAATACTATCGATACATATCATTCGCTATTAAGAGTTTACTATGAATAGCATGAAAACCATAACCTACCTCCACCGAAGATTAGTGATCAAGCAAGCAAATTCCCAAGCTTTGTTTCTCTCTTCTCGTTCTATTCTCCCTCTCTCTCTCTTGTTTTCTATTTTTCTTATTCAAACCCTCTTTTTTTTTACCCTAATTAGCATAAAATTAAGAATAAAAGATGGCAATAATAACCCACTAATTAACTTAAGGTTACCTCTTTTAACCCCCCAAGTAATTAGACTTATTAACATTAACCCTCTAACTTTATAATTAAAGCAGGAATAGTCCAAAACGTCCCTTAAATCACTTAAAGAAATCCGACTAGACTGGGATTATGCAGCATGTGACGGCCCGTCGTGCTTGCGACGGTCCATCCTGCTGCTCCGTCATAGAGTTCAGAGACCCAATTTCCTTGAAGGGTCTGTGATGGTCCGTCGTGCCCACGACGGTCCATCCTGCCAAGTCGTCACGAAGTTCATAGAGTCGATTTCAGTACCCAATTTTCAGAATTTCTAAGCGTTTTGAAACGAGACCCTGCGACGGTCCATCGTGGGGTCCGTCGCCTCAGCCAGTTTTCCAGAAATAAAATATGCTGCTCAAAACGACTAAACAGGTCGTTACAATAGATACTAATTTACCCATCGTTCGTCCTCGAACGATCAGAAGAAGAAAAACAAGGGCGAGAAGGAGTACCTGAATCTTTAAACAGATGTGGGTATCTTTCTTGCATATCGGCCTCCTTCTCCCAAGTGGCTTCTTCAGCCGACCGATTCTTCCATTGCTCTTTGATGGATGCAATCTCCCTTGACCTCAACTTGCAAACTTCTCTATCTAAAATAGCAACAGGCTCCTCCTCATAAGACAAATTTTCATCAAGCAGAACCGAATCCCAACGAATGATGTAGTTTCCATCCCCATGATATATTTTCAACATAGACACATGAAATATCGGATGCACTCCGGACAGCCCTGGAGGCAAGGCTAATTCGTAAGCCACCTCCCCTACTCGCTTAAGTACTTCCAAGGGACCAATATACCTTGGGCTTAGTTTACCTCTTTTACCAAACCACATCACCCCTTTCATGGGCGAAACCTTCAACAAGACTTGTTCACACTCCATGAACTCTAAGTCTCTAACCTTTCGATCTGCATATTCTTTTTGCCTACTTTGCGCCACTAAAAGTTTTTCTTGAATAGATTTCACTTTCTCTAATGAATCCCTCAAAAGGTCAGTACCCCAAGGTCTAACCTCAAATGCATCAAACCAACCAATGGGAGACCTACATCTTCTCCCATACAGTGCTTCAAATGGGTCCATATCAATACTTGAGTGATAGCTATTGTTGTAGGAGAATTCTGCTAAGGGTAAGAAGCTATTCCAATGGCCACAAAATTCTATCACACATGAAGGAAGCATATCCTCTAACACTTGAATAGTTCGCTCAGACTGACCATCGGTCTGAGGATGGAACGCAGTACTAAGGTCCAACCTAGTACCCAATTCCGCATGCAATGTTTTCCAAAACATAGAAGTAAACTGCGTACCTCTATCTGATATAATGGAGAGTGGAACCCCATGCAACAGAACAATTTCTGAAATATAGATTTTGGCTAACTTCTCGGCATTGTAAGTCACCTTGACTGGAATGAAATGAGAAGACTTAGTTAACCTATCAACAATCACCCAAATAGAGTCATACTTGCCCATTGTCTTGGGAAGACCAACCACAAAATCCATTGCAATTCTCTCCCATTTCCATTAAGGAATGGGCATTCTCTGAAGCGTTCCTCCGGGCCTCTGGTGTTCATACTTTACTTGTTGATAGTTTGGACATGTGGCAATAAAATCAACAATATCTCACTTCATTCTACTCCACCAAAAGTGTTGCTTTAGGTTACGGTACATCTTGGTTGCATCCGGATGTATCGAATACCTTGAACTATGAGCCTCTGTCAGAATAGTGGTGATCAAATCATCGATGCGGGGTACACATACCCTTCCCTTAATCCTCAAAACACCTTCCTCATCGATTGTTGCTTCTTTAGCCTCTCCTTGCAACACTTTATCTCGGATCCGGATCAATTTCTCATCATTAAACTGCTTTCCCTTGATCTTGTCAAGGAAGGAAGATCTTGCCTCTACACAAGCTAAAAATCCTCCCTTCTCATTTACTTCTAATCTCATATGGTCATTAGCAAGAATCTGAACTTCTCTAGCCAATGGGCATCTACAAGCTTGCAAGTGAGCTAGACTTCCCATGCTTCCTGCCTTTCTACTTAAAGAATCCGCCACAACATTCGCTTTTCCCGGATGATACAAAATAGTGATGTCATAGTCCTTCAGTAGTTCCATCCATCTCCTGTGTCTCAAGTTCAAATCTTTCTGAGTAAAGACATACTATAGGCTACGATGATCCGTATAGACCTCACACTTAACCCCATATAGATAGTGTCTCCATTGCTTTAATGCAAACACTACCGTGGCCAATTCCAAATCATGGGTCGGATAGTTACATTCATGCACCTTTAATTGCCTTGAAGCATAAGCAATTACATTCTTCTCTTGCATTAGAACTGCACCCAAACCCGAATAGGATGCATCACAATAGACAATGAAGTTCTTACCCTCTACTGGCAAGGTAAGGATAGGTGCGGTAGACAACAAAGTCTTGAGTTTCTGAAAGCTTTCCTCACATTCGTCCGACCATACAAATGGAACATTCTGCTTAGTCAAGTTCATCAATTGGGAAGCAATAGAAGAGAATCCCTAGGCAAATCGGCGGTAGTAGCTAGCTAACCCAACAAAGCTCCTTATTTCTGACACATTAGTAGGTCTTACCCAATTCTTAACTGTCTCGATCTTAGAAGGATCCACCATCACTCCATCCTTAGAAACCACGTGCCCCAAGAAGGACACTGCATCTAGCCAAAACTCACACTTAGAGAACTTGGCATAAAGCTTTTTGTCCCTCAACATTTCCAATACCATTCTCAAATGCTCCTCATGATCCTTCTTACTTTTAGAGTATATCAGTATATCATCAATAAATACGATCACAAAGAGATCCAAATATGGCTTAAAAATCCAGTTCATCAAGCTCATGAACGCAGCAGGGGCATTAGTAAGACCAAAAGACATCACTACAAATTCGTAATGCCCATACCTGGTTCGAAAAGCAGTCTTTGGCACGTCTGTTGCCCGTATTTTCAATTGATGATAACCGGATCTCAAGTCAATCTTAGAGAATACACACGCACCTTGCAACTGATCGAACAAGTCATCAATGCGAGGAAGAGGATACTTGTTCTTAATAGTTACCTTGTTCAACTGCCGGTAGTCTATGCACATCCGAAAACTCCCATCCTTCTTCTTCACAAACAAAACCGGAGCACCCCAAGGAGATGCACTTGGTCTAATGAAGCCTTTGCTCAATAACTCTTGAAGTTGGGCCTTTAACTCTCTTAACTCCGCGGGAGCCATTCTATAAGGGGTATAGAAATGGGGCGAGTGCCCGGTTCAAGATCAATACAGAAGTCAATATCCCTATCTGGTGGCATACCAGGAAGATCTGCAGGGAACACATCCAAAAACTCACGGACTACCGAAACCGACTCAATCGAAGGTACTTGGGTAGTGTCATCCTTGAGATGGGCCAAGAAAGCTAAACACCCTTTACTAACCATTTTCTTAGCACGAAAAAAGGAGATGATACGCACCGGATTGGAGGTGTAGTCACCCTCCCACACTAACGGGTCTGTCCCAGGCTTGGCTAACGTCACAGTTTTAGCATTACAATCCAAGATCGCAAAATTCGTAGAAAGCCAAGTCATACCCAGAATTACATCAAAGTCAACCATTTCTAAGATAACCAAATCTACATAAGTGTTACTCCCCACAAAAGTCACCAAACAAGACCTATACACTTTTTCAACTATCACAGACTCACCCACCGGAGTAGAAACACGAATAGGCATGTCAAGTAATTCACAATGTAAATTAAGACCATTAGCAAATGAGGAAGATACATAAGAAAATGTGGATCCAGGATCAAACAATACAGAAGCCATGCAATCACAAACCAAAAGATTACCTGTGATGACAGCATCAGATGCCTCCGCTTCAGACCGCCCAGGGAAAGCATAACAATGGGCCCTATCGTTTGTCTGTCCGTTGCCCCTACCATGTTGTGATGTAGTGGCTCCAGTTTGCCCATCACCCCGGCCGTTTCGGTGACCACCATTACCTCGGCCACCTCGTCCTCCAGGATGACGGCCTCTTCCATAACCACCTCTACCTCTAACCATTGGAGGTCTGTAACTCTGTTTTGGACAATACCTCTTAATGTATCCCGTCTCCCCACATCCATAACATTCTCTGGATTCAAGCATCAGCCTCTCATAGAAGTGTGGACCGGTCTGATGTGGACCCCCAACTACAGTTTGTAGTGAAGACTGAATTGGTCGGACTGAGTAACCTCCGGAACCCTGTCCTCTAGAATAGGAACCATTAAACTCACCTCCCTTTCGAAACCTCTTTGATGTGACGCCATGGTGAAGTCATCTGGCATCACTCCTTCCACCTCTATTACAAAGTCTACCACTTCCTGAAAGGATTTCGCGGTAGCCGCTACCTGTAAGGCTGAAATCCGCAACTCTGACCTCAACCCCTTCACAAAATGGCGAATCCGCTCTTGTGGACTGAAACAAAGTTGGGTGGCATATCTGGATAGTGCGCAAAACCTAGCCTCATAAGCAGTAACCGACATCCTACCTTTCTCTAGGCTCAAGAACTCATCTCTTTTCCTATCCCTCAATGTCCGGGGGATATACTTCTCCATAAACAAGCTAGAGAATGAGGCCCAAGTCATAGGTGGTGCCTCTGTTGGTTGACACTCTACATGTGACCGCCACCACATTTTGGCATTTCCTTGGAACTGATAAGTCACTAACTCAACACCAAACCTTTCTACTATACCCATCTTGTGTTGTAGCTCATGACAGTCAACCAGTTTGCAATTG
Source organism: Solanum peruvianum (assembly GCA_027705065.1). Classification (NCBI taxonomy): domain Eukaryota; kingdom Viridiplantae; phylum Streptophyta; class Magnoliopsida; order Solanales; family Solanaceae; genus Solanum; species Solanum peruvianum. The sequence goes on from JAKWJD010001759.1 coordinate 33,675,249, forward strand.
TTCATTCTCCCCTTCCTCACCCTCTCTTACTACATCCTCAGTCGGTGGAGGAGTCACCGCCCTAGCGTCAGATGGGCTAGGTACTCGTCCTCTCCCTCTAGAGGACGTCCTCCCACGACCTCTACCACGACCTCTTGCCACTGCTCTCCCTCGAGCCACAGCCCTAGTGGCTGGCTCAGACGTTTCTTGTCTTGCCAGTGTTGGTGTTGGCGCAGTCGTTGCTCTAGTTCTAACCATCTGCGAAATAGAGTGAAGATGGTCAGATACCAATTTGTATCACCTAGATACCAATTGGAGTCAAGTAGTAGCACGAAAGAAAGAAAGAAAGAATGGAATTTTCCTAAAGTCTTATAGCCTCTCAAAGAAAAGTAAAGGCGTCCCCCTACCGTTCTTCAAGACTCTACTAGACTCGTTCTTGTGTGATGAGACCAACGAACCTAATGCTCTGATACCAAGTTCATGACGACCCAAAACTGAGCCGCGAATGGCACCCACATTTACCCTCCTATGTGAGCGAACCAACCAATCTAACCCTTAACATTTCAATATGATATCGACAGAAAGTAATGCGGAAGACTTAAACTCATTAATAAAAACCAATTCCCCTCGTGTCGGTACGTGACACTCCACTCCATATACTATCCTGGTGCCGGAACGTGGCACTCCGATCCTCATATACTATCCTGGTACCGGAACGTGGCACCCAATCCATATACTATCCTGGTGTCGGAACGTGACACTCCGATCCTCATTCTATCCTGGTACCGGAACGTGGCACCCGATCCATATACTATCCTAGTGTCAGAATGTGACACTCCGATCCTCATTCTATCCTGGTACCGAAACATGGCACCCGATCCTCTATTTCTATCCTGGTACCGGAATGTGGCACCCGATCCCCTAATCTCACCACTTTCGTTCATCAAGCCTTCTTTTATACTAAGGCATCATCATTAACAAAGTAGATTAGGGTTTCTTTTCAAGATTTGGGATTCAATAGCTTCATCATGTTTATTTATTCACAATTACATAATCATATTCATGCAAGCATACAATTAAGCACATAGCAGGGTTTACAATACTATCAATACATATCATTCGCTATTAAGAGTTTACTACGAATAGCATGAAAACCATAACCTACCTCCACCGAAGATTAGTGATCAAGCAAGCAAATTCCCAAGCTTTGTTTCTCTCTTTTCGTTCGATTCTCCCTCTCTATCTTGTTCTTTCTATTTTTCTTATTCAAACCCTCTTTCTTTTACCCTAATTAGCATATATTTAAGAATAAAAGATGGCAATAATAACCCACTAATTAACTTAAGGTTACCTCTTTTAACCCCCAAGTAATTAGACTTATTAACATTAACCCTCTAACTTTATAATTAAAGCAGGAATAGTCCAAAACGTCCCTAAATCACTTAAAGAAATCCGACCCAGAGTGGGATTACGCAGCCCGTGACGGCCCGTCGTGCCTGCGACGGTCCGTCCTGCTGCTCCGTCATGGAGTTCATAGACCCAATTTCCTTGAAGGGTCTGTGACAGTCCGTCGTGCCCACGACGGTCCGTCCTGCCAAGTCGTCACGAAGTTCAGAGAGTCGATTTCAGTACCCAATTTTCAAAATTTCTAAGCGTTTTGAAACGATACCCTGCGACGGTCCGTCGTGACCATGACGGTCCGTCGTGGGGTCCGTCGCCTCAGCCAGTTTTCCAGAAATAAAATCTGCTGCTCAAAACGACTAAACAGGTCGTTACACCTATGCTAAACATCGGCCACACTAAATTTTTCCTCCTGCCTCGATCTTTTATAAAAAGTTGTGACTTTTATAAAAGGTTGTGAGCTTTGTGAAGGGTTGTGACTTATTCAAAGAATCGCGACCTTTATGATAAGGAAAAACGATCATTAATTGATACTATCATTTGTTGTCCATAAATTGAGGGATTTTCTCTCAATTTGAAATAACGAAAATTCTAAACTTCTTCTTCTGCATAATTAAATAGTTGTGTAATTTTCTCTTTTTGAGTGTCTCAGTGACACCATTGTTTTTATATCAATACACTAGTGAATAGAATTCTTATATGTTGGTCTATTCCTTTAAACCACGGGTTGTAGAGAAGAATAATTTTCTTAAGGGAATAATGTGCATTTAGTAGGTTCAAGTTTTTGCTTTTTGTTTCATTCTATTGTTACAAATATTTGTATGCTATATACGATCATTGATTTTTGCATATGTTTTTAATTTCTTTTTTTCAGTACATCTTTTAATCTTTTCTATTTATGTTTATGCTTTTGATCATCATGTTGAAGTAATATATGTTAATGAAGAGTTTTATGTAGTGGTTAGACTATTCATCTTATGTAGATTAGAATTCTTAAAATTTTATAATAAACACATTGATCTTTATAGAGTTTTTATTGGGGAGTATGACAATAGTATTGCAATGAGTTGATTAATTAGTCAAGTTGATAAGTTATTTATTACTGTGCTGAGTTAGTTAACCAGTTGTCAGCTTCCGATTGGTCCATTAACATGGTTAGTTAGTTGCTGCTATTTTAGTCATATATATATATATTTATATAAAATTGAGCATTGTAATTGAATTCATTCACTATGATAGATATGAATAAGATCATATTCTTGGAGCAACACTCTTCTTCCATTCTCTCAAAGTAATTGGGTTTACTCATTCGATAAATAATTGATATGGTATCAAAGCGAGAATGTGATTTCTGAAGAATTCCTAGCTTATTTTTGGTCACTGAATCAGCAGATCTGAAAAATTTTGATCACTGAATCTACAGATAAGAAGAGCTGACAAGGGCAGGCAAAATTGACCATACTAATCCCGTGTATTTATAATCTTCTGATGTCCTAGGCGCAGTTCTAATTTGAATCCAAGTCGTAGGAATGGAGAGTTACACTTTATGGAGCAGGGCAATGGAATTGACCTTGTTGACAAAGAACAAATTGGGATTTGTTTATGGCAGCATCAAGCATGAAGATTACACCGTCAATTCTGAGAACAAACAGTGGGATCATTGTAATGCGATGTTGCTTCCATGGCTTATGAACAATGTGATCAAGGAATTGATGAGTGGAATTCTATTTCATTCTAATGCAGCACTAGTGTAGAGTGATATGAAGGAACGTTTTGACAAGGTGAATATGTCTACAATCTTCCATTTACGCAAATCTTTTGTTACACGTACTCAAGGTACTTCCCCTGTCTCAGTTTATTACTCAAAGTTTAAGGATCTCTGAGATTAGTTTGACTCGATTATTCCCCATCCCTCTTGTAATTGTGAAAGATCTAAAAAGTATATTGATAGCATGTTTAACTAGAAGTTTCTGCAATTTTTCATGGGCCTGAATGACAATTATAGTCATGCTAGAAGTCAGATCTTATGATGAATACACAACCAATTGTTATTCAGTGTTATATTATGATAATTCAAGATGAAAGTCAACGTGAGTTAGGTGGAGATCACTATAACTTAGGAGGGTATTTGATCCTACGACATTGTTCACTAGCAGATCTGGAGGAAAATGTTTTGGAAGCCAAGGTCCTCGAGGTCAGGGTAATGTGAAATTTAACAAACCGGTAATGTGTTAATATTTGTACTGTGATCACTGTGATATGAAGGGCCTTAATCAATCTGATTGCAACAAACTAAAGTATTTCACTAATTGTCACCAACATGGGAATCTAAAAGACACTTGTTACCAGTTGATAGGCTATCCTACCAATTATAAGGGGAAGCGACAAGCAAACATTATGACAACAAACTATAATTCTTAGTTCAATAATACAGGTGGTTCAACTAATAGTAATGATTTAGCTCCTCCTATATCACAGATGCAACAATTTATTGGTGGTCGTTCACATTAGATGCCACAACCATATGGAATAAATTCAGTTTTTGGAGTTGGTTTAGTTCCACATTTTATACGTAATCAATTCCAACAAAATCTATAGATGATCAACAAGCCATTAATTCATGAAGGAAACACAGCACCTACAAATGACAATGCCAATACACCAGGTATTTTCGCAAGACATTCTCAGTTCACTCCTTCAACCTCTACTTTTAATTGGATTGTTGATAGTGAGGCAACTGATCATCTAGTGGGAGCTAAAAACTTACTAACTCATGGATGAACAGTAAAGAGTTCAGGACAGGTTCAACTTCCAAATGGTGATTCAACTAAAGTCACACACTTAAGTTGATCCCAACTGCAAGGAGGTTATGTAGTTAACAGTGTTTTGTGTGTGCCAAAACTTAACTTCAACCTTCTTTCATGGGTTAAACTAACTAGGCAATTGAATTGTTATGCTATTTTTTATCCTAATTTATTTCTTCTTCAGGATCTCTTCATTGGGAAAGTGAAGGAGATTGGTGAGGAAGATGGTGGCCTATACATTTTATAGTCATTCCAGCTGATAGACACGGGACAGCGTAAGAGTTTTGTTGCAATGAAGGACTTTGCTAAAGGTGCAGTTTTGCATTCGAAACTAGGTCATATGCCTATGAGTGTTATAAGGAGCATAGATATGTTTGCTAACAAAAGGAATTTTCAGTTGATGTTGTAATATTTGTCCATTAGCAAGAAAAGTCAGATTACCTACCGTTCTAGTAGTACTAGGAGCTCACAATGTTTCGATTTAGTTCACATGGATGTATGGGGACCCTACAAGATTACAACTCATAGTAAAATAAAGTTCTTTTTTACTTTGGTTGATGAATACTCTAGATTGACGTGAATATATCTCATGCGTCTTAAGTCTGATGTTTCTACCATATTGAAACAGTTTCTTGCTATGGCTCAGACTTAATTCACAGTTCAAGTTAAAACTTTTTTATCCGACGATAGTGGAGAGTTCTTTAATTCTCAAGTAAGTGAGTTTTTTAAATCCCAAGGTATCATTCATCAGAGTTCATGTCCACGTACATCTTATCAATATGGTATAATGGGAAGAAAACACATACATATAATGGAGACAACAAAAGCTATCCGATTTCAAGGACATATTCCAATCAAGTTTTAGGGAGAGTATGTCTTAGCTGTCGTCCATATTATAAACAGAATTTTATCCACTATATTGAATAATAAGTCTCCTTTTGATATGCTGTTTAGAAAATCACCAGATTTGTCTTATATGAATATTATTGGATATTTGTTCATGCAACCAAATTGTTGAGGACTGATATGTTTGGTCCTAGACCACAAGTCAATCTTTATGGGTTATGGCACCAATCAAAAAGGATACAAACTCTATTTTCTACGAAATAAAGTCTTCTTTATCAGTAGAGATGTTGTTTTTAATGAATCCATTATTCCTTTTTAGACTCATTTTATTGATGATATACAAGATATTGTATTACTTGATGACTCTCAGGCTTCAGCTATGACGATTAGACCTGTTGGTCTTGACTATATAGATGATCCTATTGACACCACTAGACACTCTTTTGATATTGATCTTCAGGGTCACCTGCCAACACCCAACCTATTGCTGAGGAACAAGTTTTTGATCTCCGAAAGACAAACAATCCACTAGAACTTCTAGACCTCCACATTGGCAAAAGGATTTTGTAACTACATCTAAGTCTAGACAAAAGTCTAATTTCTTGTACTCTCTGGCAAATAGTATTGATTACAGTAGTTTGTCTTATTCTTATCAATGTTTTATTGCTAATCTATTAGCATACACAGAGCCTGAATTTTATCATCAAGTTGCCAAAAACAAGAGATGGGTTGAAGCCATGGAGGAAGAAATACAAGAATTGGAAGACAATAAGACTTGGAGATAGTATATTTACCCGTTGGTAAAAAGGCTATAGGTTGCAAGTGGGTGTACAAAATTAAGTGCAAGGCAACTGTGAAGTTCAAAAGTTTAAAGACAGACTCATATCCAAGGGCTATAGTCAGCAGAAATTCTTAGATTACCTGGAGACATTCTCTCGAAGTGTTAAAATGGTCACAGTAACAACAATGCTCACTCTAGCTGCAACTAAGGGATGGCATGTCCAAAAAATAGATGTCTATAGTGCATTTTTGCAAGGTGATTTAGTAGAACAAGTGTATATGCAAATACCTCAAGGATTCTCTCATACACATGTTGGGGTTCAACCTTTGTGCAAGTTCCTTAGGTTATTGTATGCACTTAGGCAAGCTTCAAGGCAGTGGAATGTGAAATTGATTTAGGCACTGTTGGTTGTTGGATTTCAACAATGTCATTTAGATTATTCCTTATTGATCAAGAAGTCAAATTAAGGTTGTGATTGTCATGATTTATGTTGATGATTTGATAGTTACTGGTAGTATCATGACACTTATCAATGACACAAAGCAAGTTCTGAAGGACAACTTCAAGATCATAGACCTAGGACCACTAAGATATTTCCTAGGGATAGACTTTGCCAGAAACACTGAAGGAATTCTCATGCACCAGAGGAAGTATGCACCAGAGATCATTTTACACTTGGGTTTGGGAGGATCTAAACCTATTGCCAAACCTATTGAGATGAATGGAAAAATCTCTACTATGGTTTTTGACACGAATGTAGGAGTTATATCTGATCCTTTATTATCAAATATTGGTCAACATCAAAGGTTAGTAGGGAGATTGATCTCCTGACCAGTACTAGACCTGACATGTCTTATGTTGTTCAAACTTAAGTCAATTCATGAATGCTCCAAAGCGATCCCATATGGCTACTGCTATTAGACTTGTTAGGTATATCAAACAACAACCTTGCTCGGGCAATCTCTTATCTGCTCAGCATTCTGGTTCCTTGAAGGAATTGTGTGATGCTTACTGGGGATCGTGCCATGATACTAGGAGGTCCATCACTGGGTTTAAAGACTCTTTACATTTTTGAAAGTCCAAGACTCAATCTACGGTCTCGAGGAGTTCTGCCAATGCAAAATACAGAAGCATGGCTTGTGCTATTGCTAAAGTTATATGGATAGTTCGACTTTTTCGTGAATTAGACATGCCTTTTGTCTTACCTATTATCATATAAAGTGACAGCATTGTTGTTATTCAGATTGCATCTAAGCCTGTCTTCCACGAAAGGACCAAACATATTGACATTGATTGTAATTTTTATTAGGGAAAAGGTTCAAAGAGGTCATATCATTCAACATTTGACCACTACTGAACAACGTGCCGATGTGTTAACGAAAGGACTTGGTCGACTAAAACATGAGTATCTAATTTCCATGCTCGGAATGAAGAACATCTTCATATCTCCTAGCTTTAAGGGGGGTATTGAGGAGTATGCCAAAAGTATTGCTACGATTTGATTAATTAGTGAAGTTGATAAGTTAGTTATTATTGTGCTGCTATTTTCGTCATTCAAAAAAAAGTTGGCAGATTCCACAGCACCATCAACGCCCTCGCATTGACGGTCCGTAGGTGAGACCACGCCCCGTCAACGGGGTCCGTTGGTTGCATCTGTAGATTCAAACCTGCAGGTGACATGAATCTATCAACACCACCCATCAACGGGCCATCTCCTGGTCAACTAATCGGTGTTTGGGTCAGTCGATTGCCACTGCCTGGCAGTGTTGAGCTCCAAGGTGGGTCCTCCTTCTAGGGCCCTTTGTGGGTCCTATGTAGAGTCGTACCAGGACATTTCCAACCCAAATTTGTTTGTATACAATTTTGGGACCTACCACATCAATTTCATCAAAAACAAACACATGGAACTCGACGAAACATGCATAATCACACAAGGTCGGTTGAAATCAAACATTTCGAATGTCATGGATGTTCTTGGATATTTGACCTGGAAAATTCATGAAACTTTACACACTGCCTATAAACACTAAATAACTCATATAATGACCTCATTAGCCTCATGAATCACACATAAACACACTAAACCACATATGAGGAACATAGGTGACTTAGTCGTCTAACGTCTTTGTCATCTCTTCATGTTTGACTTCCAATGCACCTACAACTGTAGACACTGCCTCGTTACTACATTGTAGACCATTTTAGGACCTTAGACCATAATAACAACAATTTTAGTGTGTAGCTTCATCTAATTCATTTGAGGGGTGTATTAACCTAGAAATAAATCACACAAGACCTCAACATATCTTCTAAAGACTAAATAGTGCGCTCTACTATACCATGTGTGTGAGGGTAAAAAGCAATACTTAAGTTAACCTTTAAACCCAAGCCTTTCTGAATAGATTTCCAAAACTATGCAGTAAATTGCGATCCTCTATCTTAGATAATCGATATCGGAAGCCCATAAAGTTTGACTACTTCTTGAATATACAACTGAGCATAATCATCTTGTGAATGGGTAGTCTTTACCGGCACAAAGTGGGTTTATTTCATCATACTATAAATAATCACCCTAATACAATCATGCTGCCTACGAGACCTTGGTAAACTTTGGATGAAGTCCATATTGATCATCTCCCACTTTCATTCCGGATTTTCTATATTCTAAGTCATACCATCGGGCCTTTAATGCTCTGTGTTAACTTTTTGGAAATTTGTACACTTAGCAACAAACTCTGCAGTGACCTTCTTCATACAACTCCACCAATAAACTTTTCTTAAATCATGATACATATTTGTGGAACCCGAACGGATAGAATATCTGCAGCTATGATCTTTCTCCATGATCTTTAATTGGACTTTATGCACCCTAGGCAATCTCCCATTGTATAAAAGCCATTACGTTTTTTATATGAAAATTTTCCTTCAATTAAAGAAAAATAGAATCTTGGTCTTATTTCTCTTTAACTTCATAAACTTACGATGATTCAGCCTCATTCATCACCACTTCCCCTCCTTATTTGGAATCCATTAGTCGAACTCCTATAAGTGCAAGTCTGTGAGGAATTTTTGCTAACTCTTTCTTATCTTCCTCAAAATGGGCGATACTACCCATAGAAAACCTACTCAAGGCATTAGCAACAACATTAACCTTACCTGGGTGATAACATATACTCATGTCATAATTATTGAGTAACTCTAACCACCATTGTTGTATGAGATTAAGATCTCTTTGATTAACAAATAGTGAAGAATCTTCTGCTCAGTGAATACATCAACTTAGAAATCATAAAAATAATGGCTCCATATTTTCAAAGCAAAAATTACGACATCCAATTCTAGATTATGGGTTGGGTAATTCTTCACGTGAACTTTCAGCTGACTGGAGGCATCAGCTATAACTTTGTCATTCTACATTAACACATAACCCAAACCAATTCTAGACGCATCACAATATACGACAAAACCTTGAGTACTTTCTGGCGAGGTCAATATTGGATAGTAGTCAACCTCTTTTTCAATTCTTAATAGCTTTTCTCCCAAGCCTCAGACCATTGAAACTTCATTTTTTGGATCAACTTGGTCAATGGGGTTGAAATAGATGAGAACCCCTTTACGAACCTTCTATAATTTTCGAGCAACCCCAAGAAACTCTCAGTATCAATTGGAGATATGGGTCTAGGACAATTCTTCACTACATGCATTTTGTAGTTATTAACTCTAATTCCATCACTGAAACAATGTAGCCTAAGAATGCCAGATACTCAAGTCAAAACTCACATTTCGAGAACTTAGCCTATAACTTCTTATCCTTTAGAGTTTGGAGAAATATTCTAAGATGACTAACATATTCTTCCTCATTCCTCAAATATATACGCATGTCATCAATGAATACAATAAAAATATATCTAAATAAGGCTTGAGTACTCTATTCGTAAGGTCTATGAATGATCCAAGTGCATTAATCAAAACAAAAGAACATAACTAGGAACTCATAATAATCATAACGGGTCATGTAAGATCTCTTTGGGATATCACATTCCCCTACCCTAAACTGATGGTAGCCTGATCTGAGGTCTATCTTAGAGAAACGGGTGGAACCCTAAAATTGATCGAAAAGATCATCAATTCTTAGAAGAGAATACTTATTCTTGATTGTAACCTAATTCAACTGGGGTAACCTATACAAATTTTAAGGGAGTCATATTTCTTCCTGAAAAATAAGACCAGAGCGCCCCAAGTTAAAATACTTGGTTGAATAAAACGCTTATTAAGGAGATTTTTCATTTGTTCTTTTAGATCTTTCAATTATGCTGGATCCATTATATATGGAGGATATTAGATGAGTATCAGGAAGAATATTGATACCTTATGTCTATCTCTCTCAGGAAGGATTCCACGTAAATCAACAGGAATGACTTATGGAAAAGTCACTCACAATTGCACTAACTCAATAGGAGGTGTCTCAAGAATAAAGTTATTAAGTCCGACTATGTGATAGACATAGCCCTTCAAAACTAACTTTCTTTCCTTAAGATATGAAATGAAATGACCCTAAATGTATCAAGAGTATATTTAATTGATATCAAATATTTCATATGGAATGTAAGAATTAATAGAAGGAAAAATGCACAAGTACCCCCTCAACCTATGTACGAAATCCCAAAGACACACTTATACTATGCTAAGGTCTCATTACCCCCCTGAACTTATTTTATAAGTAATTTTCTACCACTTTTCGGCCTACGTGGTACCAGATTGAAAAAAAGTCAGCCAACGTTGGGCCCACAAGATAATGCCACGTAAGCCAAAAAGGGGTAAAAATTATTAATAAAATAAGTTCAGGAGGGAATAGACCCTTAGTATAGTAAAAGTGTGTCTAAGAGATTTCGGGCATTAATTGAGGGGGTATTTGTGCATTATCCTTTAGTAGAATATTAACATAGTATTTTATTCAATTGACATAAAAAGAACAAAGTACAGACACTGTAAATTCATTTGAAGTATTTGATGTTTAATTATCCTTAAAATATTCAACATAATATATATATATATATATATATATATATATCTATATATAAAATATTTTATTATTGTAAATCATATTACGTTTTACAATAATATAATTAATATGTATTTGAGTATAGATACAGATGAATTAATTTCATTAGTACTTCCACTTATTTCAATACTCTACAATGACTTATCATTTTTCCATATCAATTTAATGTTATAAAGTTTTTTTCAACTTCTTATAGATGCTAGTTTTTGTTCCATCTCTTTTATTTCATTTATTAATTCAAGTTCTTTATCTTTTTCTTTTTGTTTTTGTTTATTTTCATATAATAATTTTAATCTGTCTAATTCTTTTTCTAATTCACTTATTCTTGTATTTTTTATTTCTTCTAAATGTTGTACTTCTTGCTTTGCTTGTGTTTTTATTTTTTCAATTTCTCTTGATTTATCTATTTCTTCATTTTCTTTTGCTATTCTTACCATAGCTGTTAGACTATCTTCTAATTTTGCTGTTTCTTTTTCTAGCATTAAATATAAGTTATTTCCTATTTTCTTATATCTTCTTCCTAAATTTGAAAATATTATTTTTGTTATCATTCCGTCTTGGTTCTCATATGTCTTTTCGTCTACTGCAAATTCCTCTTTGTTCATTATAATCTATGTATTATATTATGTTGTAATTCATATTCAAGAGAATCTAATTCTAATTGTAGCATAAGTATAACTTTTCTTTGTGCTAGAATTGATTTATTACATACTCCTGCTAACATATTTTCTTCTATCCTTCTTTTTCTATGTTGTAATTCTTGTTCTTTTTCAGTTATTTGTTCCATTATTTGGGGGGGTGGGGGTGGAAGCGGATTTGTAATTTTAGAGTAGAGAGAAGATTGTTGGATGAAGGATATTTTATTTATGAAGGCAAATGCCCCTTATATAGACATACATAATGAACTTTCATCCTTGCTAAAGGATGATTGGCCTTTACTATTTACACAGTTACTTGACTCTTACTATTTACACAGTAACTTGACTCTTACTATTCATGATTACTATTCATGAATAGGACACTAAGACTATTTACTTTACGACTTTTTTACAAAAAACAAAATAAACTTTGGACAAATGGCCGACATACTATTTTCTACTTTATTTAATGGCCTTTACTTTTTACATATGGCCGGCAACGATTATTTTGTACATATATCTATTTTTCCTTATTTTCTTCTTCTTCGTTTACTCTAGTTGTACTCCCGGGACATAGCTATCTTCGCCATTGCATTTTGAACATAGATGGTCTGGATATTTTTGTCCTATCAACTTGCAGTATCTTGTCATTAGATTAGGAGAAATAAAATTTTTCCTTATAGCTCTTGTTGTTGGTGTAGCTTCCGGCTTTAGTAGACTTAATATCCATTGTCGTACTTCTTCCATATCTGCTGCCCTTATATCTTTACAATTGGAGTATATCATTGTTTGATCTCTGTTGTAATAGCTCCAGATTGCATTTTCATTTAGATAGTTGTTCGATAACTCATTTAATATAGTAGCTAATCCGATAGTTCTTTTATTTGCATAGAATTCCGGGATATCCACTCTTTGTATTTCTTCCTGGGTGTCTATCTTTTCAGGGATTATCATTTCCCTAGTCAGTCCTATTTTTATAACTTGTATTGTAGGTTTGACTTCGTCATACAATATCTCTGCCGTAGTTGCGTAGAACTTTATATAAAAAAAAGTACCTTTGGTTATTCTTTTATATTGTAAAAAGTCTTTATGTAGTTCTGGTATCTTGGATATTTCGTCTCCTGTTGTCGTATATACGGTATTTAACAGTCCATAGTTGTAGCAAGTTGCTACTAGGTTTGGATTAGTTCCTGGTTGTGCAATTAATTTATTATATCCTTGTAGGTGCTGGATTATGTAGTCTTCATCAGGGTTTTTCGTATTTTTAGCTCTAGGGTTTTGGTTGAGAAAAGTCTGTACTTTGTATATATTTTCTATATACATTCTGGTAATGTGGTTATATGCTTGTTTTTCTGAATCTAGACTGGCTTTGTAGGTATTTATTTGTGGTGGTTTGAATATATCTTTTTGGGTACTTTGAGGAGTATATGGTTTTGTGAATAACTTATTCAAGTTTGTATTTGTGTATTTTACTTTATTTTCCTCCTTTTTCGTAGGTTGTCCTGCTGTAGATGTGCTGGCTGTAGCTGCATTTAAACAAATGTTGTTATGGGTTTTTTGGAGTTTCTTAACGTCTCCTTCTAGCTCTGGAATTTTTGTGTCTTCCGACTGACATAGCTCCGCATATTTATAGTCATGCTGCTGACTTGTATTTCTTATCTTTTGTAGCTCTTTATCCATACTTCCTACTTTCGTAGAAAGTGTAGTAATAGCTTTTAGTATTTTTTCCATCTTATTTTGTTCAGTTTGGGTTCCTTTTCTTGATAGGTAGTCTGCAACAAGATTCTTGTCAGTCTTAATTACTTCAATTGTAAATGTAAAATTTAATATATTCAATACTAATCTCCTTATTTCTTTTGTTGTAACTGAATCTTCTAATTTTTTTGTTATACACCATTTTACCTGTGTGTTATCTGTTCTTACAATAAATTTATTGTAAACTATATATGGTTCAAATGCTAATAAACATTTATATAATGCGAATTATTCTTTTCTATTTATTTCCCATTTTATTTGTGCTTCTGTATAAGATCCTGAATAATATCTACAATAGTGTTCTATTTTTTCTTTTTCATATTTGTATTTTAAAACTCCTCCGTAACTATGATCACTCGAATCTGTTTCAACAATATAAGTAAATGTTTTGTTCTCATCAGGAAAATATAGTTTTGGTAATTTTTTACATAAATCCTTAATATATCTTATATGTTCTTTATCTTTATTATCAAAATAATATTCTACATCTTTTTTAAGTTTTTACTGTAATGGTTTTAGATGTTCTGCTAATTTTGGTATATATTTTCTTACCTGATTTACTAATCCTAGAAAGGATTGTAATTTCTTTTTTTTATCTATATTTGCATCAATAGCAATTATTTTTTGTACTATATGGGTTTGCATTTTTATTCCATTTTTATCTATTTGTATTCCTAGAAATTCTATTTGTGATTTCATAATTTCTGCTTTTCTTTTACTTAAACTTATACCGGTATTTTTTACTATATGTATAAATTTTTCCAATAATCTTATATGTTCATCTTGTGTTCTAGAATATAACAATATATCATCTATGTATACGATACCGTTTTCTAGCTGGTTAAAACAGTTATCCATAAAATGTTGGAATCTACCTGGTGAATTTTTATATCAAAAAGGTAAAACATTCCATTCATAGAATCCTTGCGGTACTGTGAATGCTGTTAATTGTTTAGATTCTTCTTCTAGTTTTAGATTGTAAAATCCTGATTTACAGTCAAATTTGCTAAAGTAATTATATCCTTGTATTTGTCTTATTTTTAGTACTTTGTTTGGTATTGGATAATTGTATGTTTTAGTTTTAGCATTTAGATTACGATAATCTATGACCATTCTACTTTTACCTCTTTTTTGTTCACTATGTTTTATAACTATAAATGCTGGACTTGTGTGTTTACTATTGCTTTTTTGTATGTAATTATTTTCTAATAATTCATCTATATGTATTTTAAATTCCTTTAAATCATCAAAGTTATATTTTAATGGTTTCTGTGTTATTATGTTATTTTCATCTATTAATTCAATTTTTACTTTTGTCTTATGTTTTTCCCATCCTTGTAATGGATTTTCACTATATAATTGTTCTAGTTGTTCATTAATTATTTTAATTTTGTCTATAGCAAATATAATAATTTCTAATTGTGTTATTTGCTTATTATTTATATTTTCCATTTCTTGGTTTATTTTTTCACTTCCTTTTATCCATTCCATAGGTTTTCGTTGTTTATTATTTACTCTTTTTGCTCCTATTTTGTTTCTGCATGGTGTGGTAAACCACCAATGTGTTTTTGTTATTATGTGTGGATAAAATCTATCTAGAAATGACATTCCTAATAACATATCTTTTGTGGTAAATTCAAAATTATACATTTCTTCTATTGTTAGTATCTTATCCCATATTTGTATTTTTATATTTTTTGCTTTATATTTAATCATACTTCCTTCATTGTTAAATCTTGTTACTACCATAGGTGTTTTTAATTTTTCCCATTTATCTTCTGGTAAGCAATTATATTTACATATTTTCGCTTCTGCTCCTGTATCTATCATAGGGGTATAATATCTGTTGTGATATCCTTCTACAATAATTTTTGCAAGTATAAATATTTTCATTAATCATTTTGTTCTTTTTATAATTATTTTCTTATTTTGACAAGTTATTGTTAATTGTTCATTTTCTATGTTGTATGGCTTAACTTTTTCTAACCATTTTATTCCTAATGTAATATTATGATTTCCTTTGTATATTTTAAATGATATTACTAAGGGTATTCCTCCTATAATTATTTCTTTTTCTGTTGTTTCTTCATTTGTATTTACTATCTCACTAGGTAATCCAGGGCATGTGTGTCCTGTTCTTATAATTTCTTCTTCTAATACTAACTCTCTTGTTATATAATTTTCTTCTTGTCCTGTATTTATTAAGATTTTATATTTTCTTTGGTCCATTATTCCTGTTATGAAATAATGATATGGTGTTATTTCTTCCTTATCTAATAAGCTTTGTGGGATTTCATATTTTCTTTTAGATGTACTCATTCTTGATGAGGTAGTTCTTGTTAACGTATTTGGTATGCTTGAAGTGCTTAATCTTTCTTTTACAATCTCTAAATCTTCTTCTATGTCAATTTCTTTAT
The DNA here is from genome assembly GCA_027705065.1 of Solanum peruvianum. Lineage (NCBI taxonomy): Eukaryota > Viridiplantae > Streptophyta > Magnoliopsida > Solanales > Solanaceae > Solanum > Solanum peruvianum. The sequence continues at coordinate 33,690,932 of JAKWJD010001759.1, forward strand.
AGCTATAGTCATTATTGTCTATTATAGTAATTATTTTTTCAAAAGGATTTTCTATTTTTATTTTATTAATTTTATTTCTTGGTGTTATTTTATGCTTTGTTGTTAATATATATAGGTTTTTACATCTTGCTGTAAATAATTTGCTACCTGGTGCTAGTTCTATTCAAGACATTTTCCAATATAAAACTAATGATTTATCTATATTTTTATCTGTTAATGGTACTGTATAATTAGCACTTATTGTAAATTTAAATTTTTGATATATCAAGTTTCCTTTTACTGCACTAATTATGCTTTTTTCTATAGGGTGTACAATTCTATCGTCTGCTAAATATATTTCTATAGGTGTATCTATTCCTTCTCTAAAACAAGCTTTTACTAATATTTCTGTTCCTCCTAAATGTACATATTTTATTGGTGCTTTAGCTTTTATATCTTGTATTTCTTTATTTATCATTCTTTTATTTATTATAGGTATATATGCTTTTCCTCTTGTATATCTGCAATCTATGATATGTTCTTTCTGACTAACTACATAATATTCTTCTTTTTGTTTCTTAAACCAATTTCTTAAAATAGGTATTTCAAGTACTTTTTCAACACTTAAATCTAATTCTTTTCCTTTTATTTGTTCAAATATCATATTATCAAATATAATTTTTTGTTCTGATGATTCTTCATCTTGGTAATCTTCCTTGGATATTATTTTTATTTCATTTTCAGACATTATATTTCTTCATCTGTTTCATTATTATCTAGATTAATATTTTCTCCTTCATTTTCAGTTTCTATAACTAATACTTCATATATACTATCATTTTCTCTTAATTCATAATCTATGTATTCTATTTGCATATATTTTTCATTGTCTATGATTAATTCTACTATTTGTTTTCTTTTTGGATTTTTAGGTAATTTTACAGTCTTTAGCTATGTGTCCTATCTTTCCGCAATTATAACAAGTACATTGGGATATCTTTCTTTTTGGTCTGTATGGCCTTTTTATTTTATAGTTTTTTACATAATACCTTCGTCTTGGTTGTTTATATTTATATTTAGTTTTATTTTTTCTATAACTTTTATATCTTTTGGTTTTTTGTTTTTTATTTGTATATCCAAATTGTGGTGCCATTTTATTTTTACAACATGCTAAATTTTTATTTAGTACTTTTTCCATTTTTAATTTTTCTTTTTGGTTTTCACATAATTGTGTAAACCATTGGGATAGAAATTTTATTCTAGCTCCTAAAGTATCTACCATTCCTTCATCATTCCAATCCTTTATTATTTTTGTACTAAATGGTTCTGGTAATTTTGTAAAATATTGTTTTCTTATTTCTTTTGCTTCGTCTAAATTGTATTTAGCTTTGTAATAATATTCTTTAAATGCACAAGTATATTCTTCTATATAACACATTTTACATATAGTTAATTTTTCATAAGTTGTCTACTTATTATTTTTTCTCTATTTTGTTCTCTTATATCTGTGGTCATACCTCCAAATTCATTTCTTATTGCCGATTCATATTTGTCTAGTATATCTATATTTGTTGTTGTTCCATCCATTTTCTTATCATTCCTAAGTACTTCTAGACTTTCTAAGGGTAGATTTTCTATCCATAACTTTGTTATTCCTATGAATGTTCTTTCTATGTATCTTGGTGTTTTTGTTGTGTCTATTTTGTTATCTATTAATTTTTTAGATATATTTCCTGTCCACAATAATATTGCTTTATTTATATCTGTGACACAATCTAAATCTAAGAAATTATATTGTTCACTTATTGGTTTTGGTATCCAATATTTATTTAATCTACTGTTCCATATTGTATTATTTCTATCTGTGAGTAATAAGTTAATAAACATTTAAGATAAGAGCTAAAATCATAAATCCGATTGAAAAAGTTGATAACTTGGTGTACCTACTTTAATATGAAAATGAACAAAAAAATTTAAAAAATATGCAATACACTTTGTTCAACACTTTTCGATTACTGATTCATATTTTTGAGAGTGTATTACTCTAACTATCAAGATTTGATGAAATAGAATGCAAAAGAAGTTAAAAAGAATCAGTAATGTGAGAGTTCGCGATGAAAATGTAAAATTCAAAATAATATTTCCTTGATTTTTTCAATTTTAATGAGGTTAAGATATATAATTTTTTATTTGAAAAAATTTGAGGCTCCCAAAAATGGGGCACCTAAGGCCATTGCCTAAATTTTGAAGGCAAGAGCCGGCCCTAATATATATATATATATATATACGTATATATATACATATATATAGATACATATATATACATATATATATATCATATATATATATACATATATATACATATATATATATATATATATATATATACATATATATATACATATATATATATATACATATATATATATATATAATATATATACGTATATATAATACATATATATATATATATACATATATATATATACATATATATATATAATATATATATATATACATATATATATCTATATATATATATATTATATATATATATATATATTATATATATATATATAATATATATATAATATATATCTATATATATATATATATATATATATGTATATATATATAAATATATACATATATATATGTATATATTATATGTTTATATATATATATGAATAGATCCATATATACATATGTATATATACATATATAGATTCGCTATTTTTGTGACAGTAGTTTTACAATGAAATTGATGCAATTTGAGGTTATACATTGAGTCTGAAAGAATAACATACATAGAATATTTTTTTATTTTTTAAATATAAATTTTAGCAAACTGCACAAGAAACCTGAATTTGGAAGTCTAAAGCAACACCAACCTGAACCAACGATGGAATGAATATAATATCAGGAATCTTGAATCTTCTATCTTTATCTGTCATAAAGCAACAAAATGTTAGCCATAATAGGCAGGTCAATTCTGCAGTAGTTAAGGCTAGACTTCTTTGCTAAGACTCAAAAGAGCTTCTTTATATGGTTGTATGTGTCAGGACCGGAAATAAGCAGACAACTAGTCAGAACAGATAACGATAAAAAAGATCATTTGATAAATATAATTTCAAAGACAGAATACAAATATGTTTGCTATTTGAAAAACAGTATGAACGAAGAAAATTATAAACAACAATTAATAAACGTGACACTCCGATCCCCTACTATCCTGGTGTCGCAACGTGACACTCCGATCCACTACTATCCTGGTGTCGGAACGTGACACTCCGATCCACTATTGTCCGGGTGTCGGAATGTGACACTCCGATCCACTACTATCCTGGTGGCGGAACGTGACACTCTGATCAACTACTATCCTGGTGTCGGAACGTGACACTGCGATCCATCAACCTCACTCTTTTAGTTCATCAAGCCTTCTTTTATACCAAGGCATCATCATTAACAGAGAAGTTTTAAGGTTTAAGATTCAACAGCCTCATTATGCTAATTCATCACAATTATATAATAACATCATGCAAACACACAATTAAGCATATAGAAGGCTTTACAGTACTACGCAATACATATCAATCGCTATTTAGAGTTTACTATGAAATAGTTTAAGCTATCTTCCCAAAACCTTTGCTTTCCTTTGCGTTCTTCTCTTTCTCTCGCTCGTTTCTCCCTTCTCTCTCTGTTCTTTCTGTTTTTCTTATTCAAACCCTTTTTCTTTTACCCTAATTGTCATATAATTAAGTATAAAAGATGATAAAAATAACCCACTATTTATTTCAAGATTATCTCCTTTAACCCCCAAGTAATTGAATTTTTAACATTAATACACTAACTTTATAATTATAAGCATGAATAGTCCAAAATGCCCCTTAAAACTTTTAACAGAAATCCGACCCAGTAAGGGTTACGCAGCCTGTGACGGTCCGTCATGACTGTGACAGTCCGTCCTGCAGGTCCGTCATAAAGAACAGAGAGAGAAGGGAGAAACGAGCGAGAGAAAGAGAAGAACGCAGAGGAAAGAAAAGGTTTTGGGAAGATAGCTTGTTTGATCGCAATTCTTCGGTGGAGGTAGGTTATTGTTTATACTATCTCATACTAAACTCTTAATAGCGATTCATATGTATTGGGTAGTACTGTAAAGCCTTCTATATTCTTAATTTGTTTTTGCATGATGTGATTATATAATTGTGATGAATTAGCATGATGAGGCTGTTGAATCTTAAACCTTAAAACTTCTCTGTTAATGATGATGCCTTGGTACAGACCGTCCTGCCGTTCCGTCGTGAAGTTCAGAGAGTCGATCTCAATACCCAAATTTTCAGAATCTAAGTGTTTTGGAACGAGACCCCCTCGACGGTCCGTCGTGCCCATGACGGTCCGTCGTGGGATCCGTCGACCCAGACAGTTATTACCAGAAATAAACTCTACTGCTCAAAACGACTAAACAGGTCATTACAATAGATACCAATTTACCCATCGTTCGTCCTCGAACGATCACAAGAAGAAAAACAAGGGCGAAAAGGAGTACCTGAATCTGTAAACAGGTGCGGGTATCTTTCTTGCATATCAGCCTCCTTCTCCCAAGTGGACTCTTCAACTGGTCGATTCTTCCATTGAACATTGATGGATGCAATCTCCCTTGATCTCAACTTGCGGATTTCTCTATCTAGAATGACAACATGCTCTTTCTCATAAGACAAATTCTCATCAAGAAGAACTGAATCCCAACGAATAATGTAGTTTCCATCCCCATGGTATCTTTTCAGCATAGACACATGAAATACCGGGTGCACCCCTGACAGTCCTGGAGGTAAGGCTAATTCATAAGCCACCTCCCCCACGCGCTTTAGCACTTCAAATGGACCAATATACCTTGGGCTTAGCTTACCACTTTTACCAAACTGCATCACCCCTTTCATGGGTGAAACCTTCAGCAAGACTTGTTCAACTTCCATGAACTCCAAGTCTCTAACCTTTCGATCTGCATATTCCTTTTGCCTACTTTGCGCCGCTAAAAGCTTTTCTTGAATGAATTTCAATTTCTCTAATGATTCCCTCAGAAGATCCGTACTCCAGGGCCTCACCTCGAATGCATCAAACCAACCAATGGGAGACCTATATCTCCTCCCATACAATGCTTCGAATGGGGCCATATCAATACTTGAGTGATAGCTATTATTGTATGAGAATTCTGCTAAGGGTAAGAAGTTATCCCAATGACCACCAAATTCTATCACATATGCACGAAGCATATCTTGCAACACCTGAATCGTTCGCTCCGACTGACCATCAGTCTGAGGGTGAAATGCAGTACTAAGGTCCAACCTAGTACCTAATTCATCATGCAATGTTCTCCAAAACTTAACAGTAAATGACGGAAGTGGAACTCCATGCAATCGAACAATTTCTGAGATATAGAGTTTGGCTTCTCTACATTGTAAGTCACCTTGACCGGAATGAAGTGAGCAGACTTAGTTAATCTGTCCATAATTACCCAAATAGAATCAAACTTACCCAATGTCTTTGGAAGACCAACCACGAAGTCCATTGCAATTCTCTCCCACTTCCATTCAGGAATGGGCATTCTCTGAAGTTTTCCTCTGGGCCTCTGGTGTTCATACTTTACCTGCTGACAATTCGGGCATTGTGCGACAAAATCAACAATGTCGCGCTTCATCCTACTCCACCAAAAATGTTGCTTTAGGTCACGATACATCCTGGTTGCACCAGGATGTATAGAATATCCTGAACTATGAGCCTCTGTAAGAATAGTGTGGATCAAATCATCAACACGAGGCACACATACCCTTCCATTAATCCTCAAAACACCTTCCTCATCGGTTTTTGATTCTTTAGCCTCTCCACGCAACACCTTATCTTGGATCCGAATCAGTTTCTCATCATCAAACTGCTTTCCCTTAATGTTGTCAAGAAAAGAAGAACTTGCCTCCACACAAGCAAAAAATCCTCCCTTATCTAGTACTTCCAGCCTCATAAAGTCATTAGCCTGGGTCTGAACCTCTCTAGCCAATGGGCGTCTAGAAACCTGTAAGTGAGCTAGACTTCCCATGCTCCCTGCTTTTCTACTTAAAGCATCAACCACCACATTTGCTTTTCCTGGGTGATACAGAATAGTAATATCATAGTCCTTCAACAGTTCCATCAACCTCCTCTACCTCAAATTCAAGTCTTTCTGGGTAAAGACATACTGTAAACTACGATTATCCGTATAGACTTCACACTTAACCCCATAAAGATAATGTCTCCATTGCTTTAATGCAAACACTACCACAGCCAACTCCAAATCGTGGGTCGGATAATTACGTTCATGCACCTTTAATTGCCTCGAAGCATAAGCAATTACATTCTTCTCTTGCAGTAGCACTGCACCCAAACCAGAATAGGATGCATCACAATAAACAATGAAATTCTTGCCTTCCACTGGCAAGGTATGAATTGGTGCAGTAGTCAATAAGGTCTTGAGATTCTGGAAGCTTTCTTCACATTCATCCGACCATACAAATGGAACATTCTGCTTAGTCAATCGAGGAAACGTGCCTATTTCCAATGAGGCATCCATGCGGGGAGCCACAATAGTTGCATGTTGTACTCCCGGAACCTGAGGTGCTGGTGAAGAAAACATTGGAGGTGTGTGTCGTTGATCAAATAACTCACTAAGATAAGCAAGAACCTGATTAATCATCTCTGGGGTAGGCTGGGGTGGTAATTCCTCATTTTGAATTTGTTCATTTTCCCCTTCCTCACCCTCTCTTACTACCTCATCGGTCGGTGGAGGAGTCACTGCCCTAGTACTAGCTGGGCCAGGTGCTTGTCCTGTTCCCTTAGAGGACGTTCTCCTGCGAACCCTACCACGACCTCTTGCCACTGCTCCTCTTCGAGCTACAGCCCAAGTGGCTGGCTCAGATGCATCTTGTCTTGCCGGTGTTGGTGTTGGCGCATTTGTTGCTCTAGTTCTAACCATCTGCGAAATAGAGTGAAGATGGTTATATACCAATTTGTATCACCTAGATACCAATTTGATCCAAGTAATAACACGAAAGAAAGAAAGAATAGAATTTTCCTAAAGTCCTATAGCCTCTCAAAGAAAAGTAAAGGCGTCCCTCTACCGTTTCCAAGACTCTACTAGACTCGTTCTTGTGTGATGAGACCAACGAACCTAATGCTTTGACACCAAATTTGTCACGACCCAAAACGAGCCGCGAGTGGCACCCACACTTATCCTACTATGTGAGCGAACCAACCAATCTAAACCCCAACATTTCAACCATAATAAACAGAATATAATGCGGAAGACTTAAAACTCATTAACGAAAATCGATTAAATAACTTCTAAAACTCAATACTTATTATTCCCAAATTCTTGAAGTCATCACCACAAGAACATCTATCCTCAAATTACTAAAACTAAGAGTATCTAAGAAGCTTAAATAAATAAACAGCTAGTCCATGCCAGAACTTAAAGGCATCAAGACGTAAATGAGAGAGAATCCAGTCCGAGCTAGGAACAATAGCTCACCCTGAAATCTGACATGATGAAGACTAGCTAGAGTTGAGGACGAGTTGAAGTCGATGGCACGTTTGCTGCACTCCACAAATAACAAAGAAGAAAATTACAAGTAGGGGTCACTAAAAGGCACAAGTACTGAGTAGGTATCATCGGCCAACTAAAAATAGAAAGCAATATATATCGAATAATAACATAAAACCAACCAAATACTTAACAGGTGATAGAAACAAGTATAAGAATCATTTGCAACAACACCAAACACATCTATGAGAACTCAAGCCTCCACACCATACTCATTTAGGAATTAGGTTCTTTAATTTGAGTATATTAGCATAATTCAAGATTCATTCTCTTTGTTCTTCTTGTGTCGGAACGTGACACTCTGATCCCCTACTACTATGTGTCGGAACGTGACACTCCGATCCCCTACTATCCTGGTGTCGGAACGTGACACTCCGATCCACTACTATCCTGGTGTCAGAACGTGACACTCCGATCCACTACTGTCCTGGTGTCGGAACGTGACACTCGCGATCCACTACTATCCTGGTGTCGGAACGTGACACTCCGATCCACCACTATCCTGGTGTCGGAACGTGACACTCCGATCCATCAACCTCACTCTTTTAGTTCATCAAGCCTTCTTTTATACCAAGGCATCATCATTAATAGAGAAGTTTTAAGGTTTAAGATTCAACAGCCTCATCATGCTAATTCATCACAATTATATAATCACATCATGCAAACACATAATTAAGCATATAGAAGGCTTTACAGTACTACCAATACATATCAATCGCTATTTAGAGTTTACTATGAGATAGTATAAACCATAACCTACCTCCACCGAAGAATCGCGATCAAACAAGCTATCTTCCCAAAACCTTTTCCTTCCTCTGTGTTCTTCTCTTTCTCTCGCTCGTTTCTCCCTTCTCTCTCTATTCTTTCTGTTTTTTTTATTCAAACCCTTTTTTCTTTTACCCTAATTGTCATATAATTAAGTATAAAAGATGATAAAAATAACCCACTATTTATTTCAAGGTTATATCCTTTAACCACCAAGTAATTGAATTATTAACATTAATCCACTAACTTTATAATTATAAGCATGAATAGTCTAAAACGCCCCTTAAAACATTTAACAGAAATCTGACCCAGTCAGGGTTACGCAGCTTGTGACGGTCCGTCGTGACTGTGACGGTCCGTCCTGCAGGTTCGTCATAAAGTTCAGAGAGTTAGTTCTGTGGAAAGATTTGTGACGGTCCGTCCTGCCATTTCATCGTGAAGTTCAGAGAGTCGATCTCAGTACCCAAATTTTCAGAATCTAAGTGTTTTGGAACGAGACCCCCTCGACGGTCCTTTGTGCCCATGACGGTCCGTCGACCCAGACAATTATTACCAGAAATAAACTCTACTGCTCAAAACGACTAACATGTCGTTACACGGAAGCTAGCAAAGTAAACCTCAAAAGACTACGAGTAAGAAAACAACGAGAAATATACCAAAAGACACAAAGATTTAATGTTGTTCGGTCAATCGACCTACGTCCACAAATGAGATGAGCAATCCACTATAAATATGAGAGTACTAAATACATAGAGAAACAACCTCAACCAATTCACTCGGAATACATGGGAGGTTCACACAAGTGATAACGTATCAAGCTTGTGACCCACAATTTCTTCCTCTAACCAAAACTCTCAAAGCCCTTAAGACTACATTGTGAATGCTCATTAAGTTAGAAGGAACATTCCTCTATTTATAGAGTTCTAAACCTTTTCCTACCAAAAAAGTATTAGTCAATCCAAAACCTTTTCCTAAAAGGAAAACCTATTTATTGTAAGAAATCAGAGCAAATAAAACCCAACAAATCTCCCCGTTGGCCTGAATTTCTGACAAAATAAATTTCTCCACATTCTTTACTTAATCTTCAACAACTTGCTTCTCCTCTCCAAAATATCCTTTGCAAAATTTATGTCTCAACACAGAGAACCTCTCTGAAACAATTTCTCCAACAATATCTTCATTACTGTCAAAAAAGGTTGCAGCTAGAACTACACCCGCCATGATGAACACCTCTTTCTAACCTAGTTCAATCATCGATTATCGAACCACTGAACTTGACTCCGTCATTGAATCTGGCTTTGATACCACTTGTTAGGACCGGAAATAAGCAGGTGTAAACGCGGAAGAGAGCAAAGCAAACCTCAAAAGATCACGAGTAAGAAAACAACGAGAAATATACCAAAAGACACAAAGATTTAACGTGGTTCGGTCAATCTACCTACGTCCACAAAGGAGATGACCAATCCACTATAAATATGAGTGTACGAAATACAGAGAGAAACAACCTCAACCAATTAACTCGGAATACATGGGAGGTTCACACAAGTGATAACGTATCAAGCTTGTGACCCAAAATTTCTTCCTCTAACCAAAACTCTCAAAGCCCTTAAGACTACATTGTGAATGCTCATTATATTAGAAGGAACATTACACTATTTATAGAGTTCTAAACCTTTTCCTACCAAAAAAGGATTAGTCAATCCAAAACCTTTTTCTAAAAGAAAAACCTATTTATAGTAAGAAATCAGGGAAAATAAAACCCAACAGTCTACTTATCTTATTTTCAAGATTCTAGTGAGTCTCAAAATTTAATCACAAAAATAGTCACATACTTCCTTGTGTGAGCACATGATCCTAGTCAACATCACAAAATGTTGTGACCTTTTCTTGAGAATTGCTGGAAAGAAGTACACCAAGCCCATGTTGATTTTTAATGTACCTTAGTATTCTTTGAGCATCCTCCGTATAAGAAGTTTTTGGCTATTGTATATATTGACGTAGATTTTGTATACTAAAGGCAATTTCTGGTCTAGTAACTGTGAGGTAAAACAAATTCCGAATAAGCCTTCGATATGACCCTATATCTAATATCAAGGTGTCTTTCCAATGACTGACTTAGCATAATTATGTAGATCACATTCTATAGTCGTGATCTTTATACTGTTATAGATAGGTGTTTTTGATGGCTTCGCTACCAGAGTCCTAGTTCTAAGATCAATTCCAATGCATATTTTATTTGATGCATTAAGATACCATGACAAGATCTTGCAAAATTCAATTCCCAAGAAATATTTTAGCTCACATACAAGAAGAGCAAAAAAATTCTGATGAGGAGCAAACTTTGGCAGAGAAACTTTGTGAGATCAAGAGCAAAATAAGAAGCAAGAAGAAGAAGAAGAAGGTTCAAAAAAAGAGGAGCAAGGATATGTTTAAACCTGCTATATATAGCATCAAAACAGAAAGAAGCACAATATGGGCAGGTGAGAACTGAAACTGTTGAACCTAGTGAGTCTGTGGAACTTGTGCAGGGTGAGCAATCAAAGAAAATTATTGTAGAGAAAATAGTACCAACATTAGTGAGGGAAATGGCACAAGAAAAAATGACGATACTATGGTTCAAAGCATTGAGAAAAGAGTGGAAAACATTCATCAAGAAGAAAAATCTGATGACAATGTGAAAATTATTTCCACAAACCTTTATCGTGAGTTGGTAACTCATGAGCCTGTTGATTTGAACTATGAGCATGCATGTAATCAGATAGCAAAGCAACCTATTACTAATCTAGAGGACAACAACAATTACAAAGAGGAGTCAGACTATGATGAATCCAGTTGCAGGGAAGGGGAATGTACACAGATGCAAAAGGATAGAGCTCAAACCAAAAACTAGAATATCATTGAAACTAGAGGCACAAGCAAGGAAAGGAAAAAAGGAAAAAGGCAAATAACAAACAAAGAAGTGACTAACTCACCTGGAAAAAGAACAGAACTAGAACAAAAGAGGTCTAACGAGATCATTGATGAAACAACAGAACCCCTATATGCCATTCTCGTGAAGATGTTGACTTTCTAGACTCTGGAACTTCTCTTAATAGAAAAGAAAAATTCGCACAGATTCAAGAAAATGAATCTAAAAAAAAGATTAGAGTCAAAGCTTCAGGAGGCAGAAATTCACAAAGGAAAAAGGAAATGACTCTAAGAAAGAGCTCGCTCAACTTTCAAAAGAAGGGAACAAAACAAAACCCTCCTGTAGTATTCCATGATTAGTACAATCTTTTGGAATATTAGGGCAATGAGGTCCAAAAAAGCGAATCACAGAATCAAATACTTGTTCCACATCAACAAGGTGGTTTATTTGGCTATCATAGAACCTCTGGTTGATAAGACAAAGATTGAGGGATACATGAAATTTCTTGGATTCCAGTATTCTGGCTAACACTAATGGCAAGATTTGGTGTTTTTGGAATCACCTAGATGAAGATGAAGTCATACCCAATGAAGAACAACACATTTCCATCAAATTCAAAGAGAGAAATGGTGCTAATAATAGGTTTGTATCTGCTATTTATGCCAAATGCACTGACAGGGATAGAAGAGACTTATGGGACAACATGGAAAATATAAGTAGCTCTATTTATGATCCATGGTGTATAGGAGGGGACTTCCATGATATCATGGACCTTGATGAAAAGTTAGGAGGCAAACCTCATAGGGATAAAATGTTTTGACTTTATTAGCACTGTGAAAGCTTGTGGTCTATCTGATTTGGGTTTTGTCGGACCTAAATATACATGGTGCAATAATAGAACACCTAGTAAAAGAATTTGGAAAAGGCTTGATAGAGCTTTTGTTATTGATCTATGGGCTCAAAGATATCATACGAATACCATCAAGCATTTATCTAGGACGGGCTCAAATCATAGGTCTCTTCTCATTCAAACCCTTTCCAATCAAAACGACTTCATTAGATACATTAGATTCTTAAACTTATGGACTCAACTACCAGATTTTTTAGTGACTGTTCAAAACTCTTGGAACATGAATGTGACAGGAAATGCTTAAAGGTTCTAAGCAAAAATCTAAGTAAATGGTCTAGAGAGACCATTAAGGATATTCCTGAGCAGGTTAACAAACTTGAGACAAGATTCCAACTTCTTGAAGAACAGGACACTCTAAAAAACAATGAACAAAGCAGGATAGATTTGAGCAGGGAGAAGGCAGAATATGTTAAATGGATCGGAATGCAGGATGCTTTGCTAAAGCAAAATTCTAGAATCAATTGGTCAAAGATGGGGGACTACAATAGTAAATATTTTCACAATATGCTAAGAGACAGAAGAAAGAGAATTCTTATTCACATAATCAAAGATCACAGAGACAACTGGATTAAAGGGAACAACATGATTGCAAGGGCTGCTATTAGACATTACAATAATCTCTTTAATATGGGGCAACCTATCCTCGACAGTGGAACTCTAGATTGCATACCAAAGATGATTACTGAAGAGGATAATGATATGATTCACTGAGAAACCATGGAGGATGAAATTAAAAATGTTGTGTTCAGTATGAGTGCAGAAGCAGTGCTGAACCTGATGGCTTCAATGGTAAGTTTTTTCATACATGTTGGGATATTATATGATGTTTGTATATTTTGGTGAATTTTTCTCTGTAAAAAACTCACTAAATATTTCACTCACACATGTTTGGCTCTTATTCCTAAAATTGAGTCCCCTTCTAATTTTTCTAAATTAAGGCCTCTTGTTTAAGTAATTTTTCTAACAAAATTGTATCTAAAATTCTAGCTAGAAGGCTCAATCCTATTTTGCATAGACTTATATCTGTTAATCAAAGTGGTTTCATTCTGGGCAGATTGATTACTAAAAATGTCATGCTTACTCAAGAAATAATACATGGTATTTCTAAGCATAATACTGGTGGTAATATTGTCATCAAATTAGATATGGATAAGGCATATGATAGAATGGCGTCGAATTTTCTAATGGATATTCTTCGAAGATTTGGTTTCTCAGATAGATGGATAAATTTAGTGTGGAATTTAATTTCTTATGTGTGGTATTCTATTTTGATAATGGATCTAAAAATGGTTTTTTCTCTTCTGCTCAAAGTCTAAAACAAGGTGATCCTTTGTTCCCCTTTTTATTTATTTTGGGTGCTGAGGTCCTTTCATGAACGTTGAATAGTTTACTTACTTATGATAATATTGTCCCTTTCACGATGCATCAAAGAGGTCCTCAGCTTAACCATATAGCATATGCTGATGATATTGTTATTTTTAGTAGTGGAAACAGTAAATCTTTAAATCTCATCATGAAACAGATCAAGAACTATGAGAAAGCTTCAGGGCAAGAAGTCAATAAGAATAAAAGCTTCTTTTTGACTAACCCTAAGGCTAGTGCTTACAGAATCAACTGGATGAGACAATGTACTGGTTTTTTGGAAAAGAATGTCCCTTTTACTTACTTGGGTTGATGATACGCTCAAACTTACTTCTCAAATAAGAAGTAAAACGGTCGTATCAAGTAAAGAACCCAACTAATAAGGTTAGTATCGTTCCCACGAGGAAAATAGTTTAGACTTAACTTCAATCTATCATTACTATTATTTAGTCAATTATTTCCTTAGAAAAAAAAGGCAATAAAAGGGGAATTTTTATTTCTAAATGAATGAAAATTGCTAGCTAAATTAAAGTAAACAACTAATAGATTCAAATGTTGGAGTTTAATGAATTAATAAAAGTCACTAGGGTTTAAGTGTTCCCAACAGGCTCCTAATTTGATAATTCTAACTATAACAATTTTTTCCTAGTATTTTGCATTCAAAGTGACAAGTTATGTATTTCTAAATCTTTGGTCCGACATCTTGAAAATTTCTCTCTGCACCTTGGTCAGGCTACGTGTGTTGCTATACTAACCCTTACATTTACGTCATATTAAGCATTGTATTCGATATTTGACTAAGTTATTACCTCGTACCGCAATAATAGCCTATTAGATAGTATACACTAAAACTATGTTGATAATTCTTTTCCTATTATCTACCTCCTTGGTCCGACAAGTAGCATTAAGGCGAGTTCTAACGTTGCCCATCCGTTAAAAAGTCTTCTAAGCAAAACAATTATCAATACATGCAAGACACTACTCTAAAATTGTTATTTTAGTTAGATATTACCTTATTATTCACCCATGGTTCCCACAACCCTAGTTATGGATTTTGGTTACCCATAGTCATAATCACAATATTCATATATATGATATAATAATTCATGCACTTAATTCAATGAGAAAGAATAAAATCAAGAAATATACTTGATTAATCGACAAAATCACCAACAATCAACTCCAGAGAATAGTGTAACAATCCAAAGTTTAATAATCAAAATAATCTACTAACAAAGAATCTAACATAAAAAAGTCTAATCACCCAAAGTCTAACATATGAGAGTCTAATTATATAAGAGTATAACCCCAAAAACGAGGTTTATTGAACTATTTATAAAAAAACAAAAACCTAATCAAAGAAGGACTCTATTTGCTAAATATTTGTCAAAATGTGGCAGGGTCGACGGACCTCGCGACGGGTCGTTGTGGTCATCACGAGCCATCATGGACTTTGTCGTCCCATACTTTGCAAATTCTTCTGCTGCTCTCTTCATTACTCTCGACGGTAGGTATGATGAATCGTCACAGGCACAACGGTTTGTCGAGGGTCTTCGTTCCGTAAGACTTAAACTCTTGGAATTTGGGTACTGGGACTACTTCTCTGATAATCACGCCGAACAAGCAGGACGGACCTCCATTGCTACGACGGTCCGTCATGCACTTAGTAACCCCACACTTGATCAGACTCCCCCATGTTCTTTCATCAGCTTCAGTACGATGCCACCTACGGACCGTCACATGCACGACGGACCGTCACAAGCTCCGTAGGTTGTAACTTTTCTGCATTTCTTGCTCAAAAACTTCTGCGTTCTTCTTTAGACAGATTTCCTACAAATAAAGAGAAACTTACATATAAATTAATACAAAAAGACTTTTGGACACACCGTAAACTTAAGAAAAAAAATTAAAATACCGTGAAACCAGGTATATCAACACCCTCAACTTAAATTCATTGTTTGTCCTCAAGCGACGCACTATGACTCACTACAAAATCTTTGTACAATAATATCTGTGTTTTATCT
Source organism: Solanum peruvianum (assembly GCA_027705065.1). Taxonomy (NCBI): domain Eukaryota; kingdom Viridiplantae; phylum Streptophyta; class Magnoliopsida; order Solanales; family Solanaceae; genus Solanum; species Solanum peruvianum. The sequence continues at coordinate 33,706,507 of JAKWJD010001759.1, forward strand.
TTCACAATCATTTGGTTATCAATCCGATTAGTCTCAACATATTTATGCATGTTATCACTATTAGGCTTGAAATATGTGGAATAATACCATGACACAGACACACCACGCACAAACACCTATCCTTTTAAATTTTTCACCGAGGTGCTAATATTTTCGGTATTGCAACTAGTGTCCTCACTTCAAAACAACATCCTCATTTTTCACACAATGATTTCAGTTTGAGTATAAGGATTACTTTTCGACACTCACTCTCAGAACAAACTCACAACTTATTCGTACATATTTTCATAAGTTTGCCCTTATTTTCACTACTTTAAGTTCGCTATACAACTTTTAGGATCACGATAGGACTTTCTTAGCTTGTAACATAGGCTCAGGGTCAGGTAGGGTATATTTAGGTATACTTTAGTGACTTTTTATCCTCCTTGACATATCGGCTAAACATACCTCTTTTTATCATTTTATTTCGCCCAATTTCTCATATTCTTTCACCTTGCTATTTTCCCTTCTTTCTTCATTTATGTAAGTGTCTCTCTTCTTTTCTTGCTTGTATTTATTTTTTTTTTTTATTTATTTATTTTATTTATTTCACTTTTCTTTCAACTGGTTCTTGAGTCACTTTTCTTTTCTTCTTTCTCTCTCTTTGTTCTTTCAACCCAATTTTCCAGAGCATTCCTCATAATAGCCACCCTCAACTCATGGATTTGCCATGAGTAAAAGTACACAATACCCAAATTTGGGTCAGGGCCATGAAATGGTTGTTTACTGCATTAGCCACCCTAAACTTATGCTTTTGGCATAAGCTGAGGTACACATGTCCAAGGAAAGACCAGGGCCAACACATTATTCAAAAAAAAGATTAGTTGGGGTGAAAGTTCTAGTTTAAGCTCAAATCATTTAGATCAAAGAAGGATTAATTTCATTTGAACAATGACCTATGATCCTTTCCTAATTTTCTATTACAACTTACTTTTAGCAGGACTAACCAGGCAAGTTCTAGCTCAGTACAAATAGTGGACCAGATTATCATACCCCTAGTTCAAATTATTGACTTAGGGTCATGCCGTGGTGTATCTCTATGTCATTCTTAGAGCCACACATTTATCAATTATTATGCCCAGTCATGCATCATTTTCATTTCATCAGGATATCATTTTAGCCATCATGCTTCATAGTTAAACTATGTACACAAGATATAGACATGCCGGTTCAACAATAAAAATAATCAGTCTCTTGGGGAAAAAGAACACAGGCAAGAAAAACCCAAAAGAGGATAGTGAATTGGGCTACTCAAACATCACGCTAGTACTCACTTTCATTTTACCCCACCCCTAACAAAAAGACATGCAATTGTGGTCAATGCATAAACACATTTGGAATACGAGAGTGGTAGGTGAAGCAAACTTGGGGCGTAAAGCGCCGACGATCAGCAAACTAGAGGGTCTGGTTCCCCAGAACCCACTATCTCTGTAGTCTGGACACCCTCAGTAGTGTCCATATCAGAAACAACACTATCAGCAGTGCCTCCCGCCATCGCCACATCTCTGGAGCTAGATACCCCAGCAGCTGACTCTACAACCCTCATCTTACGCGCCTCCTCATTGGCAAGCGAGGCTCTCCTTGCATCCTCCATATCACGGCGCTCCTTCTTCCGTGCTCTAGCCTCAGCCTCCTCTCGACACTTATGCCTCTTGAAATGATCTCAAGGGGGAGGTGGTGGAATCTCAGATATGGCGAATAAGGTCGCCATCACTGTTTCCTCAGCAGGCTCTGCAGAAGGGGCCTCACACTCAGGCACCCTAGTCTCTAGGATCATATCAATGTCTGCTCGAAGACTCTCGACCTTAGCCTGAAAGGTTGACACGTCCACCTGAGGGGTTGTCCGGGCTAGAACCCGCAACTCAAAAGTGTCCAAGCGCTGATGAACCTCAGCGATATTCCGCTCTGTGTGCTGGACCATTCTCCGCTCCAAGCGCTCTTCTGCCTCAGCAATAGACCTATGCATCAAAGGCTAGATGTGATGTAGAAGTGTAGTCATCTGTGCCTCTAGTTTTTGGACCCTAGCAAGCGGGACCAGAGCGGGGAAAGGGTTTGAGCGAGAGGAGGTCGGGGCAGTGCTACTACTTGCGATAGACTCGACCGGGGTAGTGTCAGTGGTTTTAGAGGCAGCCTACGTACCGTATCACCCAGATTGTCACCAAGTGGAGGCAACTCTTGACGGGGCCCTCTACGTGGAGCCAACTCATTGGCCTCATCTCTGATGAGGCCGATATCAACAGTGCCTAACGGAGTCTTGAGCTGATCAATGTGCCAGATGGGCACACCTGTGGACCTACATAAAGAAAATATCATGCACGGAAAAGGGTAAGTAGTTGTGACCTTAAAATTCCTCTCATGCGTGACCGCCTGTAGAAACCAAGTAAAGTCCACCTCAAACTCGGCTATCATCGCCGCCTTTAGAACTGCACGATTCCATGTGACTATATTATCAGCAGCGTGGGGTAAAGGCAGTGGCGAACAATCAACCATAAGAATTTAGCCGTAAAGGTCAAGTTAGCCTTATTGATGGCTCTCTTCGGCTCTGTTATCCAGTCGGCACCCTCTCCATAAACAAACAAGTGCAGGGCCATCCACCTATTGGTGGTCTCTCTCAGCGATGGCTCACGCAAGAATTGGCCATCTTTTACAATTGGCCATCGGTAGTCAAACTCGGCGGTGAGAGGGGTCCGGTTGGCATCAACTCCTCGCCATATAGATACCGGCGGATGGCAGGCAGAGAGATATCGACTTGAATGCCACGACTCGGACATTCTCAAGTGGAGCCTATTTGGCTAGGAAAGCCCGCCTATCAATCTGTGATATGAGAGTAGCCACGTAGGAGGCGTAGAAATCTCTGACCAACTCTTCACTATAACGGACCAAAGAATGTGTTGTCCACTCCAGTCGGTGTGTGGTGAATAGATTGTGGATCTCTGTTATAGTAGGGAGACTTCCCATAACGACCCGCCTCTCCAATGTAAAGGTCCGTGTCATGACTCCTTTATCATTTAGAAACTTTGAGTCTAAATAAACTTGATACTGCCCGTCAACACACCACCGGCAACTTGGGTGAGAGCACTAGTCGGTGAGCCGCGAGTGGATTAAGAATTGTCAGCCTCATCTGATGAGCCAGACGCTCCTTCTTCATGAGTGGCTGACCAAGAGGTGTGCCGGTCTGTGTACGCTCTTCATGAGACTGGGAGGCAGTGACTACGCCAGACACCACCATTTTGTGCGTAGCTCTAGCAGCACGTGCAGATCGTGAAGGAATGTAAGTGCCTGGGGGCACGTACTCGGTGTCACGCTCATCATCAAAGACAATGAACAGGCTTGAAGACGGGGGCGACAGACTTTGAACGGCAACGTGCGTAAACTCGATCATGTTTTGGTGCCATTAGAGATAGTACCTGTAAAGAATCATTATTAGTATGCGAAGTCGACGGTTGGCTATCGATGGACTGTTGGGTTGATGACAGTCCGTACTACAGGTATGTAGTCTTTTTCTGAGAGTCAAAACTTGGGTGTTTAGATTAATAAATTTGTATTAACCAACTCCACTCACCAACGGAGCGTCGATGGACCTACCGTCCGTTAGTGCCCCTCGTCGGCGGAGACTGGATATGATAGTGTTTCTCCTAAGTTAGGTTCCTCTTCAAGGACCCTTAGGTGTGTCCTTGGGGAGTCATGCCCAGACATTTTAACCGTATATACGCCTATATATATATGTTAGGAACCCTTCCTATAAATTTGAGCTCCAAAAACTACCTAAAACCTCATGTAACATATTGTGGCACGCTGGCACGTCTCAAAGCTATGTTTGAAACCTCACTGAACTTTCTTGGAGGATTAACCTCCAAACTCTCTCAAGCTATATATACTGCATCTAAACACCATCACTGATCATTTTAGGACCTCATAATCTCATGGCACAACATGTTTGGCTCTATATGGACCTAATTCATATTTGGGTCCTCACCATATCCTCCACTTGGAAAACATTCGTCCTCGAATGAACCTTATTAACCACTTCTTAAAAGACATATTTTAAGATAGCATCCCATCGTATATGCAATAAACCTAAATAAACATACCCAAATGAATGAAAAAAAATCAATTCCAAGATATTCATAACTACACATAATCACATAATGACTTGAGAAAAGGGATCCTTATCCCCACTTGGGAACAAGCTAACACATGTCTTTTCTAAAATCAATTACTCATCCATAAGGAGATCACTCTTGATCAACCTTGGATTTGAGAGAAAAGAACCTAGCCTTGGCAATAGGATCTCCCTCTACAATACTGTTCTTGCCTTCTCTTCCCTTAGTCTTAAGATTCGGACAATCTCTCACTTTATGCCCATCCTTCCCACACCCAAAACAACCATCCGTGCCGTCTAGGAACTTACCGTAGGGAATCCTTAAATACTTGGGGCAAGAAAATTTTGAAGACCCCCTACCCCTCTCCTTGTATACCTTAGAGGTGTTGAAAGAATCTGTCCGAAATACCTTATCTTAGTTCTAAGCCTATCTTGTCCCTCAGGCTTAGCATCGGAACACATATCACCTTCAAACCTAGACCTTTTCTTCTCTCTAGCCCTCTCCTTCCTTAGTTTTGACTCTTCTATTTGTTGAGCATACACCATGACTCAGGAAATATCCATATCATCGACAAGCATTTCCATATGACACTCTTCTTCTACTAGGTCAGACACTCCCGTCAATAAACTATTCATCAAGTCTCTAGGATTTTCCACCAAACTTGGAGCATACTTCTACAAAAGAGTGAACTTCAAGGCATACTCATTAACAATCAAATTCCCTTACTTTAGGTTTATAAAATTCTCCAACTTAGCTTCCCTCAATTCCTTAGGAAATAACCTATCAAGGAAAGCCAACATAAAAGTCTCCTACTCTATAGAGCCCACCCCTATTAGCCTACTATCTTTCCATTTCTCATACAAAATTTGGGAAACATCTTTCAATTAATAGGAATATAACTATTCCTTTTCAATGGAAGATACTCCCATGATTGCAAGAACCTTATACACCTTATCAATAAAACCATTCAGATCTTGACCAACTTTGGAGCCAAAGAACTCCCATGGTATCATATCCTGGGTGCACCCCCTAGAAGTAACATGGAATACTTGACGTCTCAAAGGACTTGTACAAGACATTAGTTATCGTTCATCGCATTGTCACAGGTAAATATAGTGGAAAACTTAAAACTTTCTTAGCACATCAAATGTTAGAATATTACTTCATATATATATATAAAATATCATCATACATCGATAAAGACTCTAGTCTCTTTTGTCATCCTAGACTCAACGTCATGAGAGTACTTTAGGGACACAAACCTTACAACATAATACATAAGTACAATATTAATGAACTTTATAGTAAACTATAAGTAGGGAATCTTTGGAACTTAAGGACCCTTTTCCTTGAGCTTGGGAATCACATATCAAGCCCCTCAATCATAGAGACCTAATTTAAGCATCCATAACTTACACTTTGTGTAAAAAGTAGAGAATAATGGAGTTAGTTCAAGAATGCACTAAGCATGACAACCATTCAGAAACATGAAATTAAGAGGGACATTCTTGTTGAAATCATACTTCATGCCTCTTTGTGAAATCTTCATAAAAAATGTATACAATACCATTTATATCATTCACATAATTCAAATAGACATATTCAAAGGCCAAACATCATATAAAATCATACATAGAATTTAAGCCACATTTAGGGTCACTTTACAGTAAGCTATTTAAACTTAAAAGTGAACTTCTTACTTTAACTGTAAATCCTTTTTCTTCCTAATTCCTAGTCCACCAAGCAACCCTCTAGTGATACTTGGTGCAATGCATCACCTTGAGGCCACACAGAAATCATACATGTAATATACATAAGCCAACACATACCATCATAGACGTATAATACATCAAAGACACATTTAAGTCATGACTCTAAATTTCTATACGGTAAGCTACATCAACTTGCACATCTATTAACTTCACTTCGCATAAATGCATTATAAGACCTTACTAACAATCTTACTCTATGTCTACTAGTTCAATGTATACGTGAATTCCCAAAACCTCACACAAACATAGTAAACCTATCATGAGACCACAAGCCTTAACACTCTATTTCATACATCAACAAGTAAGTGAAGACAACTTCTCTCATGTCAACAAACATTTCATCCTGTAGTTATTAAGACCAACATAGTGCATGTAAAAACAAGACCACATCACATAGATCCATTTGGACTCATACCATGCATTTTATCAGAACAAGTATATATTCAATACGAAGTCATGCATAAGGAACATATACATATACACGTCCATTAGAAAACCTCCCTAGGACTTCCATCAAGAGCCACTTGTGCAATGCATAGGTGAAGTTCCATACCACCACCTACACTAAGAAACTACCCTTAGGTTATCCTAGTTATGGTCCTTACTTTACTTATATTTTTATTTTACTTTAGGGAAACTATAGCCATAAACGTCACTAAGACCATGGGTGCTACATGGAATTTGGTGTTCTCGAGCCTTACATCAATAGAAGGTGTACTTACCTAGCCAATGTAGAACATTAACACATGCTAGCATACTAGTGAATTAACTTTCTAGATCCTATGTGGCTAGCATATTTATGGAACTTGGAGGTATATATGGAAACATTCCTCTATGCCCTAGAGCTATGAGGATAACCATTTTATGAGGCTTATCATGACCTACCTTCCTCCAATGGCAAGGTAAACCCCTCACTTCAACTTGACTCAGTGCAAAGCTAAGTTCCATTTATTGAAAAGCCTTTATTTACTTTAACTTATTAAAATAGACTTATGAGATTGATTCGTCATATGCTAAGCTCATAGGTCATATATGAGAGTTAATCAACCTAAATCATGTGATAATCCCTTTCACATGGACATAGAATATGTAAGCACCTATCTTGTTGTAGGCTACACATGAGCACCCCTTTCAAGGACCCTCTAATAACTATATCTTCATATATTTTCGTGTATGTATTTATATGTTAGCAAACCTTTCACATAACACATAAATGTGAACATGTTCATATATCATATAAACACTATGAACATTTATACTTCATCATATGTCATATTTAACATCATAGCATATAAAACATATTCATAACATCTCCATACTTTCATTTTCATAGACATAGATAACCAAACGTAGAAACTATCCTATGAAGGTACAAATGTGCAATGCATAGACAAGGTCCCGTACCCTTTACCAAACTAGTACACCTATCAAGTTATCCTAGTTAATTTAATACATATCATTCTTCATATACATTTACCTTACATGCATAATAGTAAACATTTAGTGAATATGAGAACTACCTTTCATTAGATACCATGACCCTTTGCTACATTCTAAACTTGCATAATGTGTCAGTGTGTGTGTATATTGGTCAACATGATTAAATAATTACTATCAAACAACACATTGTGGCAGCCACCCTCTTAAGACAAAATGCACAACCTAGCATAGACCACACAACAAAATTTAGCATAGGAGGCAAGCTAACTTCACATTACTTAGGACTCTTAACGTTAGCTATTCACACATTCACATAGGGGTACATGGGAAGGGGTTATCAATCCTTAACACTCAATTAATGGAAGCACCTACACATGATCTTAACATAACCATCTACATTCTTATAACACTAGATACATAACCTAGATTCTCAACTAGAATAGAAGACTAAGCACAAGTTATACATAGTATGATCCTCATAACCATACACTCATATATCCATCAAGTTGTCTTCAAGGGTTTATTCAAAACATATATATAATTCCAATAAAATAAATACCGCCACCATAAGTGGATCATACCACACAATTCCATACAAGGCCAATTCTATCTACATTTCTGTAGAGGAGTAGAGAAGTAGAAGAGTAGAGCAATTCTCACCAATTTTTTAACATCAGATCATCATTGATCAATAAAAGTATTTCATCCACAATTATAGTATAGGGAATTAGATAAATGTACATTAACATAAACAAAATCATACTTAATTCCTTACAAGATTATGATATCAAAATACCCACAAAGCCACAAATTCAATAGACAGTAGATGAATGTAGGTCACTCATCAATTTTCCTTGCTTTGATAATTAATAATATTTTATCAACAACATACATATAGGGAAGTAGCTAAAGAGATCATTACTCGCACGAAAACATTATTCATCTACCCTAGCATTGAGATCACATCATATACATATTATTATCAATCAATAGACTAGAAGAACCTAGATCAATTCATAACAAGCCTTCTTTACTTTGGTCATACAAGATTCATACCCACAATTCAACCATAATATTAATCTAAGGCAGTTTCTACAATCATCCTAACATAATCGAATTCTACATTCAAACATTATAAGGTTAATGTTATAGTGAACACATGGATAATTAATCAAAAATTCACCATCAATATGCATAAGAAATAGTAGACATAAGCAATACAATGTAATAGAATCACAAATCCACCAATAACAAGCCACGATCACAATGCCCATGATAAGCTAAATCGAGTTTTGAAGAGACATGGGTTCACAATGCAATTGGATTAAAATTACTATTAAAACCCATACATTATGATAAATTCATCATGATTAAGCCTTTTAAAAAGTTTTGAGAAAGAACAAATGGCTAGATTGAAGAAGAAGAAGTTTGATCATGAAAGCTCTTTTGAAAACTTTGGAAGAACTTTCTAGATTGAAGATTAACTAGAGCTGAAGGATCACCATAACTTCATGTATTATAAAACCTCTAAAACTTGATGAAGAACCCATAGAAATTGAAGCTCCGACCTGTTCTTAAGCTCCGCCTTCAATGGACGTTCTAGGGGGAATATTTTGGAGGGAAAGTCAAATTTGTGAAGAATGGATTGAGAATCGGTTGATCACATTTTTGATCACTTAAGTACACCCAAAAATATCCAAATAGATCAAATAGGATCATTTTAGCATGTGGTTTTAATTTCTCATTCACCCCTTAAATAAAAGATTCGCAAGCATGTAGATGTAGGCAACCGTCGACTGGAACAAATGACTTGGCGTCGATTGGACGACGGGCCTACCTGCTGCTTCCTCATTGGTGAATGCTGCCCCTTATTTGAGACACAAGGATAACCAATACAAGTATTGATATACCCCTCCAATGGATGGGGTGTCGATTGGGAAACGAGGCGTCAACATGGTTCGTCAATTGACACTGCCAAAGCAATGTCTCGACAACCTTTGGGTCCTTCTTGAGGGCCTCTTGCGGGGACCTTGGGAAGTCGTACCCGCAAAATTTTCCAATGTAAATATGAATATTTAAAATTTAAGGAACTTCCACATTATTTTTACCCAAAACAATTATACGCAACACGTCCAAACATGCTAGGCACCGTTAAGACACACACATGCATGTGTCAAGGTCTAACTTTTGAATGTATTAGTCGTTTGACCTCTCAACTTCATGAGACTCCATAAAATGCTTATAAAAATCTTTATTAATCATATATGTACCTCATAATCTCATGAAAAACACATAAGCACATAAAAACACATAAGGCCCCTTAGGTGACTAGTCGTCGAAAGTCTTGGTCGTCCCTTGATGTTTTAATTCCAAATGACTACACATAACCCATGCATACTTTTAAATAGTTAATTAAAATTTTGTAAAGATAATAGGTAAAAGTGAGGCTCTAAAGACCCTAACTCATTTTAGGGTCTTACAATATCCCCCACTTTGGAACATTCGTCCTCGAATGTCAATTAGAACACTTTAATCACAACAAGGACTTCAATGAATCATTGAGCAGATCACAACAGTCATAACATAATTATATAGAAGATAATGCACTAAAATTACAAGGAATACAACTTCAAACCTTTTAGAACTCAATGCACACAAGCAAGAAAAAACCTTAATTCACTTACTCTTTAATGCACCCAACACATATGCTCTTATCATGTTCATAGGAGGAACATCCTTCTCCTAATCATAACATGGTCATTACACTACATTTTTTTTATTAATAGCTCATTTTACAACCATATTTAAGTCACCCTTAGGCAGTATCAACAACACTCAAGAAACAATTAGGCACTCATACTTCAATGCACCTAGACTTGAAAAAGATAGGTTTACAATCGATGTTTATTAGTTAGTTACAATGCCATGAGGGTCATACTCAACCATATGAGGCTTAGTTGTATCCGTGGAGGAATGTACTTCCCCTCGTCACACTTATTTGTCTCATGAGTTCACACCCAAGCAAGGCACAAAAGTCAACTTTACTGTAAAATGAGAATTTCTCAACTATGAGACAAAGCATGCTCATAATTTTTCTTCCTAATGAAGCCAAAATGGTAATTCAAACCACGCACATCACAACAATAGGAAGTCATTAAACAAAATTTTAATGTCTAGTATAACATTAGCTTTTATAAACATGCATCATTTAAGGAAAGTCTTACAATTTATCGGCACACATAAGGTCAATAGGTAGACATGCCTTCAATTTTTAAAAGTGAGCCTACAATAATGCTTTCCATGTAATAAAAATCATATATTTTTTAAGAGACTCATAATTTTTCATTTTAAAGGAGCTCAACTCCTCATTATAAGGCTAAATATTAGGCATTAAGAGTGACTTCAAGCATTCTTCTTATCTTATCTCATGAATATATTTACACAACTAGCATATCAAGATGCACAATCAACTAAAGAAAACCATGAATTTAATAAAAATAATTTTAAAGAAATTTAGGATCTTCAAGATAATATTAAGATAGTGTCAATAAAAATATATCAAACATATGAATGTCATGCAATTCATACTTTATGCAAAGCTCCTATCATGAACATGCTTACTAAACATTATTAGATTCAAGTCAAGTAAGAATAGAAGGATAAGATGGGATTATATACAACCTTACTACCTACACCACCATCCCCCACTTAGGGTAAACCCAATTAAAAGCAACTTAGCCCAACCTCAAGAGGATCTTAACTCAATAACCTTCATTTTTCATCATTTAAAGGTGCTTACCTACTTTAGAAAGAATTATAGTCAGTCAACCAAGGCATTTAAAACATTATTAACTATGCAAATTATCCCCCAATTTTCAAGTAAGGCCATACTATTAAACCATATAATGTTGTAACAATACAATAGACACAAAGGTTGTAGAACATTAGGGGAAAACAACAAGGAGACTTTGTCATAAGGACACTTTGTTTTCTTTTAATATTTATAGTAAGGTAACTTCAAGGTCAATTAAACCCACATCATCACCCTACCAAGATAAAAATACTACCTTCACACCTAGGATCAATTTATACAAAGGACTCCAATCCATACAAATTAATCATAAAGGTTCACACATATAAACAAAGGTAGCATTTGAACCATTATACAAATACTTAGGCAACCTGCTTCCATAAGTAGTCACTAAGAATTTCAGACTCAAATCATAACACTAGGCTACCATCATGAAAAACCATATAGTAGCATACCATTCCAAAAAGAAACTCATTTTAACCATAACAACTTCTAACATGCTTTAACTATATCATGACACAAATGCTCAACATAACATGCTATTTCACATAATTTTCATGTATGTATAGCCACAAGGAAAATATATCATCAAAGCATACCAAAATTCTCCTTCACACATACTCATGAAATCATAAAACCAAGATAAGCATCAAAGCTCACCTTTTATCCCTCAATCATATAGATACTATCTCATTCAAGCAATCATATATCTAAAAGAGTACTGGACAAGAAAACATAGAGAGAGATCCTATAGAGTTAAGATCTATGGCATAACATGAGATTGATGAAGAAAGGAAACTCTATCGTCCAATAGCCTCTCGCTCAAAGATGTGCCGCGACTCAAACCAATGATCAAGACTCTACTAGATGTGACAATATGAGACTTTTGGAACCTAAAACAACTTTCATAAACCTAATGCTCTGATACGACGTTCGTCCCATCCCGAAAGCACCCCCTAGAAGTTACATGGCGTACTTCACCTCTCGGAGGTCCTATACAAGCCTATTTTAATCATTTATCTCATTCTCATAGGTAAATTTAGCAGAAAATTTAAAACTTTCTTAGAACATCATATTCTAGAACATTACTTATATATATATATATATATATATAAATATATATATATATATATAATATAATCTAACATAGTTAAATATTGTAGTCTCTTTTGCCATCCTAGACTCAACATCATAAGAGTACTTTAGGGACACGACCCATACAAGATAATACATAAGTACAATATAAAAGAACTTTACAATAAACCATAAGTAGGGAATCCGTGGAACATACGAACCCCTTCCCTTGAGCTTGGGAGTCACATATAAAGGTCCTCCATCAAAGAGACATCCTTTAATCATCTATAACCAACAATTTGTGTAAAAAGTAGAGAAAAATGGAGTTAGTACAAGAATGCACCATGTATGGAAACGATGCATTTAAAAGGGACATTTTTCTTGAAATTACTTCATGTCTTTTTGTGAAAACTTCATAAGCCTTTATATAATAAAATTTATATCATTCACATTAATCATATAGACATATTCCAAGTCAAAATATCATATAAAATCATTCATAGAATTTAATCCACATTTGGGGTCGCATTACTGTGAGCTATTTACACTTTACAGTGAACTTGTCACTTTTACAGTGAACCCTTTTTCTTCCTAATTCCTTATCCCACCAAGTAACCCTCTAGTGATACTTGGTTCAATGCATCACTTTAAGGACACAAGGAAGTCATACATGTAATCTAAATAAGCCAACACATACCATCATAGAAGCATAATACATCAAACACACATTTAAGTCAAGACTCTAATGGATTTACAGTAAGCTACATACACTTGCACATATATTCACTTCTCTTCACATATTTACATTATAAGACCTTACTCACATCCTACTCTAAGTCTAATAGTGCAATGTATATGTGAAGCCCCATAACCTCACACATACATAGTAAACCTATGATGAGACCACAAGCATTAACACTTTATTTCATACATCAACAAGTAAGTGAAGACAATGTCACCACTGGAGTTTAAACCCTAGTCGAAACCAGCGTTGTTGACCTCTTAGAGGTTGTAAACAAGCCTACATACGTCATTGTTACATCATCTAGGTTAATTCTAGCGGAAAATTAGAAAATTTAAGTTACTTGAAGTATACATAGACTTTATTGTAGGTATACGTTATACTCATATAAGATTTTGCTACTTTAGTTCATAATCTTTCACAACAACCATCTAATACCAAGATACTCAACTGAATTAAATAGTCATATCATAAAATATAAAGTAACCAGAATGGAACCAATACAATGTCTAAAAATACTAGCGAAAGAACTCCTAGTGGAACATAATCCACTAGCTCAAGCGTACAACTAAGCTATAATACAACGAGAATGGATACTCGAAAGCATGAGGGCCTACCATGTCCGGATAAATGCTCCACGTCCGGATAGCTTCAACATCGTCTGAAAAACTCTAGCGTCCACCTGTGCCTGCACCTAAAACTAAATAGTTGTATGAGATTAGTAAACCCTTGTACTAAGTATGGGTACATGCAAGTACACACCAAGGACATACATTGTTAAGAAGATCTCTCTCCTAACGATATGAGTTATGGAAATTCAAGTAAGTGGACTTACCAAATCGGATTAGGAAAGTCATGCAATGAGAGTAACATGCATCATCATACGTATCATATTGCACACAACACATAAAATATTGCATATAGCACATAACATATTGCATATCACACATATCATATCTAATTTCATTCATTCATATTCCATGAGACCTTGTGATCATGGACTTAACATTAGGACTTCCCAAAATGAGGGCTCACCATATGGGACCTCAACTAGGGAGCCTTCTTTATCAAACACAACGTCTTCTTCATTCATTTATACGTACTTCATTTCATTTCATTCATAGGCTAGTGTAAGCACCATATATATATATATATATATATATATCACAAGTAAATAAGTAGACCAGTCTGTTTTTCATCTTAAGACACAACTTAATAGAATTGAATAGGGACACGACCCCTTAACATTTAAGAGGGTTAACACTTGTCTATGGTGTAACGAATTGTACATAGGTATATAACTCGAAACCAAAAGCTATAACCTACGGGGGCACGTAGTTATGGAACATGTAGATTTCTTCTAGAAACCTTGACTTACTAGCTTGGAGGTTTTAATCTCATGAGACAACATCTATGTTGGAAACCCGAACACGTGAAAGTTCTTTTGTGGGAAGCCGGAATTACTACGTGAAGCCCCCACTTTCATTTGTCATGCTCACTATGTGCTAGTCTATAACTCCCATCATAAATATATTTAAGCGTATAGTGTATTAATTCATAAAGACGGCTTAGGGACTTACTCCATCATACATCATATATCGCAAAAGTATCTAAGATGAGAATGTACTTTTATCATAGACCCTACTTCATGTGAGAATTTCCTTTCACATATTCATACAATCATACATCATGTGTGTGTGCATACCATGTGAGATATACCTTCACATAACATCTCTAATCACACGTGTTCATAACTTCATTAATCATATACTTTACATGCATACAAATAGGTAATGATGCATAGGAGAACTATCCTTTTCTTAATCATCATGAATCTACCCTATTCTTTGATATGCATGAAGTGTATGTGTGTACATTGGTAAACACGATAACATAATGGCTTAACACCTAACATTGAGGAAGCCATCCTTTAAAGATTACAACACATGTACAAAATTTCCTCAAGTCTAAAGTCATACAAACATATAAATATTAGTACTATAGACTAGAACACTCACATTACATCATAGGAGACACTAAGATATTCAACACTATATTAGAAGACTCCTAGCCTACATTGATCAAACATTCATATCGGGTTTTATATAGGTAGGGGTGATGCTACAAGAGTACTCATCATCATTATGCATATAGACTACTCCTAACCCTAAGATGATCATCACATAAACACAACATTATCCACACACCTGGATCACACAACTAGTGTGGAAGACTACTCATATAAATTCACATAACATCAATTCACTTGGAACATGATAAATCACAACTAAATCCTTCAACTTCATAAACATGGAAATCATCATATCAATTCATCTTGCATCTTATTTTTTCAAGGCCATGATCATCAAACATAAACATGTAAAAGAATGTAAATACCTCCACCATAAGTGGA
Source organism: Solanum peruvianum (assembly GCA_027705065.1). Classification (NCBI taxonomy): domain Eukaryota; kingdom Viridiplantae; phylum Streptophyta; class Magnoliopsida; order Solanales; family Solanaceae; genus Solanum; species Solanum peruvianum. The sequence goes on from JAKWJD010001759.1 coordinate 33,721,901, forward strand.
CCATACAAATCATCACAATTCAATGTACATTCTAAGCTAATTAGATGAAATAGGTCAACTTATCAAATATACATGATAATGATCATCTTGATATTTTTCCAACAATTCATAACTAACTGACATGAAAAAATATATAACTAAGAAATTTATTACAATATAAACCTAATATAATAATCCTATAATCAAGATCACAAGACCCACATTATAGGCCAATTCGAGAAATTAGGAGGATCATGGGTTCTTCATGAAATTTAATTGAAATTCATAATTAAAATAATAATTAAACATAAATCTATCATTAGAAAGACTTTGAAATCAATATGACAATGAACCCATGGCTTTGAATTGGGAATTTTGGTCTTTGAAGCACTTTTTGAAAATCCTGATTGAACTCCTTAGATGAATGGATAACTATGTACCTTATTCAAGATAAAGACCACGAAAATATGAGAAACAAGCTCCATGAATCCACCTCCATAGCTTGTTCTTGAGTTTGGTCTTCAATGGAGGTTTTGGAGTTTTGAGAGAGAAGAAGGTTTTGGAATGCTTTATTTTCTTATTGGGTGTTGGGGTTTTTAATTTGGAAAGGGGTTAATAGGTCATATAAGCTGTTTATAACCGTTACCTAAAGTTACCAATACATTTGGACTTTTAGGCATGTCAAATCTAACTTTTTCTTTGAAATCTTCATTGGGGAACAAGTTCGCGATGCGGAGCTGTTCCCGCATGATTATTTTGAAGACAACTTGTGGGGCAGTTAAGTCTGCATTGTGTTCGTGAAGTCGACTAATTTTTTGGCCTAGGCAGGATCAAGTCTGCGACACGGACCAATTTCACCAAGGAACAAAATCATCGTTCTTGGGCAGCTTGTTGGCCCAAGGTTGGGTCCTCCTCAACGACTCTTTGGTTGGTCCTTGAGAATTTTTGCCTGGACATTTCCACCTCAATTTATCTCGTATCCATGTTAGGAATGTATCTCATGAATTTTAACTCAAAACAACACATAAGAGAAGCCAAAACTCACTAAAACAACAAACACGTTTAAAGGCAAAACTTTCAAATGTCTTGGACGTTTGACCTCCAAACCTCTTCAAACTTTATACACTGCCTTTTATTACTATAATTATTCATTCAAGTACATAATAAACTCTAACCAACGTGTTAGGATCTAATTCAACCTAGCTCATTTTGAGGGTGTAACAATACTCCCTCACTTGAAAATATTGTCCTCAAATGACATTTGAAACATTTTAAACACTTCCTTGGACTCAATGACTGTTATTGCAGCTGACAATACTTCAACATATTATCAAACAATATTCAATGAATCAAACTTACAAGGGAAACCAACTTCATACTAACATGCAACCAAAGCAACATAAACAAACATAGGATACTTCTACAATTCTTTCCGTACATACATATTTCTTTATATTCATTTGCATTTGGAGGAACTACCTTCTCTAAAATTAGGCATTTTAATTATTTAACCACATGGTTTAACATACTATGGATTTCAATTTCACACTTATGGATAATCCATACTTCACTCATGCTAAAATTTTGGAAAAATTCATTTGGTTGCACAAGAATCATGAATAATGTAGATCAACTATGATCTTAATATTCTAGACATAACACCATCAAGGTAATATATGACATTACCATGCTTAGCATTGTTAAAGGAGGAACTACCTTCTCCTAGTCACAACGTATACACATGGTATCATAGAGTTCATTTAAAATCAATGCATAAAGGTTAATTAATATTAAGAAGGACTTCTTTACTCCAAACCACATTGTGCTTATAATAACATCCTTATGAAATCAACATGTTAGTTCACACCAAGAACATCACAACATTAGGAAGTAAATTTATAGATTTCTATTTCTAGAACATCACTATCTTTAATAAGCACGCATCATTTAGGGAAATTTTTCACAATTTAAAGGTACACAAAAAAACATAGGCTAGACAAACCATCACTCCTCAAGAGTGAGCCTATAGTAACACTCCGTAAATCTAAAAAGTCACATATTTTTCAAAGAGACTCATTTCATCTCATTTAAAAGAGACTCAACTTCTCATTGTGATGCTAAGGCATCACACATTTAAGTGACACAAAGCATGCTCACTACACTGTCTTAAGATATCAAATTCCACATTTATCATATAAGGATGCACGACAACATGTGCAACATGAAAATTTATCAAAATTTCCTTTTTCATGCAATAATGACCTTTCATAATATGTATGACACAATTTTATTTACGACATCCATAACATATGTAGAAAATGCAACTTAACCATTTATGCAAACTCCTATCATGAACAAGCGAACTAGGAACTCTTGGATTTCAAGCTTGAGCAAGAATAGATTTAAATTATAGGGATATCTACAACCTTACTACTCAAATAGTCCTCCCCCATGTATGATAAACCTATTAAAGAGAAACTCATCTCAACTCTAGGGGAATTTTTGCTTACCATCCTTATTGACTAAGCACATCATCCATTTCTTGGGATCTAAGCTTATGAACACCGTTCTTACCATCACTACAAAATGATTTTTCAACCTAGAGATGTTCAAGGGAAATCAACATAGGAATATTGATGTCATTTAAAATAATATTATCTATGCACATTATCCCTCACTTGGGGTAAGCCTAATCACATCATTCCCTTAAACACCAAGATCTAGGCAAGTCAAGGTTAACTTGCAAGGTTCATCAACAAACCATGCCTAAGTAAAATATAATCACTTCCTCAATTGACCATACTTAAATTCAAGCTTAAATGAAAACTAAGCACTTCTAAGTAAGTCAACCCAAATTCTCTCGTTCTCTTCAGGAGCTATGAGGTACATGACATGCATCCCCCTAAGTCACCTTACGGTAACATATTTCAAACTTAAGTAACAAAAACCCTTTTTACCCTTGTTCCCCACTGTTAGAATAGGTTCATAGAGGGAATCATTAACTAGTCATAAGGGCTCTCCCATTAGATGGCATGCTTCACAATCACCTTACAAGGTTCAACAAAGTATCTCCACTCCTTAGGAGCAAGCCTATACAAATGATTCCAATCCACAAAAGGAAAACTATGAAGCAATTCCCATATACAAAGGCAACATTCGTCTTACTCACTATTTACCACATTCTCCAAGACTTTTCAAGCCTATATCATACAATATCATTCCCCATAAATCACTTAAAGCCATAAATGGCATCACATCAACATATACTAAATTCACCTTCACAAATTCTCATCAAACCATAAAACCAAGGTAAGTACCGACAAATCACCTTTTATCCCTCATGCATTGAGACATCATCCAAATCTAAGCAACCACATCTAAAAGACCACCGGCCAAGGAAACATAAGAGAGAGATCATATAGAGGTAAGTTCTATGGAATGGAAGGAGAATAGTGAAGAAGGGAAACTCTATTGTCATATAACCTCTCACTCATAGGTGTGTCGCGACTCACCACTGATGAACGAGACTCTACTAGACATGGCAATACAAGACTTTGACAACTAAGGACAAAATCCAAAACCTTGTGGTCTGATACAAATTTTGTTATGACTCGGGGGTATACCCTACAAGTTATGGTATCCTCAAATTGTGACATAGATTACTCGACCTCTTGGAGGTCTTATACAAGACATTAGACATTTTTCATTGCATAATTGTACAAGTAGCGGAAATATTAAAAAATTCATAGCACATCATATACTAGAATCATCACTCTCTCTAAATATAAAATATCATAAGTACATAAGTAGACTAAGTCTCTTTGCCATCTTAAGACAAATTTAATATAATAGAATAGGGACACGACCCTTAATAACATAAAATATAAGTCTAGAGTATTATATTAACTTAAAGAAACATCTTAACATAGGAAACTGTTGAATCATAAGGGTTCCTTTACTTGAAATTGGGAGATTTATCAAAGCTCTTCACTTAGGAGAAATCCTCTATCCATCAACACCTACACTTTGTGTAAAAAGATGAAGAAAAATAGTATTAGTACAAGAATACACTACGTATAACAACCATGAAAACACATGCATTTAAAGAGGACATTTCATTTGTAATCATGTAACATGTCATTTTAGTAAATTCATGAACATAGGAACATTTAAGCACAATATAGTTCAAATAGCTCATATAGACATGGATACAACTCAGAATAGAACAGAAATTCATTTATCATACTTTCAAGCATATTGAATACATATAATACATTACCTCTCTTTTGTTTTCCTTCTTTCCTTAAGTAACGCTCAAGTGTACATAGTACAAATATAGCACATTGAGGTCATCTTACAATAGTATTTCATAGATCTGCTTCATAAACAGAAACACAGATACTCATAAGTCATAAGCACATCATAAACATAAGCTTCACATAAACACCAACATCTAAGACAACACCTAAGTCACACTAGTACAATATGTTGGTAGCATCCCATAATACTGCATCCACTATGTGTACCTACGAAGTAAGTCTAAACTAGGCATAACATACTTAACAAGTCATAACACTTTTATTTATAACTAAACATAAGGCCAGATACTTCATAGCATTTATAAGCAATCTTTCCTTTACTACAACCTTAGTCATAACTCCTTTAGTTCATGTCATAAGTAAACCACTCTCACAATTCCTTCACAATCTTACTCGTGAAATGCACACATGGAGTCTCATACACCCAACCCCACATATACTAAGTAAAATACTTCAGAATCCATAAGTGAAATTCACACACATACACATAATTCATGTCTTTACATAGTACTTAACATGTATGAATACAAGTCATACGTAGTTAACACAAGTCTTACTTTCATACATGTACGAATCTTATCCTTTCTTGAAGTTCACTAGTGCAATGCATGGGTAGGGGCCATAATCCTACCTATACTAAGTAATCTCTTCAAAAAGTTGTGATTAGAGTCCATTATCTTATCTTAGTTGATTTTTTCCTTTGGGGGACTTAGCCATAACTGACATTGCATAAGTGAGCTACATTGAATCCGGTGTTTTACTCTCAGACCGAAAAGAGAGGGTTAAGGCTTGCTAAGGTATAACTAATCATACATAATAGCTTTTGTTATAACCCAAAGTACTCCCTAGGCGTAACCGGCGTTGTTGTCCTTTAAGAGGACTAAGACAAGCCTCTTAGCATTAGTCGTCACATATCATAGGTCAAAAACAAAGATAAATTTAAAAAATTGCATATATACGCAATGAGGTTTACACAGACCTCTACATAGGAAGCATACATAGGCTCTCACTTAACATTTAACAACAACATAGTCTGATAGTTTGTCTCACATTTAACCTCTTAAAGAATAAATCACAATAGTTTGGGCATAGCCCTATAGTCTATTACAATATGCCATATAGGCTACAATGAAGTTTTGACATGAGATAGAATAATTGTTTCAAACATAGAGTACAAAAACTTATAATACATGAGGAGTGGTTCTATCATCGGAAATCCTGAGGACTCACCAATTCACTTAGGAAGGAGACAAGTTTTTGTCTTACATGACCACAAATCTCCTCAATGGACTGGATCTAAAATAATTAGGGGAAAAGTAAGAATTATTGGTTAGTACAAAACACATGTACTAAGTATGGCTCCTATTAACAATAGACTTCAATGCATGAGAAAAATACAATTTAGTCAAAACCATGCTTTCCATCAATTTAACTCAATATGCATATATAAGAAGATTAATAAGTTAATTCAACATAATAGCAATACAACATGTAGATCAATGAAGATATACTCTTGCAATGCCAAAGATGGAAACCCATAATTCCCATCCAAGGCTAAATATCATATTAAACAACCCACTTCATAGATACAACATATATTCATAACGCGCTTATACATCAATACTTACTCAGAACTTATTAACATTACCTTAATCATAATGATAATCATAAATGAACACAACTAGAAACATCTCTTTGGATCCCACATGTGCAATGTGTAAGAGAAGTCCCATACCCTCCCTCACACTATGTAGTAGCCTTTAAGATGACCCTAATAAGAGTTCACATGCATACTTGTTCATTACTTTTACATTAGGGAAAGAAGTGAAATAAATGACATGATACCATGTGATATACACGGAATCCGATGTTCTACTACAAACCCTAAAAGCGAAGGTTAACAATTGCCTAAGGTGCAACCATTCATATAAAGCTATGTAGGTAGATGCACTAAGCTAGAGTCGTATACAGGCACATAGTTAAGGGTCAAGGAGATTGTTTCTAGAAACCATGACTTACTAACTTGGAGGTTTCCATAACATGCGACAACATATAATTAGGGAATCGGGAACGTGAGCCAACCCATGTGGGAAGCTGGACTTACTAATGTGGGACCTCTTTCTCATTTACATTCCCTTTTGGTGCTAAGCAATTATTCCCTTTAGTAATCATAATACTCATTATATAAGATCACATTAGTCTCCTCTAGACCCCTATGTGAACATCTTATCATAATATCTCATAGGTTTTCATATGTGAGAACTATCCTTTCACTTTAGAAACCACATACAAGTAAGTAAATCTTTTGCTTAACACATTATTATAATCATGAGAAACTACTTTTAATCATATAATAATCGTCTTTTCATACCTACATAATTCATGTCTAATTCAATGTCTTAGTCTTAAGGATGAGGAATTTCTAGAATAAAAACCACAACCACATATTAGACAAAGGAGAATTACTATCTATGTAACGCATAATTTATAATTGAACCCATGAAGAATCAATCAACATACCTCTTTGTCCCTTCAAGAAACTTCATACGTCCATTAAGAAGAATACTTAACCAATTGCATAAACGAGGTAATTTCAATAAGTAATTGCATAATTAACAATAATGTAGTCAATCCAAATATTAATAATCTTCACCATTCTCCATATCGATTTCAAGGTTTTCATGAAATTGGGGGAAAGACATGGGTATAGGGAAATATCAAAGGAAATCATAAATTAACCATAAATATATACTTAAACAACCTTTTTAATCACAATTAACAACAACTGATTCATATTTTTTCCCAAAGAAGACCCATATGTAGAAGAAAAACGTAGATTTGGGAGATTTTAGAAATCATCTTTTGGAGGGACATTTTGGGGAAAGGAATCCCAAGAGTTAAATAAAACATACCTTAATGAATATTAATCCAAGAAATTAATTTGAAATATTTTAAGGCTTGATCTTAGTCTTCGAGCTCTATTGGTCTTCAATGGAGTCTTGGAGGAAGAAAGAAAATTTGCTAGAGAGAGAGATTTTTGAGTTTAACTTGTTGGACTTGTTTTGAGTGATAAAATCGACCTAAAACTGACCCTAAGAAATTATATAGTCACCCATTATATACCCAAAATACCCATAACTTTAATATGTTTATTGTGAAGTCAAAACACCCAAAATACGACTTTTACGATATATGGGAAGTAGGTGCACGTCGCGAGGCTAATGCCCCAATTTATTTTCAAAATATTAGCTGAGGAAGTAGGGTCCGTATAATCCCCACATTGCGAGGCAACCTTTAGATTCCCACGTGATGGCTGCGCGACGCACAGCAGCCAGCAGAATCTGCCTGCGCCGCATACTGCCTTGGCAGCTTACTCGCCCAACTTCGGGTCATCCCCAAGGATCCCTTCGGTGGTCATTCGGGTGAGGTGACTGTAAGTTTTTAACCTTTGTAATACATTCTACCTATTCAAAGTATTTTTACAAGTTTTGGACTTAATATGACCGTCCAAACCTTCACCAAACATAGGGACGTCAACTAGTTGAATGTAGCAAGTTTCCGGACGTCAAGCCCTTTGTGTTATGCTATGGATCCAATACTTCTTAAACAATATATTTACTCTATTTTAGGTATAAAATAATCATTATAATACACATGAGACTCTAGTATAGGTCATGGAATTTCCGGTGTATTTCAATAAACCCCCCATTAGAAACATTCGTCCCTGAATTACACTCTAGACCCTTATAAGTGGAAGAGACTCAAGACTGACAACCCAACCAACAACAATATAATAGAATGAGTCACAGATCATTGAAGTAATAATTCACTCCTTTAAACATATAATCATATCCATAACACATAGGAACTTAATCAACAACATACCATATACATAAGTGAACTTTTAATATTACATAAGGAGGAACTACCTTCTCTATTTAAATATGAGCTCAATATGACATAAAAGAGTTCACATATTGATTTATAATCAGAACAATATCCAATATGCTCATTATAATCTTCCACGAATACTTATAGCACAGAACAACCTTAAGTGAAAGCCAACTTAATACACATATTTCATGGAAAGAAATGAAGTTAACTTAGGCATGAATTTCTACTACAATATGCACATATTAGAAAAAACATGATAAGTTAAAGATTGTTCGTAATAATCATATAAGAAACAACTAACCTCAATCTTACCTAGTATTAAAGGGAAAAGATAAGGGTAACGGGACTTCATGTCGGCCTCGTCCTCTCATGTTGCGCCCTCAAAAAGGTAGTTCGTCCATAGAACATTTACGGAGAAAACCTACTTATGCCTTAATTTATTAACTTGGCGATCCAATATTTCAATCAGGACCTCTTGAAAAGAATGGTCCTCTTTTACCCCTAAGCCTTATAAAAGAAGAATGGAAACCGGATTACATGTACACTTTTTAAGCATAGAAACATGGAACACCGGATGAATCACGGCCATATCATTTGGAAACTTTCACTCATAGGAAACACTCCCAACTAGCATCAAAATATCATACGGTACCACATAACGAGGACTAAGTTTCCCTTTCTTTCCAAACCTCATCACCCATTTCATGAGAAATTTTTAGATACACCCAATCTCCAACTTTGAATTCAAGGCCCCACTTTCTATTATCGTCATAAGATTTTTTCCAACTTTTAGGTGTTTTTAGTCTATGTGTTATAACTCGAACCTTCTCGAGGGCTTCAAAACCAAATAGGAACCAAGTAGAGCAAACTCACCTACCTTATGCCAATCAACCAGGGATCTTCAACTTCTCCCATAAAGTGCTTCGAAGGGTGCCATTAAGATGGTCGAACGGTTACTATTCTTGTAGGAGAACTGTATCAAAGATAGTTGGTCATCCCAATAATCTTTGATGTCAATGTCACATGCCCTGAACATATCGTCAAGAGTTTGAATGGTTTGTTCCACTTGTCCATCCGTCTTGGGATAAGTTCACCTTCGCCAATTTGGTTAGCCTTCCAAAAATGAGAGGCTAATTCAGTGCCTCTATCTGAAGTGATAGACAAAGGGGATCCATGTATCTTCACTATTTCTTTGAGGTATAATTTAGCATAATCCTCCACTGAGAAAATGTCTTTGACGGGGAGGAAATGTGTCGACTTTGTCAGCCTATCCACAATGACCCATATCGAATCATGTTGTCTTCTAGTATGAGGCATCCTTACTACGAAGTCTATCTTAATATCTTCCAATTTCTATGTACGAATATCTGTATGTTGAAACAAGACACCCGGCCTTTGATGCTACGCTTTTACTTGTTGGTAGTTTTGATATTTTGCAACAAAATCCGGTATGTCCCTTTTAATACCATTCTGCCAAAAAGTTTCTCATTAATCACGACACATCTTTGTGGGACCCGGATGAATGGAATACCGGGATTCATGAGCCTCTTCCATGATCATTTCACTTAAGCCATCCACATCTGGTACAGACAACCTTCCTTTGTGCCTAAGCACCCCATCTTCTCCTTGAGAGAAAGACTCATTAGACTTACTAAGTACGGTTTCCTTCAACTCCGTCAATAGAGGATCAAGGTGTTGCTTGGACATCACTCTAACTACTAATGATGACTCGGATTTGTGGCAAACCACGAAACCTCGCATTGGAGAGTCTTCTAGTCGGACACCTACATGAGCCAACCTATGAACCTTTTTACTAACTTTTTCTTTTCATCAACCACATGAGTCACACTACTCATATACACTCTACTCAAAGAATCCGCTACCCCATTACCTTTTCTGGGATGGTAAAGGACACTAATGTCATAGTCATTAAAAAGTTCTAACCATTCTTTTTGACGTAGGTTCACATCTTTTGGGTAAACACATATTGTAAACTCTTGTGATTGGTTAATATATCAACATGTACCACATATATATAATGCCTCCAAATTTTCCATACAAATACCACGGACGCAAGCTCAAGGTCATGAGTTGGGTAATTCTTCTCATGAGGCTTGAGTTGCGTCGAAGCATACGTTTTGACTTTGTCGAGTTGCATGAGAACACGTACTAGACCCACTCGGGAAGCTTCACAATTAACCACTAACCCTTTGGTTCCCTCTAGTAAAGTCAACACCGCAGTAAAGGTGAGTCTATCCTTCAATAATTGGAATCTTTTTTACAAGATTCTGACCATTTGATCTTAGACTTCTTTAGATTTAAGGTCTTTAAGAGATGCGATAGACGAAAGTCCCTCAACGAACTTCCTATAGTAACTGGTCAACCTTATAAAACTTCGGATATCGGTGGGATTCAAAGGTCTAGGCCAACTAATGACCACTTCCGTGTTCCTTAGATCAGCCTCTACCCTTTAATTGGAGACAATTTGACTAATAAATGCATATGATTTTAACCAAAACTCTCATACGCTAAACTTAGAAAAAAGTTGGTTATCCTTGATAACTTGCAAACCTATCCTAAAGTGGTTCATCTGGTCATTCTCACTTCCAGGGTATATCAAAATGTCATTAATTAATAAAATCACAAACAAATCAAGAAATTTTCTAAAAACTCGATTCATAAGATCCATGAAAGTTGTCGTGGAATTTGTTAGACCAAATGACATAACTAGGACTTCAAAGGGACCATATCTCATTCGGAATGTCGTTTTAAGAATATTAACCTCCCTCACTCTATGTCGGTGATAACCCAACCTTAAGTTAATCTTTGAAAAGTAACTCGATCCTTGTAGTTGATCAAACAAGTCATCAACCCTAGGGAGAGGGTACTTATTCTTTAGGGTGACTTTGTTCAATTAACGATAGTCGATACACATTCTCAAAGACCTAACCTTCATCTTCACAAACAACAACGGTCACCCCATGAAGATATTCTTGGTTAACTCTTATCTAGCAAATCCTTCAGTTGAACATTTAGTTTTTTCAACTAAATCGGGGCCATCCTATAAGGAGATATTTAAATAGTTTGTGTATCCAGCAATAAAATATATGCCGAAGTCAATCTCCCGTTTGGGAGGGATTCCAGGAAGGTCATCGGGAAAGACTAGGGCTGGCAAGGGGACTGGGCGAAGGGACGGGACGGGGGAAGGGGAGAGGGGATTTGATGCGGGACCGGGATTGGGGGGACAAAAATAGGTCCCATAGCGTCCCAATATCTATACGGGATGGGATGGGATTTGGGGGGACGGGACGGCATGGGACGGGGGATTTTTTTTAAATACTTATATATTTTTATTGAAATTACACGTCTTTAGCTAAAAAATTTAAATTTAATTTTTGATTTTCAAATATCAAAAAAAAAATTCAAATTTAAAGTTTCAATTTTCAAATTTAAAGATTAATGTTTCAAGTTTCAATTTTCAACTTTAAAGTTTTAAATTTCAAATTTGAGAAGTTTAAATGTGTAATTTAAATATTTTAAAGTAATGTAAATTGTAAACTTTAAATTAAGTATTTTAAAATTTGTTTAGTACTTTAGTATATATTTAATTGTATATATTTAAATTAAAATGCAAAACAATAATTGTATAGAAAAACATGAACAAAAGTTAAAACCTTCAAATATATTCAATAGAACTTAGAAGTTAAAATTAACAAATATTAGTGGAGTAACTAACTACGCAGCCACCTTTTAGGAAGAATTTTATTTCAATAAGTTCTCATACGTAAAACTAATATTTGTTACAGATATTAGATGAGTAACTAATTTTACACAGCCCATTTCTAGGAAGGGTTCTGTTTCAATTAGTTCTTGAATGCAATCTAAAAATATATGTTTTCTCCTTTCAAATTTAATTCTAATTGTCACATCATATGGATGGTTATATACTCCAGTGTTGGCAAACTTGCTAGAAATTCTTGTGCCTCTAATTCATCATCACAACATTCAATTTGTGTTTTGATCCAACTTGCTTATTTTTTACTTAACTTTGGCAAATTGTTATTCCTCCTTTCAGCATTGCACCAGTCTCTAAAAACAACTGTTGTTTCCAAACTGTCTTCAGCCAATGAATGTCTATGATAACCAATTTGAAACCTTGCCACACTGAATGCAGCCTCTGATGCAACTGATGAAACTTGAATAGCTAGAACATCACGAACCATGTTTCTCAAAGTTGGAAATGCATCGCTTCGCCTACTCCACTATCCTAATAGATCTTTATTGCCATCTTTGATTTCCAATACTTCTAAATAATGATTAAGATATTCTTCAAAATCATCACGGTTTGTAGAATTAAGACCAAGAAAACCTCGCATATAACATGAAATTGGAAGTGAAAAATCAGTCTCAACATTAGAAGTTTGACCAAATTCTCCTTGAAAATTTTCCGCAGTTCTATTTTTTTCATACAACAGTTCTGCTTCTACTTTTATGCTAGACTTACACGTTTGACAATTTGGAATTTCTCCCGGTAAAATTTCTAAAGATTCAGAAAAAGCGTAAACAAGGCCTTGCACACCTTGTAAATTTTAAGCAGGATGAAGTAAAGTAGCCGTTAAAAAAACTTGACGAATAGGAAAAAAATATTTTTAAAATTTTTAAATCATACCTTCAATTGCAACTCTAAATTTATCTATTTTTTTATATTGACATAATTGAATTGAAAGAGCACGAATATTTATTAATATGGATGAAATAGTAGGATAAGAAATTCCCGAAAACATGGTAGTAGCATCATTAAAAAGTCTTTAAAATTGTAATAGTTCTTTAGTTTCTTCCCAATCTTCATCACAAATTCTATCTAGGGGTCAGTATTATGAGCATTATAAACCAATTGTATGGGTCTTCTATATTTGTAAGCAACAGAAAGCATTTCGTAAAGAGAATTCCACCTTGTTTTAATATGCTTTGGTATTTTTCTAGGTGACAATTCACATAGTAAACAACGCTCATTAAATTCCCTAACTCTAGAAGCATTGTTTGTATGAAAAATATCTAGGTAATAACATATTAAACTTTTACCCTACCACAATCAAATAATGAAATACCATCTTGTACAACTAAATTTAATATATGTGCAACACATCTAACATGAAAAACATTATTGTCAATTGGACATAATCTAACATTTAACATTTTAGCAGCTTTTGTATTATTAGATTCATTATCTAATGTGACATACATTATTTTATATATAATCATGTAATAATCTAAAACACTTAAAATATTTGAAGCTAATATGCACCACTTTTTTTCTCTATACATAGTTTATAGCTTATAATTTATTTGTAAATTCCAATTATGATCAATCCAATGTGCAGTAATAGTTAAATAATCATTTCCATTAATACTACGACCAATGTCCAATGTTATAGACAGTCTACTATCTAATATGCTAAATATAAAACAAAGAAATTGACAATGTTTACCTTAATATTCAAATACATCTGATTTAACAGTATTTCATGAAAAGCCTCTATAATCCGGATTATAAGTTTGTTGAATATATTCAATAAAACTAGGATTCAAAGGAAAATTATAAGGCAAACTACAAAAAGAAACCATTTTAGCTAAATTTTCGCGATCTAATTCCTTATTATATTTACGTTGTGTTATTGGACCATTGGGGTTAAAAGGATCTAATGTTCCTTAAACCATGATAGAAGCCCCTATCGATGCATTACCGATATTATCTAATTCATTAATTGAAATTCCCTTTTTCTATTGGCTAATTCTTTAGCTTCTTTATATTGAATCGACACACAAGATAACAAATGTCTATTTAATCCCCCCGTTCCACCTTGACCCCCACCTTGTTTAGGTGTAAAAGGTTGCTTACACTTATTACAAATAGCAAAACTATTTTCTTTATCGAAAGTCATATATTTCAACACAATAGAAGTTTTAGGTCGTTGATACTTCACCTTCTCCCTTGTGGGAGGTATAAGGAGTGGATGTCCAAAATTTTGCTCCGGTAAATTGATAGCCTCATTTTTAACTTCTGTCACTGGACTAGTAGGTGTTTCTTCTAACTCCTCTTCTCGCAAATCAGTTTCTACTTCTTTATGTGAATTTTCATCAACATTAGGATTAATATTACCATAACTTCGTTCTAAACTTTCATGATCGAGTTGAACATTTGAATCAATATCATAAGGAGAATCATCAACATAAGTAAAATCATTTAGGATAAATCTAAATCTACTCGTTGATTTAGATGAAGTACTGCCACTTTTACTACTCTATTTTCCTTTACAATTTGTTCTACCAAAATTAAATAATTTAAAAAGTCTACTTTGTTCGTTATCTTGTGCTTTCTCTTTTCCTTTACCGCTATTGTTTTTCCTAGAACTCATACTTAATTATATATATATATATTATGTGTAATATAAAAATAATAATAACACAAAAGTAAAGACGAATAATAAAATATAAATATTATGAAACTAATGTACCAAACGGCTGCGTTAATAGCAGACGTTAAATCGATTGTTGAAGCTTGTGGTTTGTTATAACTTGTAATTTGTAACTCCAACCAATACTTGATAACAAATATGAGATAATATAATTATATTTATTGATATAATATGAAAATTTTGAATTGAAAATTGAAAAATATGGATTCCAATAATATGAAAATTAAAATGGAATAGAAATTAAGATTGACACTTTGAGAGTTGAGAGGATATAGAAAATAGATGAGATAAATGAGAATAGATTATTTTGAAAGAAATAGTAGGGGATAGGTGTATTTATAATATTAAAAATAGGTTAAAGTGTATTTATTATAACTTGAGTGTTTACAATAAAGTTTTAAAAGTAGGGGGTGTTAGGGGGGTTTGGGAACACAGAAAGGGGCAAATATTCGTTCGGGGGCCCACTAGTCGTTTCCCCAACGTATCTAAAAGATTCATTTTTTTAAAATTTAAAATTAAAAAAAAATGAAAAAAAACAGAGGGATCCCACGAACCGGACAGAACATGGCCGGGTCGACCGTGACACAGGGGTGAACCGGCCCCTGACCGGTCCGCTCATCCCCCACCACTTAAACCCCCTAAACCCTAGGGTATGGGCCGGGTTCAAAACGGGGCGGGGCGGACGCGGGCCGGGGTGGGCCATCCCGGTCCCCCTGCCACACCTACCCATATGCAAGAAATGTCGTCAAATGATGAATGGGGCTTCAAAATCAGGTTCTAAGTCTAAGACCACAAAATCTACAAAAAAAAAATTAACCTACTTTAATTCTACCACCCCCTTTAGCCTAGCTATGGATCTACCACGAGTTGGTGAACAACAGTGGTTCTTTTTGGACTACACAACCCAAGATTGTGATACAAATATACTGGCATTTGATTTATTCTTTTACCCAAATAACATAACTCCCGGGCTTTAACATTGTGCCCAATATTAATTTTCACAGTAAAACTACCAGGATATTTTAACTTTGTGTGAAGTCTATTATGGATCTTTGACTTGCACTCCTTTGTAAGTGCTCCAGTTTCATACACCATGAGCCTCTTCTTTCTCGCCACAATGCCCTTCGCGTATTTAGCATACTTTGAGATACCCTGCAAAATTTCAACCAAAGGTAGATTAATATGAACGTATTTAAGAAGTAAAAAAAATTTACTAAAACATTCATCTTGATGCTTCTTATTCATCCCTTGCGGACACAGAGGTGGTAAATTTTTTTTAGGCGTGGGAGCCTCAACATTGGATCTTTTAACTACCTCTTCCACTTTGTTTTCTATTGTTTTTACCTTAGTGTCTCTTTTCTTTTGAGCTATTTCTCTAATTTCAGGCCAATTTTAGTTCTTATTGCATTAAGTTGCTTTGGGTTTTGCTTAGTATCACTAGGCATCCAACCTTGGGGACGCAGGTTCAATGAATTAGCCACTCGCAACTTGTTTTTCTAAACTCATTTGAAACATGTGGATGTTTCAGATGTTCTTATTCTATTTATCTATTTTAGCACTTAACTTGGTCCCCATTTCATTCATGATATTTTGGTATAGTTATTTATTGTTCATCCCCCCTTTTTGTATAATCGAATTTATACATTGGTTGGAATTTTTATTTTGCTGCCCAGCCCTTTATGTACACTATTGACTTGCCCCTTGTGCTTGATTTTTGTTTTGGTTCCCTCCCCAAGGGAAGTTAGTATGGCTCCCCGAACTAGGATTGTAACTATTAAATAATTTTTTTAGCCTTGTACCCTTTGTGCATTCCGCGCATAATTTAAAAAATTGGGGTTTACATCACATCTCTCAGCGTCATGGGTTCCAGTAGAATATACCTCACACCAATTTGATGCTAATTCTACCACATTTACCTGTTGTTGGCTTAGAGATAACTATTTAAATTGTAGGGTCATGCTATGTTGCATTGCATCTAGTTTCACATTTAAAGTAGTATCTTGGTCTATATCTTAGATCCCTGCAGCTTTTTGCATTATTGTTCTAGAAATTTACCCCTCATAACCTTGGTTCCCTTCAAAATTTTTATCAAGTAACTCAAAGAACACTTCACCTGTTATGGATACCGTTTGTCCATCTGCTGCACTTTTAAGAAGAGCCCAAGCATTATATTCTAAATTCTCAAAGAAAGTTTGAGCGAGTATCTCATTAGTTTGCATATGGTGTTGGAAATAATTCAACATTTGTGTGAAGCGCGTCCATGCTTGGTATATGTCTTCCCCATGCTTTTGAGAAAAATTTATTATCTCACCCCTCAGTTTAACAGTTTCTCATATGGGAAGAATCCACTCAAGAACTTCTTTGATAAACAATGCCAAGTAGTTATGGTGTTTTGTGGTTTAGAGTCTAATCGTCGCCTTGTGGCTCCATATGTCTTGTTAGAATCCAATTGGAAGGTATGTACAAGTTATATCAATGAAATTTCTAAGATGGATTTGAGGATATTCATGGGGGAGACCACTGAACTGCCGATTACAATGTAGGTTTTGTACCATATTCTACTTATATTAAAATCTACCCCCCAGTTGATGTTTACTAATACTAGATGCCAAATTGGCAGGGAATGGGACTTCCACATCTCGCGCTGTTCATGCAGGAATAATAGGGAAATGAGGGGTTACTCCTTGTTTATAAAAAAATTTCAGATTATTAGGAACCATTGTCTTATTCACATCTTACCAATTTTCTTGATGATCATTACCACGATTTTTCGGAGGTCCTAGCCCTAATTGCTTTTCCCTTGATTCATTTTTTTACCTTGATGTAGAACTCTTTCAAGTTCATTGTTAGGGAAAACCATATATACTTTCCAAGAAAGACTTGGAAGCCAAATGCCTGAAATAAAGAAGCAAAAATCAAGTAAATAATACCTGAATATTCTAATTTTAGATTTAAGAAGATTGAATATAAGTAAATTTGTAAGTCGTCCGCAGCAGTGCAAGAAATATATATCTCCTGTAACGACCTGTTTAGTCGTTTTGAGTAGAAGATTTTATTTCTGGAAAACTGGCTGAGATGACGGACCCCACGACGGACCGTCATGGGCACGACGGACCGTTGCAGGGTCTCGTCTCAAAACACTTAGAAATTCTGAAAATTGGGTACTGAAATCGACTCTATGAACTTCGTAACGACATGGCAGGACGGACCGTCGTGGGCACGACGGACCGTCACAGACCCTTTAAGGAAATTGGGTCTCTGAACTCTGTGACGGAGAAGCAGGACGGACCCTCGCAGGCACGACGGGCCGTCACAGACTGCGTAATCCCAGTCTGGGTCGGATTTCTTTAAGTGATTTAAGGGACATTTTTGACTATTCCTGCGTTAATTATAAAGAAAGTGGGATAATAATAATAAGTCTAATTACTTGGGGGTTAAAAGAGGTAACGTTGAGTTAATTAGTGGGTTATTATTGCCATCTTTTATACTTAATTATATGCTAATTAGGGTAAAAGAAAGAGGGTTTGGATAAAGAAAATAGAAAGAACAAAGAGAAAGAGAGGATTGAACGAAGAGGAAAAACACAAAGCTTTGGGAAAATTCTTGCTTGATCACTAATCTTCGGTGGAGGTAGGTTATGGTTTTCATACTATTCGTAGTAAACTCTTAATAGCGAATGATATGTGTTAGTAGTATTGTAAACCCTTCTATATGCTTAATTGTATGCTTGCATGAATATGATTATGTAATTGTGAATAAAATAAGCATGATAAAGCTATTGAATCCCAAATCTTGAAAAGAAACCTAATCTACTTTGTTAATGATGATGCCTTGGTATAAAAGAAGGCTTGATGAACGAAAGTGGTGAGAATGGGATGTGCCAAAGACTGCCTTTCGAACCAGGTATGGGCATTACGAATTTGTAGTAATGTCTTTTGGTCTTGCGAATGCCCGTGCTACGTTCATGAGCTTGATGAATGAGATTTTTAAGCCATATCTGGATCTCTTTGCGATCGTATTTATTGATGATATACTGATATACTCTAAAAGTAAGAAGGAACATGAGGAGCATTTGAGAATTGTATTGGAAATGTTGAGGGAGAAAAAGCTTTATGCCAAGTTCTCTAAGTGTGAGTTTTGGCTAGATGCAGTGTCCTTCTTGGGGCACGTGGTTTCTAAGGATGGAGTGATGGTGGATCCTTCTAAGATCGAGACAGTGAAGAATTGGGTAAGACCTACTAATGTGTCAGAAATAAGGAGCTTCGTTGGTTTAGCTAGCTACTACCGTCGATTTGTCAAGGGATT
The DNA here is from genome assembly GCA_027705065.1 of Solanum peruvianum. Classification (NCBI taxonomy): domain Eukaryota; kingdom Viridiplantae; phylum Streptophyta; class Magnoliopsida; order Solanales; family Solanaceae; genus Solanum; species Solanum peruvianum. The sequence continues at coordinate 33,740,874 of JAKWJD010001759.1, forward strand.
CTGTTCCATTGCCTCCCAATTGACGAACTTGACTAAGCAGAATGTTCCATTTGTATGGTCGGACGAATGTGAGGAAAGCTTTCAGAAGCTGAAGACTTTATTGACTACCGCACCTATCCTTACCTTGCCAGTAGAGGGTAAGAATTTCATTGTTTATTGTGATGCATCCTATTCCGGTTTGGGTTCAGTGCTAATGCAAGAGAAGAGTGTAATTGATTATGCTTCAAGATAATTAAAGGTGCATGAACATAACTATCCGACCCATGATTTGGAATTGGCTACGGTAGTGTTTGCATTAAAGCAATGGAGACACTATCTATATGGGGTTAAATGTGAGGTCTACACGGACCATCGTAGCCTACAGTATGTTTTTACTCGGAAGGATTTGAACTTGAGATAGAGGAGATTGATGGAACTACTGAAGGACTACGATATCACAATCTTGTATCATCCGGGTAAAGCTAATGTTGTGGCGGATGCTTTAAGTAGAAAGGCGGGAAGCATGGGAAGTCTAACTCACTTGCAAGCTTCTAGACGCCCATTGGCTAGAGAAGTTCAGATTCTGGCTGATGACCTTATGAGATTAGAAGTAAATGAGAAGGGAGGATTTTTAGCTTGTGTGGAGGCAAGATCTTCCTTCCTTGACAAGATCAAGGGAAAGTAGTTTAATGATCAGAAATTGATCCGGATCCGAGATAAAGTGTTGCAAGGAGAGGCTAAAGAAGCAACAATCGATGAGGAAGGTGTTTTGAGGATTAAGGGAAGGGTATGTGTACCCCGCGTTGATTATTTGACCAACACTATTCTGACAGAGGCTCATAGTTCAAGGTATTCTATACATCCGGGTGCAACCAAGATGTACCGTGACCTAAAACAACACTTTTGGTGGAGTAGAATGAAGCGCGACATTGTTGATTTTATTGCCAAATGTCCAAACTGTAAACATGTAAAGTATGAACACCAGAGGCCCGGAGGAACACTTCAGAGAATGCCCATTCCTGAATGGAAATGGGAGAGAATCGCAATGGACTTCGTGGTTGGTCTTCCAAAGACAATGAGTATGTATTACTCTATTTGGGTGATTGTTCATAGGTTAACTAAGTCTGCTCATTTCATTCCGGTCAAGGTGGCTTACAATGTCGAGAAGTTAGCTAAAATCTATATCTCAGAAATTGTTCGGTTGCATGGGGTTCCACTCTCCATCATATCAGATAGAGGTACGCAGTTTACTTCTAAGTTTTGGAAAACATTGCATGCGGAATTGGGTACTAGGTTGAACCTTAGTACTGCGTTCCATCCTCAGACCGATGGTCAGTCTGAGCGAACGATTCAAGTGTTGGAGGATATGCTTCATGCATGTGTGATAGAATTTTGTGGCCATTGGGATAACTTCTTACCCTTAGCGGATTTTTCATACAATAATATCTATCACTCAAGCATTGATATGGCTCCATTTGAAACATTGTATGGTAGGAGATGTAGGTCTCCCATTGGGTGGTTTGATGCATTTGAGGTTAGACCTTGGGGTACTGACCTTGGGTTGTTTGAGCAAGAAAAGCTTTTAGCGGCACAAAGAAGCCAAAAGAAATATGCAGATTGAAAGGTTAGAGACTTGGAGTTTATGGAGGGTGAGCAAGTCTTGCTGAAGGTTTCGCCCATGAAAGGGGTGATGCGGTTTGGTAAAAGAGGTAAACTAAGCCCAAGGTATATTGGTCCCTTTGAAGTACTTAAGCGAGTAGGTGAGGTGGCTTATGAGTTAGCCTTGCCTCCAGGGCTGTACGGAGTGCATCCGGTATTTCATGTGTCTATGTTGAAAAGATACCATGGGGATGGAAACTAAATCATTTGTTGGGATTCAGTCCTACTTGATAAAAATTTGTCTTCTGAGGAAGAGCCTGTTGCTATTTTAGATAGAGAAGTTCACAAGTTGAGGTCAAGGGAGATTGCATCCATCAAGGTGCAATGGAAGAATCGGCCGGTTGAAGAAGCCACTTGGGAGAAGGAGGCAGATATGCAAGAAAGATACGCACACCTGTTTAAAGATTCAGGTACCCCTTCTCGCCCTTGTTTTTCTTCTTGTGATCGTTCGAGGACGAACGATGGGTAAATTTGTATCTATTGTAACGACCTGTTTAGTCGTTTTGAGCAGCAAATTTTATTTCTGGAAAACTGGCTGAGACGATGGACCCCACGACGGACCGTCATGGGCACGACGGACCGTCGCAGGGTCTCGTCTCAAAACACTTAGAAATTCTGAAAATTGGGTACTTAAATCAACTCTCTGAACTTCGTAACGACAAAGAAGGACGGACCGTCGTGGGCACGACGGACCGTCACAGACCCTTCAAGGAAATTGGGTCTCTGAACTCTGTGACGGAGCAGCAGGACGGACCGTCGCAGGCACGACGGGCCGTCACAGACTGCGTAATCCCAGTCTGGGTCGGATTTCTTTAAGTGATTTAAGGGACGTTTTTGACTATTCCTCTTTAATTATAAAGAAAGTGGGATAATAATAATAAGTCTAATTACTTGGGGGTTAAAAGAGGTAACCTTGAGTTAATTAGTGGGTTATTATTGCCATCTTTTATACTTAATTATATGCTAATTAGGGTAAAAGAAAGAGGGTTTGGATAAAGAAAATAGAAAGAACAAAGAGAAAGAGAGGATTGAACGAAGAGGAAAAACACAAAGCTTTGGGAAAATTCTTGCTTAATCACTAATCTTTGGTGGAGGTAGGTTATGGTTTTCATACTATTCGTAGTAAACTCTTAATAGCGAATGATATGTGTTAGTACTATTGTAAACCCTTCTATATGCTTAATTGTATGCTTGCATGAATATGATTATGTAATTGTGAATAAATAAGCATGATGAAGCTATTGAATCCCAAATCTTGAAAAGAAACCTAATCTACTTTGTTAATGATGATGCCTTGGTATAAAAGAAGGCTTGATGAACGAAAGTGGTGAGATTAGGGGATCGGGTTCCACGTTCCGGTATAAGGATAGAAATAGAGGATCGGGTGCCACGTTCCGGTACCAGGATAGAATGAGGATCGGAGTGTCACGTTCCGACACTAGGATAGTATATGGATCGGGTGCCACGTTCCGGTACCAGGATAGAATGAGGATCGGAGTGTCACGTTCCGACACCAGGATAGTATATGGATCGGGTGCCACGTTCCAGTACCAGGATAGAATGAGGATCAGAGTGTCACGTTCCGACACCAGGATAGTATATGGATCGGGTGCCACGTTCCGGTACCAGGATAGTATATGAGGAGCGGAGTGTCACGTACCGACACGAGGGGAATAAATATAATGAATCTTGAAATATGTTAATAAATTCAATCTAATGAAACTAATTCCCAAATGAGTATGATGGGGAGGTGTGAGTCCTCATTGATGTGCTTGGTGTTATGACCAAGAGTTATGATAATGGTAAATGTCGCATGTTGAGTATTGTAGTTGGTTTTATAATATTACTTGATATATATTGTCTTCTATTTCGAGTTGGCCGATGATATCTACTCAGTACTTGTGTTTGTACTGACCCCCCACTTTTGTGTTTTCTTCTTTGTTATTTGTGGAGTGCAGCAAACGTACCGTCATCTTTAACCCAACCGCAATTCTAGCCAGTCTTCGTCACACCGGATCTTCAGGGTGAGCTAATGCTTCTAGCTTGGACAGGATCTTCTTCCTCATGTCTTGATGCCTTGAAGTTCCGGCATGGACTAGCTTTTACTTGTTTTAGCTTCTTAGAATATTCTTAGTTTAGTAATTTGATCATAGATGTTCTTGTGATGATGACTTCCATATATTGGGGAATAATAGATGTTGAATTTTAATAGTTATTGAATTGGGTTTTATTAATGAGTTTAAGTCTTCCGCATTACTTTCTGTTGATATACATTGAAATGTTAAAGTTTAGATTGGTTGGTTCGCTCACATAGGAGGGCAAGTGGGGGTTCCAGTCCCGGCTCGGTTTTGGGTAGTGACATCTCCCCACTATACACGCAAGAGTACGTGGTCGCACAAGTAATATAGTTTCTTTTGGAAATGAGTTATAGTTAGCAAAGGACTTATGATCAACTTATATTAACTCTTCATTCTACAATTCAAAAGAAAATTAACTATTTCAAGAGTTGGTGATTTATGGTTAACTATGACTAATATGGACTAATTTAAATTATACAAGGGTGAAAGACTTTGATATAATGTTTATAGCAATTTTAAAAGCAATTCCTAGGGTTGTAGGATAAAATCAATATCATGTACATTTGTCAAATTAATCGTTTATAGGGTTGAAAACATGGTCCAGGTTACACAATTTTGTCGCCTACCCAAATAAGCTACCTAACTACATCATTGAGCAGTTATAAAGAGACCACCTATCTAGCATTTATATTTCATCCTATTTTGTAACCAAGCAAGGTGATCATATGGGTGTCACTCTTTAACACTAATTACCACAATTTAATGGGTGGACAGAGCTTTATATATTCTCTGGTGTATCAAATCTTTCCTCTGATCGATTTTATGATAAGATACGATGTTTATTTTATGGTGCGCAAACATAAAATAGTAAAATAAGAATATAAAAGTAATTTGAATTTAAAACCAAAGATTAATTTATAAAGCTTCATATATTCAACAATCAATTCCTAGCTACAACCCAGAATTAAGTCGTTTAGCTACTATGTTTTTAGAAATCAAAAAAAGATAATTGTTGTAACTCTTCGGAAGTCCAAGACCTAATCTAGGGCATCACATGTAGAAAAAATACTTAGAACACTTTTAAAGGCCTAAAATAATATATTCAAAATAAATGGGAAGATTTAGAGTCTAAACATCAAGAAACGTCCATGACGTCTAGTTAATTGTGAAATATACACTAGTGTGACTTGGCATGTCTAATGGGGTTTTAAGAGTTGGAAATTAACTAAAATAGGTATAAAGGTATTCAATAAGTATTCAATTGTGTTAAGGGTTGAAACATTCGGGTGCGACTCCCCAAGGACTACCCTAAGGGTCCTTGGAGAGGTCCCTTGAATTGGAAAAAAAGCTATCAAGTTAACAATGGCAAATGACAAACCAAAGGAAGATTCATCGATGGGTCAACGGCCCATCGATGGTTATCAATGGTCTAGTCTTAGTGAAATTCAAAAGTGGTAAAAAAATAAACTCTCTGTCACCAATGACGGTTGTACGGTACGGGGGCGTCGATTAACCTACGAATAGTAAATCAAGGTCTGTAGCTCAGTTTTGGTTTCACTGTCCCATTTTTTGATTATTTATTTAATTAGTTAAATTTTTATTTAGTTCATTAAGGGTTGAGGGGTGTCTAATTATGTTTTTTAAGTAACTGTAGAAAGCCTAAACCTAATTAAACTAACCCAACACCCTACAATTGTCAAACTCAAATCTCCTTACCTTCTCTCTACTTTCTCTTTCTGTTCCCCAAGACTCCATTGAAGATAAATTCAAGGTCACTAGGGATCCATAATTAAACTTTCTCTACTTCAATTTTCAAGAATATCTAAGGTGTGGCTACTCTTCACCTTTGGGATACCTTTCCCCAAAGGGTTCATTCAAACTGATTTCAAAAAAAAAGTTCAAAATATGGATTTTCAATCCTAATTCGTGTTTGGTCTTCCAGTTGATTATGATATTTTATTTCTTGTGATTATAAATGTTATATTACCTTTATGTATGGATCAATTGTTTTGATTCTTAGTTCTCAATTTATTTTATGATGGAACCCTTTAATTGAGCCCTTACCCCAACCCTAGTCATGATGTAGATTTCTAGATGATTAGGAATATTAGAATTGGTCATGTTATTATTAAATTTAAGGTATAATAATGGTGATGAGTAAATTATTGGATGATTTGTTACGATTAGAGGTGAGTTTCTTGATGAAGAAATGGAGCCTAATTAAAATAACCTTATGATTCTTGATTCTTTACTTCAATTATGATGTATTGTATTTTGTTATAATGTTGTGCAATTGAGGTGTATCATCTAATTAAAATTAGGAAGATATGATGTTATGAATGTGAATAAAATGTCATGATATGATATGTTGAATGTGAGATCATGTTGAGGCTAAATTGATGCAAGTTTAGAGATAATTTATCTTGTGTGCCTAGACGATAAGATAATGACATTTATATCACTAATTTTTGTTGTGTGATGAAAGGAAGTTTTCATCCTATGCCTAGTGATCTGATGTAATATGGTATACAAGGGGTTAGTCTCTTATGGTCTAAACTAAGTTATGATTGTTAAAGAAAGACTTAATGGCATTTTGAAAAAGAGACTCTAGCTAAGCACCGAGTGAACTAGTTATGAAAGAGTGTCCCTTCCCAATGTGGGATGGTAGGTTAACATTAGTTCTCATGAGATGTAGAGTGCAATGCCATGGTGTGTATATAGGGTCTCAAATATGTTTCCTAGTTCTTGAACTATGTTGTCGCCATATGAAAACTAGCTAGTACATTAACCTAGAATGCTATGTTCATGTATTGGTCATACCTTGGCAAGTAGACCACCTTCTTTCAGTATAGGGTTTCGTCACACTGGATTAAATGTTTAACCCACATGGTCTGTTGTCAGTTAAGGCTATTATTCCCTTAAGTAAAATGAATGTAATAAAGTGGACTATAACTAGGATGACTTAAGGGTTTCTTCTTAGTGTAGGTAAGGGTATTGGACTCTATCTATGCATTGCACTAGTTGTCCTTGACGGAAGGTCTTGGAGGATGTTCTTATGCTCAGATAACTTCAATGATATGCATATGTTGGCTTTACATGTTGATAATCCGATATAATGTTGGTTTAACTTATGAACATGTTATTGGTCAATATTTCTATATATGATGATGACTACTCATGATATTTTATATGATGATGCTACAAATGTGCATAGCACTTGTATGCTTGGAATTGTATTGTTGGTTACATTATATGATGATATCAACTCTTCTACATGCATTGTTGTTATGACATTATGTTGGAGTTGTTTCAGTTATATAATCTTGATATGTCATTATGCATGTTGATACGACATATGTGATCATTCTTATATGTGTTCTTAATTGTGCATTAGGGCTTTCGAAAGTTACTTAGCATGACTTTGAATATAATGTCCCCTTAAGCATGATTTCAAAGATTTTTTGTGCATATGTTTCCATATATAGTACAAGTGGATGTACTAACCCATTTCCTTTATATTTAAGATATTTTGGACTTTGGACCTTTAAATCACTTCAAATCCAGTATGAATACTAGAAACACTTAATTAGCATATTTTGACCTTATTAGGAACATGTGAGGCTCTATCTACCTTATTTCATTTTGAGAAACCTTATAATATCCCCCACTTGGGAATATTCGTCCTCAAAAGAAACTTCTAAATATTAAAAGGTAGACTTACCTCTGGTCCGGTGTTGACTTTACAGGAGTTTTCCAAGGGGTTTTAGTTTATTGTGATGCTTCCCGAGTGCATTGCAGTTGTTTCCTTTTGCAATATGGGATGGTAGTAGCTTGTGCCTCTAGACAACTCAAGGTGAATCAGAAGAGTTATCCAACTAATGATCTTTAATTAGCTGCCATAGTGTTTGCTTTGAAAATATGAATCCATAACTTAGATGGTGTTGAAGTGGATGTGTGTACCGACCAATGAGACTTCAATATGTATTCAATCAAAAGTAGTTGAATCTCTAACAAAGAAGATGGTTAGAGTTATTGAAGGATTACGACATGATTATTTTCTACCACCCTAACAAGGACAATGTTGTTGTGGATGCTTTAAGTCGTATGACCATGGGTAGTGTATGTCATGTAGAGGAACGAAATAAGTACCTAGTGAAAGATTTTCATAGGTTGGCTCAATTCGGTGTTCGGTAGGAAGATTCCCTAAATGGTGGATTTATGGTTCATAATAATTCCAAGTCGTCTTTAGTTGTTGATGTGAAGTCTAAGAAACATCTTGATCCGCTATTGATGTATTTTAAGAAATTGGTACTTAGAAAGTGCAATTAATCATTCTCCCAAGGAAGGGATGGTGTGCTTAGGTACAAAGGTAAGTTTTGTGTACTGGATGTTGATGATTTTAGGGGAAAGATTTTGAAAGAAACTCATGGTTCCCGATATTCTATTCATTCGAGTGCCACAAAAATGTATTGTGATCTTAGAGAGGTATATTGGTGGGATGCATTGAAAAGGGACATAGCGGAGTTTGTAGGTAAGTCTCCAAATTCCCGCCAAGTTAAAGATGGTAATCTAAAGCGAAGTGGTTTGATTCAAACAATGAAATTTTATACTTGGATGTGGGAAAAAATAACATGGACTTTGTTGTTGGGTTGCCTAGAACCTGGTGGCAAATGGACTCAATAAGGGTTACAGTGGATAGATTGACAAAATCCACTCACTCTATCCCCGTCAAGTATACTTATTTGGTGGAGGAATAAGCAATAATATACATTGATGAGATAATAATCTTACATGGGATCCCTTTGTCCATAATATCGGATAGAGGTGCACAATTCACTTCTTGTCTTTGGAGGTCTTTTCAAAAAGGGTTGGGTACTCAGGTAAAGCTTAGCACCACTTTTAATCCCCAAATGGATGGTCAAGCAGAGTACTATTCAAAACCTAAAACACATGTTAAAGTATGTGTGATAGATTTAAAGGTAATTTGGACGATCACCTACTGTTGATTGAGTTCTCCTATAATAATAGCTAATATTCGAGTATCAACATAGATCCTTTTGAAGCACGCTATGGTAGACGATGTAGGTCTCTGGTTGGGTGGTTTGAAGTTGGTGAGTCTGCACTCCTTCGTCCCAAAATTATTTATGAAGATTTAGAGGATGTTCGGGTGATAAGAGATAGGTTTAAAATACCTATAATCAGCAAAAAAATCTATGCCGACAATAGATGAAGAGATCTTGAAATTGAAGTAGGTGATATGGTGTATTTGAATATTTCACCTTTGATAAGGGAGATGAGATTCGGCAAAAAGGGGAAGATAAGTTCATAATTAAGACCTAAATTAATCATATCATATGAGCACTAAACCCCTAAGCCTAATCAAATTATACTTGTTCATTGCATGTGAAACTTCACATACAACATCACACACTACCATATCTTGAACTCACCCTATCTTATTTCATTAAGTTTCTAGTAGCCTTACTTCATACTAAATAGTACTAGACTCTTATGATTTCCTTAAAACATGTCTCTGCAATGAACATGAGGTAGCCCATACTACCTCACATACTAAGACTATCTTGAAGTTATTCTTAAAATGTTCACCCTCCATAATATTATCACTACTTAACCTCACTTATTAAGATTCTCTCATATTTTGTCTACTTGAGTAGGAAAGGCAACTCTAGTCCAATCCATCTTCAATCTCTTCTTCTTTAATGAATCTAGGTTATAACTTGTGTAGTGCATTTATGATGCCCATAACATGATTCATGCAAGGTACTACACTTGGATCATTTTCTATTCCTTCTTACTTTGGATCATATCCCTTATCTTTATCTTTTGAACACAATGAGATAATTCTTTAAGCATGTATAAGTTTCTTAATCCTATGGATCCTATGAGATACCTTTTAAGGTATGATTAATACCTTAATAATCATGAACATGACTAGATACCCCTTGGGCATGTCTAAGTTCATTCACACATTCTGAAAACTACGAGATACCCCTTCGGAATGTGTAAGTTCATTCATTGCTTATGAACACTACAAAATGCTTCTCAAGCATGTATAAGTTCATAGGATATTGATATCCCTATTAGGATACCTCGACTATACTATGTGAAGGACTCCCACCATATAAGACCTAATAGAATAGTCATCACAACTGGTTCTCCTTTCTACTTGGGGTGCGGACAGTTGCTAGACTATCCGACTAACTTTGCATATCCACTTTTATTAAAGCATATACTCCAAAATTTACTAATCAAGGCTTTCTAAACCTTCTATCATGGAGGGATGTCTTTGACAATCTCTCTTTAATGAAGTGAATTTTATCACTGTCAATCAAATATAATACATCTGCAACAAACGCAACCATCCTAAGTTTTATTATTCATCTTTTTTCATAGGTAGATTACAGAGTCTTCTAGCATTAACTTTCTTATCACATTCTACAGTACTAGGAAACATAATCACAATAATTCTCATTATGACATTTCCCGCAAAGAACAAGCCACCAATGGCCATAAACCCTACAACCGACTACTACATTTAGTCCCTCATAACTCATGCTCAATTGAATGTTAATCTACTCAATTAGCTCATTAGAAGGCAATTCTAGTCATACATGATCATATAGGTTCAATTCAATCTTAACAAGTCAAGCCCAACCTAGATCAATTAATACTATTTAAATTCATATCTAGGTTTTTCAATCATGAATATTTAACATATAATACAATAAATATAAAAAGAATCAATTCAAAACCTTCATCTAGTCTCTAATGTCCTAAGATCAGGATGATCACCTTCAAATACAATTATCATAATTCACCATGAAAACTCTATAAAACATTACATAATAATCATATAAACATCATTTAATGCTACCCACTATATCGGGATCACAATCAAGCCTTACCCATAATGCAATTACAACCCTCTCTAGATTAGGGTTCTTTGGATTAACAATTTGAAGGGAAACTAGGGAGGTTCATGGATGGAAGATTCAATGAATGAATAATCTTCACATACCTTATATTATAGACTTAGGGTGTGTTTGTTATGAAGGAAAATGTTTTCCTAGAAAATGTTTTACTGGAAAACAAGTAGATTTTGGACTAATTTTCTCATGTTTGGTTGGTGAGTAGAAAATATTTTTCAGAAATGATTTTTAGTGTTTAATTTATGAATGAAAAATGTTTTTTGAGGAACATTTATTATTTTAATAGAGTATAAAATAATTTATGAAATTGAAAATATTTTTTTAAAATAATTTTTTTGGGGTGGTGGTGGGGTTGGGATGGGTGGGTGGGGGGTAGTGGTTGTGGGGGCAGGGGGAGGGGATATGACTTAAAAAAAAAAAAATTTGAATTTGATAGTATTTTAAAAAGAAAAATTATTTTTTGGGGGGTTGGGAGTGGAGGTGGGAGGGGGGGCTGGTAGGGGCGGGTAGGGTGGCTAGCCAAGGGGCGAGGTAAGATTTTAAAACTTAAAATTTGAACTTAAAAATATTTTTTAAAAAAAAATTAATTTTTTGGAGAGGGGGGTTGAGAGGAAGGGTGGTCAGGGATCGGGTGAAAAAATAAAATTTTGAAATTGAAAATAATTTTTTAAAAATTGATGTTTTTTCCAAAAAAAATGTAATTTGAAATTGGAGGAGAGCTTTGAAAAATGTTTTCCTTAATTTTTGAAGGGAAGTCATTTTCCTTAATTTTTTGGAAAATGAGTTCATTTGGAAACCATTTTTCAAAACTTTTTCCCCAACCAAACATGAGAAAACTGGAAAATATTTTCCTTCATACCGAACACACTCTTAATCTTAGCTTAAATTCTTGGAGAAATTGTCCTAAGAAGCTACTCCCAATTCTTCTTCTTCTCTAATGGTGTTCTTGAGTGTTCTAATTTGAGAGAGAGGTTTTGATTTGGAGTGTAGAGTACAAGGGGATATTTTTATTGTTTAAATTATCATATAATGCCTAAAAATACCTAAAACAACCGCCCATATTATTATTGGGACTTGGGGTGAAGTTCCAAATTCACCACTCCACTTTACTGTAAGTTGGCAGAAAGTTGTTGGCCCATCGACGGTTGGCCATCGACAAACCGTTGGTTGGATGGCGGTCTATCCTTCAGGTCTTTAGTCTTTGTCAAAGAGGCAAAAATTGGGTGTTTTGATCAAGAAACTAATTTTTAACAAACTCCCCTCACCAATGGAACGTTGATGGACCTACCGTTCATTAGTGCCCCTCGTTGGTGGAAACTAGATCTGACAATTTTTCTCCTAAGTTAGGTTCCTCTTCCAAGACCCTTAGGTGGGTCCTTGGGGAGTCATGACCAGATGTTTTCATCGTATATACATCTATATAGATTTTATGACCCTCCCTATCAAGTTGAGATCCAAACACTACCTAAAACCTCATTAAACATACTGAGGCACGCAGGCACGTCTCAAGACTATCTTTGAAATGTCACTAGACGTACTTTGGAATTTCCAAACTCTCCCAAACTATACATACTACATCTAAACACCATCACTGAATCACTTTAGTACCTAATAATGTCATGTCACTACATGTTAGTCTCTATTTGGACCTAATTCATTTTTGGGTTCTCACAATATCCTCCACTTGGGAAACATTCGTCCTCGAATGACACTTTATTAACAACATCTAAAAATACCAATTCTAAACTAGCATCCCATCCTATATGCAATAAACCTAAATGAACGTTACCATATAAAGGAAAAAAAATTAATTTAAAGCTATTCATAACTACACATAATCATATAACGACTTATTGTCACGACCCAAAACGAGTCGCGAGTGGCACCCACACTTATCCTACTATGTGAGCGAACCAACAAATATAAACCCCAACATTTCTAACATAATGAACAAAATACAATGCGGAAGACTTAAACTCATTAATGAAAATCGATTTAATAACTTCTAAAAACTCAACAACTACTATTCCCAAAATCTGGAAGTCATCAACAGAACAACATCTATCCTGAAATTACTAAAGCTAAGAGTATCTAAGAAACTAAAATAAATAATAGCTAGTCTATACCAGAACATCAAGGCATCAAGACATGAAGAAGAAGATCCAGTCCAAGCTAGAAGCATTAGCTCACCCTGAAATCTGACGTGATGAAGACTGGCTAGAGTTGCGATTGAGTTGTAGACGATGGCACGTTTGCTGCACTCCACAATTAACAAAGAAAAACAAATACAAGTAGGGGTCAGTACAAAACACAAGTACTGAGTAGGTATCATCGGCCAACTCAAAATAGAAAACACTATATGTCAGATAACAACATAAAACCAACCAAATACTTAACAGGTGATAGCAACATGCGTAACAATCATTTTGCAACAACACTAAAAACTTTTATGAGGACTCAAGCCTCCACACCATAGTCATTTGGAAATTAGTTCTTTAGATTGAGTATATTAGCATATTTCAAGATTCATTATCTTTATTCCCCTTGTGTCGGTACGTGACACTCCGCTCCACTACTACTATCCTAGTGTCGGAACGTGACACTCCGATCCCCTACAATCCTGGTGTCGGAACGTGACACTCCGATCCATATACTATCCTGGTGTCGGAACGTGACACTCGATCCATATACTATCCTGGTGTCGGAACATGACACTCTGATCCATATACTATCCTGGTGTCAGAACGTGACACTCCGATCTATATACTATCCTGGTGTTGGAACTTGACACCCGATCCATATACTATCCTGGTGTCAGAACGTGACACACCGATCCATATAGTATCCTTGTGTCGGAACGTGACACTCCGATCCATATACTATCTTGGTGTCGGAACGTGACACTCCGATCCATATACTATCCTGGTGTCGGAACGTAACACCCGATCCTCTAATCTCACAACTTTAGTTCATCAAGCCTTCTTTTATACCAAGGTATCATCATTAACAAAGTAGATTAGGGTTTAAGATTCAACAGCCTCATCATGCTAATTCATCAACATTTACATAATTACATCATTCAAGCACACAATTAAGCATATAGAAGACTTTACAATACTATCCAACACATATCATTCACTATTAAGAGTTTAGTAAGAGATAGTATAAACCATAACCTACCTCCACCGAAGAATTGTGATCAAGCAATCTACTTTCCCCAAAGCTTTGCTTTCCTTGCGTTCTTCCTCTCTCTCTCGATCGATCGTTCCTCTCTCTCTTTGTTCTTTCTATTTATCTTATTCAAACCCTTTTTCTTTTACCCTAATTAGCATATAATTAAGTATAAAGATCGTAAAAGTAACCAACTATTTATTTCAAGGTTGTCCCCTTTAACCCACAAGTAATTGAATTATTAACATTGACCCACTAACTTTATAATTATAAGCATGAATAGTCCAAAACGCCCCTTAAAACATTTAACAGAAATCCAACCTAGTTAGGGTTACGCAGCCTGTGACGGCCCGTCGTGCCTGCGACGGTCCCTCCTGCTGCTTCCTTCACAGAGTTCAGAGACTCAATTCATTAAAGAGTCTGTGACGGCCCGTCATGTATGCGACGGTCCGTCCTGCCATTTTTTTGCGAAGTTCAGAGAGTCGATCTCAGTACCCAATTTTCAGAATTCTAAGTGTTTTGAAACGAGACCCCCTCGACGGTCCGTCGTGCCCATGACGGTCCGTCGTGGGATACGTCGACCAACACAGTTTTTCCACAAATAAAATCTGCTGCTTAAAACGACTAAACAGGTCATTACAATAGATACCAATTTACCCATCGTTCATCCTCGAATGATCATATGAAGAAAAACAAGGGCAAAAGGGAGTACCTGAATCTGTAAACAGGTGTGGGTATCTTTCTTGCATATCAGCGTCCTTCTCCCAAGTAGGCTCTTCAACCGGTCGATTCTTCCATTGAACCTTGATGGATGCAATCTCCCTTGACCTCAACTTGCGGACTTCTCTATCTAAAATAGCAACAGGCTCCTCCTCATAAGACCAATTCTCATCAAGCAGAACTGAATCCCAACGAATAATGTAGTTCCCATCCCCATGGTATTTTTTCAGCATAGACACATGAAATACCGGATGTACTCCTGACAGTCCTGGGGGCAAGGCTAATTCATAAGCTACCTCCCCCACGGGCTTCAGAACTTCAAAGGGACCAATATACCTTGGGCTAAGCCTACCTCGCTTACCAAACCACATCACCCGTTTCATGGGCTAAACCTTCAGCAAGACATGCTCACCCTCCATAAGCTCCAAGTCTCTAAACTTTAGATCTGCATATTCTTTTTGCCTACTTTGAGCCGCTAGAAGATTTTCCTGAATGAATTTTACTTTATGTAACGATTCCCTCAGAAGGTCAGTACCCCAAGGTCTAACTTCAAATGCATCAAACCAACCAATGGGAGACCTACATCTCCTCCCATACAATGCCTCAAATGGGGTCATACCAATACTTGAGTGATAGCTATTATTTTATGAGAATCCTGCTAAGGGCAAGAAGTTATCCCAATGGACACCAAATTCTATGACACATGCACGAAGCATATCCTCCAACAGTTGAATCGTTCGCTCAGACTGACCATTAGTCTGAGGGTGAAATGTGGTACTAAGATCCAACCTAGTACCTAATTCAACATGCAATGTTTTCCAAAACTTAGAAGTAAACTGTGTACCTCTAT
This sequence comes from Solanum peruvianum, assembly GCA_027705065.1. Taxonomy (NCBI): domain Eukaryota; kingdom Viridiplantae; phylum Streptophyta; class Magnoliopsida; order Solanales; family Solanaceae; genus Solanum; species Solanum peruvianum. The sequence continues at coordinate 33,756,281 of JAKWJD010001759.1, forward strand.
CTGATATAATGGAAAGTGGAACCCCATGCAATCGAACAACTTCTGAGATGTAAAGTTTGGCTAACTTCTCTGCATTGTAAGTCACCTTGACCGGAATGAAGTGAGCAGACTTAGTTAACCTGTCAACAATTACCCAAACGGAGTCATACTTACCAATTGTCTTGGGAATACCAACCACGAAATCCATTGCAATTCTTTCCCACTTCCATTCAGGAATGGGCATTCTCTGGATTGTTCCTCCGGGCCTCTGATGTTCATATTTTACTTGCTGACAATTTGGACATTTGGCAATAAAATCAACAATGTCACGCTTCATTCTACTCCACCAAAAGTGTTGCTTTAGGTCACGATACATCTTGGTTGCACACGGATGTATAGAATACCTTGAACTATGAGCCTATGTAAGAATAGTGTGAATCAAATCATCGACGCGGGGTACACATACCCTTCCCTTGATTCTCAAAACACCTTTCTCATCGATTGTTGCTTCTTTAGCCTCTCCTCGCAATACTTTATCTCGGATCCGGATCAATTTCTCATCAGTAAACTGCTTTCCCTTAATCTTGTCAAGAAAGGAAGATCTTGCCTCCACACAGGCCAAAAATCCTCCCTTATCATTTACTTCTAGTCTCACAAGGTCATTAGCCAGAGTCTGAACCTCTCTAGCCAATGGGCGTCTGGAAACCTGTAAGTGAGCTAGGCTTCCCATGCTCCCTGCTTTTCAACTTAACGCATCTGCCACAACGTTAGCTTTTCCCGGATGATACAAGATAGTGATATCATAGTCCTTCAGTAGTTCCATCCATCTCCTTTGTCTCAGATTCAAATCTTTCTGAGTAAAGACATACTGTAGGGTACGATGATCCGTATAGACTTCACACTTAAGCCCATATAGATAGTGCCTCCATTGCTTTAATGCAAACACTACCGCGGCCAACTCCAAATCATGGGTCGGGTAATTACGTTCGTGCACCTTTAATTGCCTTGAAGCATAAACAATTACATTCTTCTCTTGCATTAGCACTGCACCCAAACCAGAATAGGATGCATCACAATAAACAATAAAAGTTCTTACCTTCCACTGGTAGGGTAAGAATTGGTGCAATAGTCAACAAGGTCTTGAGCTTCTGAAAGCTTTCTTCGCACTCATCCGACCATACAAATGGGACACTCTGCTTAGTCAAATTTGTCAATTGGGAAGCAATAGAAAAGAATCCCTTGACAAATCGACGGTAGTAGCTAGCTAAACCAACAAAGATCCTTACCTCTGTAACATTAGTAGGTCTTTCCCAACTCTTCACTGCTTCAATCTTAGATGGATCCACCATTACTCCATCTTTAGAAACTACGTGCCCTAAGAAGGACACTGAATCTAGCCAAAACTCACACTTGGAGAATTTTGCATAAAGCTTTTTCTCTTTTAACATTTCCAATACAATTCTCAAGTGCTCCTCATGTTCTTTCTTGCTCTTTGAGTATACCAGTATATCATCAATGAATACAATGACAAAGAGATCCAGATATGGCTTAAAAATCCCTTTCATCAAGCTCATTAAAGCAGCAGGGGCATTCGTAAGCCCAAAAGGCATTACTAAGAACTCATAATGCCCATATCTGGTTCGAAAGGCAGTCTCGGGCACGTCTGTTGCCCGTATTTTCAATTGATGATAGCCAGATCTCAAATCAATTTTTGAGAAGGTACAAGCACCTTATAACTGATCGAACAAATCATCAATGCGAGGAAGAGGATACTTGTTCTTAACAGTTACCTTATTCAGTTGTCTGTAATCTATGCACATCCGAAAGCTTCCATCCTTCTTCTTCACAAACAAAATAGGAGCACCCCAAGGGGATGCACTTGGTCTAATGAAGCCTTTACCTAACAGTTCTTGAAGTTGAGCCTTTAACTCCCTTAACTCCGCGGGAGCCATTCTATAAAGGGGTATAGATATGGGGCGAGTACCCGGTTCCAGATCAATGCAAAAATCAATATCTCTATCCCGTGGCATACCAGGAAGGTCTGCAGGAAACACATCCAGAAACTCACGGACTATCGAAGCCGACTCAATTGAAGGTACTTGGGTAGTATCATCCCTGAGGTGTGCCAAGAAAGCTAAACACCCTTTACTAACCATTCTCTTAGCATGAAGAAAGGAGATGATACGAACTGGGGTGGAAGTTTAGTCACCCTCCCACACTAATGGATCTGTCCAGGCTTGGCCAATGTTACAGTTTTTGCATTACAATCTAAGATCGCAAAATTCGGAGAAAGCCAAGTCATACCCTTTATTACATCGAAGTCAACCATTTCTAAGATAACCAAGTCTACATGAGTATTGCTCCCCCCAAACGTCACCAGACAAGACCTATATACCCTTTCAACTATCACAGACTCACCCACCGGAGTAGACACACGAATAGGCATGCCAAACAATTCACAAGGTAAATTAAGACCAGTAGCAAATTAGGAAGATACATATGAAAATGTGGAGCCAGGATCAAATAATACAGAAGCCATGCAATCACAAACCAAAAGATTACCTGTGATAGCAGCATCAGATGTCTCCGCTTCAGACCGCCCGGGGAAAGCGTAACAATGGGCCCTATCGCCTGTCTGCCCGTTGCCCCTACCATGTTGTGCTGTAGTGGCTCCAGTTTGCCCGTCACCCCGGCTGTTTTGGTGAACACCATTACCTCGACCACCACGTCCTCCAGAATGACGGCCTCTTCCATGACCACCTCTACCTCTAACCATGGGAGGTCTGTAACTCTTTCTTGGACAATAACTCTTAATGTGTCCAGTCTCCCCACATCCATAACATTCTCTGGATTCAAGCATCGGTCTCTGTAATAATGACGAAGTCTGGGAATAACCTCCAACCTCGGAGAAATGTTGACCGGTCTGAGGTGGACCCCCAACTACAGTTGTAGTGAAGACTGAATGGGTCGGGCTGGATAACCTCCTGAACCTTGCCCTCTAGAGTAAGAACCATTAAACTCACCTCCCTTACGAAACCTTTTAGATGTGATGCTATGGTGAAGTCATCTGGCTTCACTCCCTCCACCGCTATCACGAAGTCTACCACTTCTTAAAAGAAGTTTGCTGTAGCTGCTACCTGTAAGGCTGAAATCCACAAATCTGACCTCAATCCCTTCACAAAACGGCGAAGCCGTTCTTGTGGACTGAAACAAAGCTGGGTGGCATACCTGGATAATGCACGAAACTTAGCCTCATACGCGGTAACCGACATCCTGCCTTGCTCTAGGCTCAAGAACTCTTCTCTCCTCCTATCCCTCAAGGTCCGGGGAATATAATTCTCCATAAATAAGCTAGAGAATGAAGCCCAAGTCATAGGTGGCGCCTGTGCGGGTTGACACTCAACATGTGACCGCCACCACATTTTGGCATTTCCCTGAAATTGATAGGTTACAAACTCAACGCCAAACCGTTCCACTATGCCCATTTTATGTAGTAACTCATGACAATCAACCACAAAATCGTAGGCATCCACAGATTCAGCACCCTTGAAGACTGGAGGTTTCAATTTCAAGAACTTACTGAAAAGTTCGTGCTGATCACTTGTCATTATAGGCCCTGTAGTCAAACGAGGAAACGTGCCTATTTCAAATGAGGCATCCATGCGGGGAGCCACAGCGGCTGCCTATTGTACTTCTGGAACCTGAGGTGCTGGTGCAGAAAACACTAGAGGTGTCTAGACTTGATCAGATAACCCGCTAAGCTAAGCAAGAACCTGATTAATCATCTCTGGGGTAGGTTGTGGTGGTAATTCCTCATTCTTCAGTTGTTCATTCTCCCCTTCCTTACCCTCTCTTATCACTTCCTCAGTCGGTCGAGGAGTCACCGCCCTAGTATTAGTTGGGCTAGGTGCTTGTCCTCTTCCTCTAGAGGACGTCCTCCCGCGACCTCTACCACGGCCTCTTGCCACTGCTCCTCTCCGAGCTACAGCCCCAGTGGCTGGCTCAAACGCATCTTGTCTTGCCGGTGTTGGTGTTGGCGCAGTCGTTGGTCTAGTTCTAACCATCTGCAAAATAGAGTGAAGATGGTCAGATACCAATTTGTATCACCTAGATACCAATTGGATCCAACTAATAGCACGAAAGAAAGAATGAAAGAATGGAATTTTCCTAAAGTCTTATAGCCTCTCAAAGAAAAGTAAAGGCGTCCCCCTACCGTTCCTTAAGACTCTACTAGACTCGTTCTTGTGTGATGAGACCAATGAACCTAATGCTCTGATTCCAAGTTTGTCACGACCCAAAATGAGTCGCGAGTGGCACCCACACTTATCCTACTATGTGAGCGAACCAACAAATCTAAACCCCAACATTTCTAACATAATGAACAAAATACAATGCGGAAGACTTAAACTCATTAATGAAAATCGATTCAATAACTTCTAAAAACTAGAAAACTACTATTCCCAAAATCTGGAAGTCATCAACACAAGAACATCTATCCTCAAATTACTAAAAGTAAGAGAATCTAAGAAACTAAAAAGAAATAATAGCTAGTCTATGCCAGAACTTCAAGGCATCAAGACATGAAGAAGAAGATCCAGTCCAAGCTAGAAGCATTAGCTCACCCTAAAACCTGACGTGATGAAGACTGGCTAGAGTTGCGATTGAGTTGAAGACGATGGCACGCTTGCTGCACTCCACAATTAACAAAGAAAAACAAATACAAGTAGGGGTCAGTACAAAACACAAGTATTGAGTAGGTATCATCGGCCAACTCAAAATAGAAAACAGTATATGTCAGATAATAACATAAAACCAACCAAATACTTAACAGGTGATAGCAACATGCGTAAGAATCATTTTGCAACAACACTAATCACTTTTATGAGGACTCAAGCCTCCACACCATACTCATTTGGTAATTAGTTCTTTAAATTGAGTATATTAGCATATTTCAAGATTCATTATCTTTATTCCCTTTTTGTCGGTACGTGACACTCCGCTCCACTACTACTATCCTGGTGTCGGAACGTGACACTCCGATCCCCTTCAATCCTGGTGTCGGAATGTGACACTCTGATCCATATACTATCCTGGTGTCGGAACGTGACACTCCGATCCATATACTATCCTGGTGTCGGAACGTGACACTCCGATCCATATACTATCCTGGTGTCGGAACGTGACACTCCGATCCATATACTATCCTGGTGTCGGAACGTGAGACCCGATCCATATACTATCCTGGTGTCAGAACGTGACTCTCCGATCCATATACTATCCTTGTGTCGGAATGTGACACTCCGATCCATATACAATCCTGTGTCGGAACGTGACACTCCGATCCATATACTATCCTGGTGTCGGAACGTGACACCCGATCCTCTAATCTCACTACTTTAGTTCATCAAGCCTTCTTTTATACCAAGGCATCATCATTAACAAAGTAGATTAGGGATTAAGATTCAACAGCCTTATCATGCTAATTCATCAACATTTACATAATTACATCATGCAAGCACACATTTAAGCATGAAGAAGACTTTACAATACTACCCAACACATATCAATCGCTATTAAGAGTTTACTATGAGATTGTATAAACCATAACCTACCTCCACCGAAGAATTGTGATCAAGCAATCTACTTTCCCCAAAGCTTTGCTTTCCTTGCGTTCTTCCTCTCTCTCTCTCGATCGTTCCTCTCTCTCTTTGTTCTTTCTATTTTTCTTATTCAAACCCTTTTTCTTTTACCGTAATTAGCATATAATTCAGTATAAAGATCGTAAAAGTAACCCACTATTTATTTCAAGGTTGTCCCCTTTAACCCCCAAGTAATTGAATTATTAACATTAACCGACTAACTTTATAATTATAAGCATGAATAGTCCAAAACGCCCCTTAAAACATTTAACAGAAATCTGACCCAGTCAGGGTTACGCATACTGTGACGGCCCGTCGTGCCTGTGACGGTCCGTCCTGCTGCTTCCGTCACAGAGTTCAGAGACTCAATGCATTAAAGAGTCTGTGACGGCCCGTCATGTATGCGACGGTCCTTCCTGCCATTTTGTCGCGAAGTTCAGAGAGTCGATCTCAGTACCCAATTTTCAGAATTCTAAGTATTTTGAAACGAGACCTCCTCGACGGTTTATCGTGCCCATGACGGTTCGTCGTGGGATCCGTCGACCAAGACAGTTTTTCCAGAAATAAAATTTGCTGCTCAAAACGACTAAACAGGTCGTTACACTTATGAAAAGGGCTACTTACCCCCACTTGGGGACAAGCAGCACATGTCTTTCTAACATGAATTCCTCATCATAAGGAAAAAACAAAATCAGCATAATCTTAAGAAATTCTATATTTTTTCATAAATAAATAAAGAAACACAAACCAGAAATAGGCATAAGGATATCACTCTCGATCACCCTTGGATTTGAGAGAAAAGAACCTATCCTTAGCTAGAGGATCACCCTCTACAATACCATGCTTACCTTCTCTTCCGTTGGTCTTATGATCCAGACAATCTGTCACTTTATGCCCATTCTTCCCACACCCAAAACAACCATCCGTGCCGGCTAGAAACTTACCATAGTACCTCCTTCAACACATGGGGGACGCATATTTGGAAGACCCACTACCCTTCTCCTTTTATACCTTTGAGGTGTTTGAAGAATATTGGATGGAATATCTTTGTTTAGTTGTAGGCCTATCTTGTTCCTCAGGCATAGCATGGAAAGACATATCACCTTCAAACCTAGACCTCTTATTTTCTTTTACCCTCTCCTTCCTTAGTTTTGACTATATTTGTTGAGAAAACAACATGAGTGGGAAAAAATCCATATGATCAACAGACATTTCCATACGACACTCTTCTTCTACTAGGTCGGACACTCCCATCAATAAACTATTCGTCAAGTGTCTAGGATTTGCCACCAAGATTCGAGCTTACTTCTACTAAAGGGTGAACTTCTAGGCATACTCCTTAACACTCAATTTCCCTTACTTGAGGTTTATTAAATCCTCAAACTTAGCCTCCCTCAATTCCTTAGGAAAGAACCTATAAAGGTAAACCAACTAAAAAGTCTCCCACTCTATAGAGCCCTCACCTATTATGCTATTATCTTTCAATTTTTCATACCAAATTTGGGCAATATCTTTCAATTGATAGGAAGATAAATCTGCCTTTTCAACGAAAGAAACACCCATGATTTAAAGAACCTTATACACCTCATCAATAAACCCATTCGAATCTTCACAAACTTTGGAGCCATAGAACTCTGGTGGTGTCACATCCAGGGAGCAACCCTAGAAGTAACATGGCATACTTGACCTCTCAGAGGTCTTGTACGAGACATTTTTTATGGTTCATTGCATTGTCACAAGTAAATTTAGCGAAAAATTTATAGCTTTCTTAGCACATCATATGCTAGAACATTACTTCATATATATATATATATATATATATATATATATATATATATATATATATATATAATATATATATATATCATCATACATAGATAAAGTCTCTAGTTTTTTTTTTCACCTTAGACTCAACATCATAAGAGTACTTTAGGGACATGAACCTTACAACATAATACATAAGTACAATATTAATGAACTTTACAGTAAACCATAAGTAGGGAATCCTTGGACCTTAAGGACCCATTTCCTTGAGCTTTGGAATCACATATCATGCCCCTCAATCATAGAGACATCCTTTAAGCATCCATAATGTACACTTTGTGTAAAAATTAGAGAATAATGGAGTTATTACAAGAATGCACTAAGTATGACTACCATGCAAAAAAATGAATTTAAAAGACAATTTTTTGTTGAAATCATACTTCATGACTTTTTGTGAAAACTTCATAAAACATTTATACAATAGCATTTATTATTTATATACTTCATATAGACATATTCAAAGGCCAAACATCATATAAAATCACACATAGAATTTAAGCCATATTTGGGGTCACTTTACGATGAGCTATTTAAACTTTAAAGTGAACTTATTACTTTTATAGTAATTCCTTTTTCTTCCTTATTCCTTATCCCACCAAGTAAACCTCTAGTGATACTTTGTGCAAGGCATCCGCTTAAGGTCACAAGGAAGTCATACATGTAATCTACATAAGCCAACACATACCATCATAGATGTATAATACATCAAAGACACATTTAAGTCAAGACTCTAATGTCTTTACAGTAAGCTACATCAATTTGCACATCTATTAACTTCACTTCACATAAATGCATTATAAGACCTTACTCAAAATCCTACTCTAAGTCTACTAGTTCAATTTATATGTGAATCCTCAAAACCTCACACATGCTTAGTAAACCTATCATGAAATCATAAGCCTTGACACTCTGATTCATACATCAACAGTAAGTGAAGATAACTTCATTCATGTCAAAAAACCTTTTATCATGTAGTCATTAAGACCAACATAGTGCATATAAGAGAAACATAGGTCATCAATCCTTAACACTTCATTAATGGAATCACCTACACATTATCTTAACATAACCATTTACATTGTTATAACACTAGATACATAACCTAGATTTTCAACTCGAATAGAAGACTAAACACAAGTTATACATAGTATGATCATCATAACCACACACTCATTTAGCCAAAAAAATTCCTTCAAGGCCATATCCAAAACACGTATATAAGGCCAATAAAATAACATATAGCTAATTTTGTCATAAGTTGCCTATTTATTATTTTTTCTATGTTTTGTTCTCTTATATCTGTGGTAATACCTCCAAATTCATTTCTTATTGCTGATTCATATTTATCAACTATATCTATATTTGTTGCTGATGGAGATCCATCCATTTTCTTGTCACTTCTAAGTACTTCTAAACTTTCTGAGGGTAGATTTTCTATCCATAATCTTGTTGTTCCTACAAATATTCTTTCTATATACCTTGGTGTTTCTGTTGTTTTTATTTTATTATCTATTAGTTTCTTAGTTATATTTCCTATCCATAGTAATATTGTTTTATTTATATCTGTAAAACAATCTAGGTCTAAGAAATTATATTGTTCGTTTATTGGTTTTGACATCTAATTTTTATTTAATCTACTATTCCATATTGCGTTAGTTCTATCTTATTGCTGATAACTTCTGTATAATAAGTTGGTGGTGTCCATCTAGGACTAGTTTTAGGACTATTTCTGGGACAATTGTCTAGAGTGTTAACTCTTGACGTACTAGGTAGATTCATATCTCCTGTGTTTATTTCTAATATTTTCGGTTTATTTACCTGTTCTAGAATTTCTGTGTATGTTTAACCTATATCACTTATTTCTGAATTTTGATCATTTATCGTATCTGATTCGTTTACTTCATCTATTTCATTTACTTCAAGGTTTTCCTTTAATTTTTGTTTTATATCATTTATTTCATTAGTTAACTCGAACTTTTTTCTTTCTGTTTTTCTTTTTGTTTAATTTCATATAATAATTTTAACTTAGCTAATTCTTATTCTAATTCACTTGTGATTTTCCTCTTGTATATTTGCAATCTATGATATGTTCTTTCTGACTAACTACATAGTATTCTTCTTTTTGTCTTTTAAACCAATTCCTTAACATAAGTATTTCAAGTACTTTGTCAACACTTAAATCTAATTCTTTTCCTTTTATTTCTTCTGGTATAATCATATCTCTAGTTAGACCTATCTTTATAACTTGAATTGATGACTTGATTTCTTCATATAATATCTCAGCTGGTGCTGTATAAAACATAATATAAAATAAATTCCCTTTGGCAACTCTTTTGTATGTGACGAACGCTTTGTATAATTCTGGTATTCCACTTATCTCTTCTTCATCATATGTGTATACTGTACCAAGTAAACCATAATTATAACATGTTCTAACTAAATTTGGACTAGTTTTGGGTTGTGCGATTATTCTATTATATCCTTGTAATTTTTGGGTTATATAATCTTCTTCTTGATTTTTGGTTTGTGTAGATCTGGGTTTTAAATTTAAATATGTTTGGATCTTATATATGTTTTCGATATACGATTGTGCAATGTAATTTTATCTTTTTTTATCACTTTGTATGCTAGCTACATATGTGGAAGTTTGTGGTTCTGTGGGTATTTGTATTTGTGTATTTTGGATAAATGGTTTTATAAATAATTCGTTTAGGTTTGTGTTTCGTGGTTTCTCACTAGCTTTCCTGCTTGTACCTGCAGCTGTATTTGAACAAACTTTGTTATGGGTTTTATGGATTTTCTCATCATCTCCTTTTAGCTCTGGCTATTTTTCGTCTGCCGAACGACGTAGCTCCGCATTTCGATAGTCATGATGCTGACTTATATTAGCTCTAGACTTCATATTATCTTCATTAGTCTGTAGCCTTTGTATCTCATTATCCATTCAATCCACTTTAGTACAAAGTGTAGAAATGACTTTGTATAGCTCTTCAATCATATGTTTATTTCTGTCCTCAGTTTGGGTAGCTTTGTCTTGATAAGTAGTCTGCAACCGTATTTTTGTCAGTTTTAATTACCTCAATTGTAAATTTAAAATTTAATATATTTAATACTTATCTCCTTATTTCTTTTGTTGTAACTGAATCTTCTACCTTTTTAGCTATCCACCATTTTACCTGGGTATTATCTGTTCTCACAATAAACTTATTGTAAACAATATATGGTTCAAATGCCAATAAAAATTTATATAATACAAATAACTCTTTTCTATTTATTTCCCATTTTATTTGTGCTTCTGTATAGGATCCTGAGTAATATGTACAATGATGTTTGATTTTTTCTTTGTCATATTTGTATTTTAGGACTCCTCCATAACTATGATCACTTGAATCGGTTTCAACGATGTAGGTAAATCTTTTAGATTCATCAGGAAAGTATAGTTTTGGCAGTTTTTTTACATAAATTCTTAATATGTTTTATATCTTCTTTATCTTTGTTGTCAAAATAATATTCAACGTCTTTTTTATGTTTTTTATGTAAGGGTTTTAAATGTTCTGCTAATTTTGGTATGTATTCCCTTACTTGATTTACTAATCCCAGAAAGGATTGTAATTTCTTTTTTGTGTCTATATTTTCATCAAGGGTAATTATTTTCTGTATTATATGGCTTTGCATTTTTATTCCATTTTTATCTATTTGTATTCCTAGAAAATTCTACCTGTGGATTCATAATTTCTGCTTTCTTTTTACTTTAGCTTCTACCTGAGTGTTTAATTATATGTATAAATTTTCTAACAACCTTATATGTTCATCTTGTGTTTTAGAATATAGTAATATATCATCTATATATACAATTCAATTTTCTAACTGGTTAAAATAGTTATCCATAAAATTTTGATATCTACCTGGTGCATTTTTATATCCAAACGGTAAAACATTTCATTCATAGAAACCTTGCGGTACTGTGAATGTTGTTAGCTGTTTAGATTCTTCTTCTAGTTTTAGATGATAAAATCCTGATTTACAGTCAAATTTACCAAAATAGTTATATCCTTGTATTTGTCTTATTTTTAGTATCTTATTTGGTATGGATAATTATATGTTTTAGTTTTGGCATTTAAGTTACGATAATATATAACCATTCTACTTTTACCTCTTTTTTGTTCACTATGTTTTATAACTATAAATGCTGGACTTGTATGTTTACTATTGCTCTCCTGTATATAATTATTTTCTAATAATTCTTCTATGTGTATTTTAAATTCTTTTAAATCATCAATGTTATATTTTAATAGTTTCTGTGTTATTGTGCTATTTTCATCTATTAGTTCAATTTTTACTTTTGTCTTATGTTTTTCCCATCCTTGTAATGGATCTTCATTATATAGTTGTTCTAGTTGTTCATAAATTAATCTGATTTTGTCTATTGTAAATATGATAATTTCTAATTGTGTCATTTGTTTCTTATTTATATTTCCCATTTGTTGGTTTATTTTTTCACTTCCTTTTATCCATTCCATAGGTTTTCGTTGTTTATTATTTACTCTTTTTGCTCCTATCTTGCTTCCGCATGGTGTAGTAAATCACCAGTGTGTTTTTGTTATTATATGTGGGTAGAATTTATCTAAAAATGGCATTCCTAGTAACATATCTTTTGTTGTAAATTCAAAATTATACATTTCTTCTATTGTCAGTATTTTATCCCATATTTGTATTTTTATATTTTTTGCTTTGTATTTAATCATACTTCCTTCATTATTAAATCTTGTTACTACCATCGGTGGTTTTAATTTTTTCCATTTATCTTCTGGTAAACAGTTATATTCACATATATTTGTTTCTGCTCCTGTATCTATCAAAGTGGTATAATATCTCTTGTGATATCCTTCTACAATAATTTTTGCAAGCATAAATATTTTGATTATTCATTTTGTTCTTTTTATAATTACTTTCTTATTTTGGCAAGTTATTGTTAATTGTTCATTTTCTATATTGTATGGTTTAACTTTTTCTAACCATTTTATACCTAATGTAATATTATGATTTCCTTGGTATATTTTAAATGGTATTATTAAGGGTATTCCTCCTATAATTATTTCTTTTTCCGTTGTTTCTTCATTTGTGTTTACTATCTCACTAGGTAATCCAGGGTATATGTGTCCTGTTTTTATAATTTCTTCTTCTAATACTAACTCTCTTGTTATGTAATTTTCTTCTTGTCCTATATTTATCAAAATTTTATATCTTCTGTGGTCTATTATTCCTGTTATTTCTTCCTTATCTAACAAGTTTTGTGGGATTTCATAGTTTCTTTTAGATGTACCCATTCTTGATGAGGTAGATCTTGTTAGTGTATTTGGTACGCTTGAAGTGCTTAATCTTTCTTTTACAATTTCAAAATCTTCGTCTATGTCAATTTCTTTATAGCTATAGTCATTATTGTCTATTACAATAATTATTTTTTCAAAAGGATTTTTATCTTTATTTTATCAATTTTATTTCTTGCTGTTACTTTATGTTTTGTTGTTAATATATTTAGTTTTTTACAACTTGCTGTAAATATTTTGCTGCCTGGTGCTAGTTCTATTCCTAACATTTTCCAATATAAAACTAATGATTTGTCTATATTTTTATCTGTTAATGCTACTGTTTAATTGACACTTATTATAAATTTAAATTTTTGGTATATTAAATTTCCTTTTACTGCACTTATTAAGCTTTTTTCTATAGGGTGTATAATTCTATCATTTGCTAAATATATTTCAATAGGTGTATCTATTCCTTCTCTAAAACAAGCTTTTATTAATATTTATGTTCCTCCTAAATGTACATATTTTATTGGTGTTTTAGCTTTTATATCTTGTATTTCTTTTTTTATTATTCGTTTACTTATTATAGGTATATGTGTTTTTCCTTTTATATATTTGCAATCTATGATATGTTCTTTCTGACTAACTACATAGTATTCTTCTTTTTGTCTTCTAAACCCATTTCTTAAAGTAGGTATTTCAAGTACTTTTTTAACACTTAAAGCTAATTCTATTCCTTTTATTTGTTCAAATATTGTATTATCAAATATAATTTTTTGTTCTGATAATTCTTCATTTTGATAATCGTCTTTAGATATTATTTTTATCTCATCTTCAGACATTATATTTCTTCATCTGTTTCATTATTATCTAGATTAATATTTTCTTCTTCATTTTCAGTTTCTATATCTGATACTTCATATATACTATCGTTTTCACTTAATTCATAGTCTATGTATTCTATTTGCATATATTCGTCATTATTTATAATTACTTCTGCAATTTGTTTCCTTTTCGGATCTTTGGGTAATTTACAATCTCTAGCTAAATGTCCTATCTTTCTGCAATTATAACAAGTACATTGAGATATTTTTCTTTTTGGTCTATATGGTCTTTTTATTTTATAATTTTTTATATAATATCATCATCTTGGTTTTTTATATTTATACTTGGTTTTAGTTTTTCTATAATTTTTATACCTTTTAGGGTTTTGCTTTTTTCTTTGTACATCCAAACTGTGGTGCTATTTTAATTTTACAACAGGCTAAATTTTTGTTTAGTACTTTTTCCATTTTTACTTTTTCTTTTTGGTTTTCACATAGTTGTATGAACCATTGATGTAAAAATTTTATTCGAGATCCTAAAGTATCTACTAATCCTTCATCATTCCAATCTTTACTTATTTTTGTGCTAAATGGTTCTGGTAATTTTGTAATATATTGTTGTCTTATTTCTTTTGCTTCATTTAAATTGTATTTTGCTTTGTAATAGTATTCCTTAAATGCACAAGTGTATTACTCTATATAACACATTTTACATATAGCTAATTTTGTCATAAGTTGCCTATTAATTATTTTTTCTCTGTTTTGTTCTCTTATATCTGTGGTCATACCTCCAAATTCATTTCTTATTGCTGATTCATATTTAACTAGTATATCTATATTTGTTGCTGATGGAGATCCATCCATTTTCTTTACTTCCAAGTACTTCTAAACTTTCTGTGGGTGGATTTTCTATCCATAATCTTGATGTTCCTACAAATGTTCTTTCTATATACCTTGGTGTTTCTGTTTTTTTTTTTATTTTGTTATCTATAAGTTTCTTAGATATATTTGCTATCCATAGTGATATTGTTTTATTTATATCTGTAACACAATCTAGGTCTAAGAAATTATATTGTTCGTTTATTGGTTTTGGCATCCAATTCTTATTTAACTACTATTCCATATTGCGTTAGTTCTATCTGATTGCTGATAACTTTCTGTATAATAAGTTGGTGGTGTCAATCTAGGACTAGTTCTAGGACTATTTTTGGGACTATTGTCTGGAGTTTTAACTCTTGACGTACTAGGTGGATTCATATCTCCTGTGTTAATTTCTAATTTTTTCGGTTTATTTACCTGTTCTAGGATTTCTGTGTATGTTTCACTTATATCACTTATTTCTGAATTTTGATCATTTATTGTATCTGATTCCTTTACTTCATCTATTTCATTTACTTCAAGGTTTTCTTTTAATTTTTGTTTTATATCATTTATTTCATTAGTTAACTCGAATTCTTTTTCTTTCTGTTTTTCTTTTTGTTTAATTTCATATAATAATTTTAACTTAGCTAATTCTTGTTCTAATTCACTTATCCTTGTATTTTTTATTTCTTCTAAATGTTGTACTTCTTGTTTTGCTTGTATTTTTATTTTTTCAATTTCTTTTGATTATCTATTTCTTCATTTTCTTTTGTAATTTTTATCATAGCTGTTAAACTATCTTCTAATTTTGCTGTTTCTTTTTCTAACATCAAATATAAGTTATTTCCTATTTTTTTATATCTTCTTCCTAAATGTGAAAATATTATTTTTATTATCATTCTGTGTTGGTTTTCATATGTCTTTTTGTCTACTGCAAATTCTTCTTTATTCATTATAATTTGTGTATTATGTTATGTTGTAATCTATATTCAAGGCAATTTACTTCTAGTTCTAGCATAAATATAACTTTTCATTGAGCTAATATTGATTTATTACATACCCCTGCTAAAATATTTTCTTCTAGTCTTCTTTTTCTATGTTGTAATTCTTGTCTTTTTTCAGCTATTTTTTCTATCAATTGTTGATTATATTTTTCTTTGTTCATACTATTTTTTCAAATAACAAACATATTTGTATTCTGTTTTTGAAATTATATTTATCAAATAATTTGTCTTATCGTTACTTGTTTTAGTAAGTTGTGATAGTTCATATTCTATGTATAAGGGTTTTAATGTTTTCCATATCTTTCGTACTTTTTTGTGTATCCTGGTTTTTGTTATTTTAGTTTCTTTACTTGTTGTATTATTCATTTATATTTTTCTGTACAAAATTTTAAAAAGTTTACTTAATTTGTTTGGGTCTTTAATAAATTTTATCTTATAAATATTATTACTTCGTTTTTGCAAAATTTCAAACCTTTTTGGTTCAATCATTCTTTTATAATTCTAATTCTCTTTTTTAATCATATAGATCTATGTTTTCTTTAGTTTTTACCAAATATTGTAAGTACATATAATTTATCATTGATCTCTAAATATCTCTAGATCATCATATAAATCATTTATGTCAAAATAAAATTCATCATAAAATTATCTTGTATATCTAATTTACCCCAACCTTGAGTTGTTCTGTTACTAATATATCATAAATTTTTCTTTTTATATCTGTACTAATACCTTTTAGTATATGGAGTATTAATATCTTGTAATTAACATCATCATCCAATAGATAAGTATTCATTTTAATTATTTTTCACTTTCACTAAAATTTTATTCTTTCCAACCTCCATATGAATTATACTTATTTATTATGCAATAATAATGATTTAATAATCATCTCGTCTGGTCACTACTAGAGTTTTCTTCTTTTATTAGTTACCCTAACAGCGCCTCAACTTTGTTTACTCCCCTAACAACCTTCTTGCCTATCGGTTTCAACCTTAGGATGACATAGTCTGGGCATACTTATTCGCAGAATATTTCTGTAGCAAACTTTCTAAATATGGTTATTATAACATTATTAAAACATGATAAACAATTATAATCAATAAGAGATTATCAGGATAAACTAATCTAGCTACTCATGAAGATAATTATGTATACCTGCTTCTGTAGATTTGTTATCTCCGATTTGTTTTCCATATCTTTTTTTTAATTAGCTAGCTCTGATACTAATGTGAGGGTGGAAGCGGAATTATAAGAAGAGTGAGAAAGATGTAATAGAGGAAAGAGGATTGATTTTATTATGAGGGAAGGCCCTCTATTTGTACTACCAAACATACATTTCTGGCCAATATAAGTGGCCGACACTTTCTTTACACATGGCCTAATTATATTTGGCCGACTCTAATAAACAAAATACATACTATTACTGCTTTACATAATGTCCCTTTCTTTTTATTGTTGGCCGACACACACTATTTACTTTACGACTAAAAAAAAAACTTTACAAGTAGTTGTTATATATTGGCTAATAAAAAATAAATCTTATCTGAAAAGAGTCTTATCTCCGATGCTTTGTCATCATAGCTTGCTTATCTGTTCCATTTACTCAAAATTGACATCTGGTATAACATTATCATCTCCGTTACATTTGGAACATCTGTGATCTGGGTATTTGTTTCCAATAAACTTACAATATCTGACTAATAATTCTTCTGAAATAAATTCCTTTTTTAATGCTCTTGTTGTAGGTTGTTCCTCTGGTTTTAATAATGATATAATCCATCGCTGGACTTCATCCATATCTGTTCTTCTTAATTCCTTGGAGTTTGAATATATCATAACTTGGTCTCTTGCATAGTAGCTCCAAATAGCATTGCCGTTTAAATAATTATTAGCTAGTTCTTATATAATTGTTGATATACCAATTATCCTTTTGTTTGCATAAAAGCCAGGTATCTCTATCTTTGGTATTTCAGCCTGGTTTTCCATTATTTGTATTATCATATCTCTAGTTAGACCTATCTTTATAACTTGAATTGGTGACTTGATTTCTTCATATAAGGTGCTGTATAAAACTTAATATAAAATAAATTCCCTTTGGTAACTCTTTTGTATGTGACGAACGCTTTGTATAATTCTGATATTCCACTTATCTCTTCTCCATCATATGTGTATACTGTACCAAGTAAACCATAATTATAACATGTTCAAACTAAATTTGGACTAGTTTTGGATTATGCGATTAATCTATTATATCCTTGTAATTTTTGGGTTATATAATCTTCTTCTAGATTTTTGGTTTGTGTAGATCTAGGGTTTTAATTTAAATATGTTTGGATCTTATATATGTTTTTGATATACGATTGTGCAATGTAATTGTATCTCTTTTTATCACTTTGTATGCTAGCTGCATATGTGGAAGTTTGTGGTTCTGTGGGTATTTGTATTTGTGTATTTTGGATAAATGGTTTTATAAATAACTGGTATAGGTTTGTGTTTCGTGGTTTCTCACTAGCTTTCCTGCTTGTAACTGCAGATGTATTTGAACAAACTTTGTTATGGGTTTTATGGAGTTTCCCATCGTCTCCTTTTAGCTCTGGCTGTTTTCCGTCTGCCGAACGCCGTAGCTCCGCATTTTTATAGTCATGATGCTGACTTATATTAGCTCTAGACTTCAGATTATCTTCATTAGTCTGTAGCCTTTGTATCTCATTATCCATTTTATCCACTTTAGTACAAAGTGTAGAAATGACTTTGTATAGCTCTTCAATCGTATGTTCATTTCTGTCCTGAGTTTGGGTAGCTTTGTCTTGATAAGTAGTCTGCAACCCTATTTTTGTCAGTTTTGATTACCTTAATTGTAAATGTAAAATTTAATATATTTAATGCTAATCTCCTTATTTCTTTTGTTGTAACTGAACATTCTACCTTTTTAGTTATCCAACATTTTACCTGGGTATTATCTGTTCCCACAATAAACTTATTGTTAACAATATATGGTTCAAATGCCAATAAACATTTATATAATGCAAATAACTCTTTTCTATTTATTTCCCATTTTATTTGTGCTTCTGTATAGAATCCTGAGTAATATCTACAATGATGTTCTATTTTTTCTTTGTCATATTTGTATTTTAGGATTCCTCCATAACTATGATCACTTGAATCTGTTTCAACAATGTAGGTAAATGTTTTATTTTCATTAGGAAAGTATCGTTTTGGCAGTTTTTTACATAAATTCTTAATATGTTTTATATCTTCGTTATCTTTGTTGTCAAAATAATATTCAACGTGTTTTTTAAGTTTTTTCTGTAAGGGTTTTAAATATTCTGCTAATTTTTGTATATATTCCCTTACTTGATTTACTAATCCCAGAAAGGATTGTAATTTCTTTTTTGTGTCTATATTTTCATCAAGTGTAATTATTTTCTGTACTATATGGGTTTACATTTTTATTCCATTTTTATCTATTTGTATTCCTAGAAATTCTACCTGTGGTTTCATAATTTCTGCTTTCTTTTTACTTAAGCTTATACCTGATTGTTTAATTATATGTATAAATTGTTCTAACAACCTTATATGTTCATCTTGTGTTAGGAAATAACTTATATTTGATGTTAGAAAAATAAAATTAGAGATAGTTTAACAGCTATGATAAGAATAACAAAAGAAAATAAAGAAATAGATAAATCAAAAGAAATTGAAAAAATAAAAATACAAGCAAAACAAGAAGTACAACATTTAGAAGAAATAAAAAATACAAGGATAAATGAATTAGAACAAGAATTAGCTAAGTTAAAATTATTATATGAAATTAAACAAAAAGATAAACAGAAAGAAAAAGAATTCGAGTTAACTAATGAAATAAATGATATAAAACAAAAATTAAAGGAAAACCTTGTAGTAAATGAAATAGATGAAGTAAATGAATCAGATACGATAAATGATCAAAATTCAGAAATAAGTGATATAAGTGAAACATACATAGAAATCCTAGAACAGGTAAATTGTAACGACATGCTTAGACGTTTTGAGCAGTAGATTTTATTTCTGGAAAAACTGTCTGAGTCGACGGAACCCACGACGGACCGTCATGGGCACGACGGACCGTCGAGGGGTCCTCGTTCCAAAACACTTAGAATTCTGAAATTTGGGTACTGAAATGGACTCTCTGAACTTCGCGACGAAATGGAAGGACGGACCGTCACAGGAATGACGGGCCGTCACAGACCCTTGGTAAAATTTAAGTCTCTGAACTCTGTGACAGATGCAGCAGGACGGACCGTCGCAGGCACGACGAGCCGTCACAGGCTGCATAAGCCCTGACTGGGTCGGATTTCTGTTAAATATTTTAAGGGGCGTTTTGGACTATTTCTGCTTATTATTATAAAGTTAGTGGTTTAATATTAATAATTCAATTACTTGGGGCTTAAATGAGATAACTTTGAGTTAATTAGTGGGTTACTTTTGTCATCTTTTATACTTAATTATATGTTAATTAGGGTCAAACAAAAAGGGTTTGAATAAGAAAAATAAAAAGAACAAGAAAGGGAGAACGATTGAGAGAAGAGGGAAAGGAAGAGGATAGCAAAGATTCTAAGGATTTGCTTGCTTGATCACGAACCTTCGGTGTGGAGGTAGGTTATGGTTTATGCTATTCGTAGTAAAATCTTAATAGCGAATGATATGTATTGGGTAGTATTGTAAACCCTTCTATATGCTTAATTGTACGCTTGCATGAATGTGATTATATAATTGTGATAAAATAAGCATGATGAAGCTATTGAATCCTAAACCTTGAAAAACCCTAATCTACTTTGTTAATGATGATGCCTTGGTATAAAAGAAGGCTTGATGAACGAAAGTAGTGAGATTAGGGGATCGGGTGTCAGGTTCCGACACCAGGATAGTAATAGAGGATCGGGTGTCACGTTCCGGCACTAGGATAGTATATGAGGATCGGAGTGTCACGTTCCGATACCACAATAGTATATGGATCGGAGTGTCACGTTCCCACTCTAGGATAGTATATTGATCGGGTGTCACGTTCCGGCACCAGGATAGTATATGAGGATCGGAGTGTCACATTCCGACACCAGGATAATATATGAGGATCGGAGTGTCACGTTCCGACACCAGGATAGTATATGGATCGGAGTGTTACGTTTCGACACCAGGATAGTATATGGATCGGGTGTCACGTTCCGGCACCAGGATAGTATATGAGGATCGGAGTGTCACGTTCCGGCACCAGGATAGTATATGGATCGGGTATCACGTTTCGACACGAGGATAGTATATGAGGATCGGAGTGTCACGTTCCGACACCAGGATAGTATATGGAGCGGAGTGTCATGTACCGAAACGAGAGAAATAAAGATAATGAATCTTGAAAGATGTTAATATACTCAATTTAATGAACCTATTTCCCAAATAAGTATGGTATTGAGGCTTGAGTCCTCATGTGTTGTACTTGGCGTTACTTATTTATGATTACAGAACTTGATGTTGGTATCTTTTGAGTATTGTAGTTGGTTTTTATGATATTATCTGATATATACTGTTTTCTATTTTGAGTTGGCCGATGATACCTACTCAGTACTTGTGTTTTGTACTGACCCCTAGTTGTATGTTTCTTTCTTTCTTATTTGTGGAGTGCAGCAAACGTACCGTCGTCTTCAATTCAACCGCAACTCTAGCCAGTCTTCATTACACTGGATTTCAGGGTGAGCTAATGCTTCTAGCTTGGACTGGATCTTCTTCTTCATGTCTTGAAGCCTTGAAGTTCCGGCATGGACTAGCTTTTTGTTTATTTTAGCTTCTTAGAATACTCTTAGTTTAGTAATTTGATAATAGATGTTCTTGTGGTGATGATTTCCAAACTTTGGGGAATAATAGATGTTGAGTTTTTAGAAGTTATTGAATTGATTTCTATTAATGAGTTTAAGTCTTCCGCATTGTATTATGTTCATTATGTTTAAATGTTGGGATTTAGATTGGTTGGTTCGCTCATATGATAGGATAAGCGTGGGTGCCACTCGCAGTTCGATTTGGGTCGTGACAAACTTGGTATCAGAGCATTAGGTTTGTTGGTCTCATCACACAAGAACGAGTCTAGTAGAGTCTTAAGGAACGGTAGGGGGACGCCTTTACTTTTCTTTGACAGGCTATAAGACTTTAGGAAAATTCCATTCTTTCTTTCTTTCTTTCGTGCTATGACTTGGATCCAATTGGTATCTAGGTGATACAAATTGAAATCTGACCATCTACACAATATTTCGCAGATGGTTAGAACTAGAGCAACGACTGCGCCAACACCAACACCGGCAAGACAGGATGTGTCTGAGCCAGCCACTGGGACTGTAGCTCGGAGAGGAGTAGTGACAAGAGGCCGTGGTAGAGGTCGCGAGAGGACGTCCTCTAGGGGAAGAGGACAAGAACCTAGCCCAACTAGTACTAGGGTGGTGACTCCTCCACCGACTAAGGAAGTGGTAGGAGAGGGTGAGGAAGGGGAGAATGAACAAGTGCAGAATGAGGAATTACCACCCCAACCTACCCTAGAGATGATTAATCGGGTTCTTGCTTATCTTAGCGGGTTATCTGATCAAGGCCAGACACCTCTAGTGTTTTCTGCACCAGCACCTCAGGTTCCGGAAGTACGACAGGCCGCTGCTGAGGCTCCTCGCATGGATGCCTCATTGGAAATAGGCACGTTTCCTCGTTTGACTACAGGGCCTATAATGACAAGTGATCAGCATGAACTTTTCAGTAAGTTCTTGAAATTGAAACCTCCAGTCTTCAAGGGTGCTGAATCTGAGGATGCTTACGATTTTCTGGTTGATTGTCATGAATTACTACATAAAATGGGCATAGTGGAACGGTTTGGCGTTGAATTTGTAACCTATCAGTTTCAGGGAAATGCCAAAATGTTGTGGCGGTCACATGTTGAGTGTCAACCCGCACAGGCGCCACCTATGACTTGGGCGTCATTCTCCAGCTTGTTTATAGAGAAGTTTATCCCCCGGACCTTGAGGATTAGGAGGAGAGATGAGTTCTTGAGCCTAGAGCAAGGCAAGATGTCCGTGACTGCGTATGAGGCTAAGTTTCGTGCATTATCCAGGTATGCCACCCAGCTTTGTTTCATTCCACAAGAGCGGATTCGCCGTTTCGTGAAGGGGATGAGGTCAGATTTGCGGATTCCAGCCTTATAGGTAGCGGCTACAGCAAAATCTGTTCAGGAAGTGGTAGACTTCGTGATAGAGGTAGAGGGAGTGAAGCCAGATGACTTCACCATGGCATCGACATCAAAAAGGTTTCGTAAGGGAGGTGAGTTTAATGGTTCTTACTCTAGAGGGCAGGGTTCAGGAGGTTATCCCGCCCGACCCATTCAGTCTTCACTAAAGACTATAGTTGGAGGTCCACCTCAGACCGTTCAACATTTCTCTGAGGTTGGAGGTTATTCCCAGACTTTGTCATTCTCAAAGAGACCGATGCTTGAATCCAGAGAGTGTTATGGATGTGGGGAGACTGGACACATTAAGAGGTATTGTCCAAAACAGAGTTACAGACCTCCTATAGTCAGAGGTAGAGGTGGTAATGGAAGAGGCCGTCATTCTAGAGGACGTGGTGGTCGAGGTAATGGTGGTCACCAAAACGGCCTGGGTGACGGGCAAACTGGAGCTACTACAACACCACATGGTAGGGGCAACGGGCAGACAGGTGATAAGGCCCATTATTACGCTTTCCCCGGGCGGTCTGAAGCAGAGACATCTGATGCTGTTATCACAGGTAATCTTTTGATTTGTGATTGCATGGCTTCTGTATTATTTGATCCTGGCTCCACATTTTCATATGTATCTTCCTCATTTTCTACTGGTCTTAATTTACATTGTGAATTGCTTGACATACCTATTTGTGTGTCTACTCCGGTGGGTGAGTCTGTGATAGTTGAAAAAGTATATAGGTCTTGTTTGGTGACTTTTGTGGGGAGCAATACTTATGTAGACGTGGTTATCTTAGAAATGGTTGATTTTGATGTAATTCTGGGTACGACTTGGCTTTCTCCGAATTTTGCGATCATGGATTGTAATGCTAAAACTGTGACGTTAGCCAAGACTGGGACAGATCCGTTAGTGTGGGAGGGAGACTACACTTCCACTCCGGTTCGTATCATCTCCTTCCTTCGTGCTAAGAGAATGGTTAGTAAGGGGTGTTTAGCTTTCTTGGCACATCTCAGGGATGACACTACCCAAGTACCTTCAATTGAGTCGGTTTCGGTAGTCCGTGAGTTTCTGGATGTGTTCCCTGCAGATCTTCCTGGTATGCCACCGGATAGAGATATTGATTTTTGCATTGATCTGGAACCGGGTACTCGCCCCATTTCTATACCACCTTATAGAATGGCTCCCGCGGAGTTAAGAGAGTTAAAGGCCCAACTTCAAGAGTTGTTGAGCAAAGACTTCATTATACCAAGTGCATCTCCTTGGGGTGCTCCGGTGTTATTTGTGAAGAAGAAGGATGGGAGTTTGTGCATAGACTACCGGCAGTTGAACAAGGTAACTATTAAGAAAAAGTATCCCATTCCTCGCATTGATGACTTGTTCGATCAGTTACATGGTGCTTGTGTCTTCTCTAAAATTGACTTGAGATCCGGTTATCATCAATTGAAAATACGGGCAACGGATGTGCCAAAGACTGCTTTTCAAACCAGGTATGGGCATTACGAATTTGTAGTGATGTCTTTTGGTCTTACGAATGCCCCTGCTACTTTCATGAGCTTGATGAATGGGATTTTTAAGCCATATCTGGATCTCTTTGTGATCGTATTTATTGATGATATACTGATATACTCCAAGAGTAAGAAGGAACATGAGGAGCATTTGAGAATTGTGTTGGAAGTATAAAGGGAGAAAAGGCTTTATGCCAAATTCTCGAAGTGTGAGTTTTGGCTAGATTCAGTGTCCTTCTTGGGGCACGTGGTTTCTAAGGATGGGGTGATGGTGGATCCTACTAAGACTGAGACAGTGAAGAATTGGGTAAGACCTACTAATGTGTCAGAAATAAGGAGCTTTGTTGGTTTAGCTAGCTACTACCGTCGATTTGTCAAGGGATTCTCTTCTATTTCTTCCTAATTGACGAACTTGACTAAGCAGAATGTTCCATTTGTATGGTCGGATGAATGTGAGGAAAGCTTTCAGAAACTGAAGACCTTGTTGACTACTGCACCAATCCTTACCTTGCCAGTAGAGGGTAAGAATTTCATTGTTTATTGTGATGCATCCTATTCTGGTTTGGGTGCAGTGCTAATGCAAGAGAAGAATGTAATTGCTTATGCTTCGAGGCAATTAAAGGTGCACGAACGCAATTACCCGATCCATGATTTGGAATTGGCCGCGGTAGTATTTGCATTAAAGCAATGGAGGCACTATCTGTATGGAGTTAAGTGTGAAGTCTATACGGATCATCGTAGCCTACAGTATGTCTTCACTCAGAAGGATTTGAATTTGAGACAGAGGAGATGGATGGAACTACTGAAGGACTATGATGTTACCATCTTGTATCACCCAGGAAAGGCTAATGTTGTGGCAGACGCCTTAAGTAGAAAAGCAGGGAGCATGGGTAGTTTAGCCCACTTACAAGTTTCAAGACGCCCGTTAGCGAGAGAAATCCATAACTTGGCTAATGACTTTATGAGGCTAGAAGTAAATGAGAAGGGAGGATTTTTGGCTTGTGTGGAGGCGAGATCTTCTTTTGTTGACAAGATTAAGGGAAAGCAGTTTGATGATGAGAAACTAAGCCGAATTCGGGATATGGTGTTACGAGGAGAGGCTAAGGAAGCAATAATGGATGAGGAAGGTGTTTTGAGGATTAAGGGAAAGGTATGTGTGCCCCGTGTGGATGATTTGATCTACACTATTCTTACAGAGGCTCATAGTTCCGGATAATCTATACATCCTGGTGCAACAAAGATGTACCGTGACCTAAAGCAACACTTTTGGTGGAGTAGAATGAAGCGCGTCATTGTTGATTTTGTTGCCAAATGTCCAAATTGTCAAAAAGTTAAGTATGAACACCGGAGGCCCGGAGGAACACTTCAGAGAATGCCCATTCCTGAATGGAAGTGGGAGAGAATTGCAATGGATTTCGTGGTTGGTCTTCCAAAGACATTGGGTAAGTTTGATTCTATTTGGGTAATTGTGGACAGATTAACTAAGTCTGCTCACTTCATTCCGGTCAAGGTGACCTACAATGCAGAGAAGGTAGCCAAAATATACATCTTAGAAATCGTTCGATTGCATGGAGTTCCACTTTCCATCCTATCAGATAGAGGTACGCAGTTTACTTCTAAGTTTTGGAGAACATTGCATGCGGAATTAGGTACTAGGTTGGACCTTAGTACTACATTTCACCCTCAGACCGATGGTCAGTCTGAGCGAACGATTCAAGTGTTGGAGGATATGCTTCGTGCATGTGTGATAGAATTTGGTGGTCATTGGGATAACTTCTTACCCTTAGCGGAGTTTTCATACAATAATAGCTATTACTCTAGTATTGACATGGCTCCATTTGAAGCATTGTATGGGAGGAGATGTAGGTCTCCCATTGGTTGGTTTGATGCATTTGAGGATAGACCTTGGGGTACTGACCTTTTGAGGGATTCATTGAAGAAAGTGAAATCTATTCAAGAAAAGCTTTTAGCGGCGCAAAGTAGGCAAAATGAGTATGCAGATCGAAAGGTTAGAGACTTGGAGTTTATGGAGGGTGAGCAAGTCTTGCTGAAGGTTTCGCCCATAAAAAGGGTGATGCGGTTTGGTAAAAGAGGTAAGCTAAGCCCAAGGTATATTGGATCATTTGAAGTACTTAAGCGAGTAGGGGAGGTGGCTTATGAATTAGCCTTGCCTCCAGGGCTGTCTGGAGTGCATCCGGTATTTCATGTGTCCATGTTGAAAAGATACCATGGGGATGGAAACTACATCATTCATTGGGATTTAGTTATGCTTGATGAGAATTTGACTTATGAGGAGGAGCCTGTTGCTATTTTAGATAGAGAAGTCTGCAAGTTGAGGTCGAGGGAGATTGCATCCATCAAGGTTCAATGGAAGAATCGGCCGGTTGAAGAGTCTACTTGGGAGAAGGAGGTTGATATGCAAGAAAGATACCCACATCTGTTTACAGATTCAGGTACTCCTTTTCGCCCTTGTTTTTTTTCTTGTGATCGTTCAAGGACGAACGATGGGTAAATTGGTATCTATTGTAACGACCTGTTTAGTCGTTTTGAGCAGCAGATTTTATTTCTGGAAAAACTGTCTGAGTCGACAGAACCCACGACGGACCGTCATGGGCAAGACGGACCGTCGAGGGGGTCTTGTTCCAAAACACTTAGAATTCTGAAATTTGGGTACTGAAATCGACTCTCTGAACTTCGCGATGAAATGGCAGGACGGACCGTCACAGGAATGACGGGCCGTCACAGACCCTTGGTAAAACTTAAGTCTCTGAACTCTGTGACGGAAGCAGCAGGACGGACCATCGCAGGCACGACGGGCCGTCACAGGCTGCGTAAACCCTGACTGGGTCGGATTTCTGTTAAATATTTTAAGGGGCGTTTTGGACTATTTCTGCTTATAATTATAAAGTTAGTGGTTTAATAATAATAATTCAATTACTTGGGGCTTAAATGAGATAACCTTGAGTTAATTAGTGGGTTACTTTTGTCATCTTTTATACTTAATTATATCGCAATTAGGGTAAAAAAAAAGGGTTTGAATAAGAAAAATAAAAAGAACAAGAAAGGGAGAACGATCGAGAGAAGAGGGAAACGAAGAGGATAGCAAAGATTCTGAGGATTTGCTTCCTTGATCACGAACCTTCGGTGGAGGTAGGTTATGGTTTATGCTATTCGTAGTAAACTCTTAATAGTGAATGATATGTATTGGGTAGTATTGTAAACCCTTCTATATGCTTAATTGTATGCTTGCATGAATGTGATTATATAATTGTGATAAAATAAGCATGATGAAGCTATTGAATCCTAAATCTTCAAAAACCCTAATCTACTTTGTTAATGATGATGCGTTGGTATAAAAGAAGGCTTGATGAACGAAAGTAGTGAGATTAGGGGATCGGGTGTCACGTTCCGACACCAGGATAGTAATAGAGGATCGGGTGTCATGTTCCGGCACCAGGATAGTATATGAGGATCGGAGTGTCACGTTCCGACACCAGGATAGTATATGGATTGGAGTGTCACGTTCCGACACCAGGATAGTATATGGATCGGGTGTCACGTTCCGGCACCAGGATAGTATATGAGGATCGGAGTGTCACGTTCCGGCACTAGGATAGTATATGAGGATCGTAGTGTCACGTTCCGACACCAGGATAGTATATGGATCGGAGTGTCACGTTCCGACTCATGGATAGTATATGGATCGGGTGTCACGTTCTGGCACCAGGATAGTATATGAGGATCAGAGTGTCACGTTCCGGCACCAGGATAGTATATGGATCGGGTGTCACGTTCCGACACGAGGATAGTATATGAGGATCAGAGTGTCACGTTCCGACACCAGGATAGTATATGGAATGGAGTGTCACGTACCGACACGAGAGAAATAAAGATAATGAATATTGAAAGATGTTAATATACTCAATTTAATGAACCTATTTCCCAAATGAGTATGGTATTGAGGTTTGAGTCCTCATGTGTGGTACTTGGCGTTACTTATTTATGATTACAGAACTTGATGTTGCTATCTTTTGAGTATTGTAGTTGGTTTTTTATGATATTATGATATATAGTGTTTTCTATTTGAGTTGGCCGATGATACCTACTCAGTACTTGTGTTTTGTACTGACCCCTACTTGTATATTCTTTCTTTGCTATTTGTGGAGTGCAGCAAACGTACCGTCGTCTTCAACTGAACCGCAACTCTAGCCAGTCTTTATTACACCGGATTTCAGGGTGAGCTAATGCTTCTAGCTTGGACTTGATCTTCTTCTTCATGTCTTGATGCCTTGAAGTTCCGGCATGGACTAGCTTTTTATTTATTTTAGCTTCTTAGAATACTCTTACTTTAGTAATTTGATCATAGATGTTCTTGTAGTTATGACTTCCAGATTTTGGGGAATAATAGATGTTGAGTTTTTAGAAGTTATTGAATTGATTTCTATTAATGAGTTTAAGTCTTCCGCATTGTATTATGTTCATTATGATGAAATTTTAGGGTTTAGATTTGTTGGTTCGCTCACATGATAGGATAAGCGTGGGTGCCACTCGCGTCTCGTTTTGGGTCGTCAAATAAATAAACCGAAAAAATTAGAAATAAATACATGAGATATGAATCGACCTAGTACGTCAAGAATTAAAACTCCAGACAATAGTCCCAGAAATAGTCCTAGAACTAGTCCTAGATGGACACCACCAACTTATTATACAGAAAGTTATCAGCAATCAGATAGAACTAACGCAATATGGAATAGTAGATTAAATAAAAATTGGATGTCAAAACCAATAAACGAACAATATAATTTCTTAGACCTAGATTGTGTTACAGATATAAATAAAACAATATTACTATGGATAGGAAATATATCTAAGCAACTAATAGATAACAAAATAAAAACAACAGAAACACCAAGGTATATAGAAAAAACATTTGTAGGAACAACAAGATTATTGATAGAAAATCTACCCTCAGAAAGTTTAGAAGTACTTAGAAGTGACAAGAAAATGGATGGATCTCCATCAACAATTAATATAGATATACTAGATAAATATGAATCAGCAATAAGAAATGAATTTGGAGGTATGACCACAGATATAAGAGAACAAAACAGAGAAAAAATAATTAATAGGCAACTTATAACAAAATTTGCTATATGTAAAATGTGTTATATAGAGGAATACACTTGTGCATTTAAGGAATACTATAGCAAAGCAAAATACAATTTAAATGAAGCAAAAGAAATAAGACAACAATATTTTACAAAATTACCAGAACCATTTAACACAAAAATAATTAAAGATTGGAATGATGAAGCATTAGTAGATACTTTAGGAGCTAGAATAAAATTTTTAGATCAATGGTTCATACAACTATGTGAAAACAAAAAAAAATTAAAAATGGAAAAGTACTAAACAAAAATTAAGCCTGTTGTAAAAATAAAATAGCACCACAGTTTGGATGTACTAACAAAAAGCAAAAGCCTAAATGGTATAAATATTATAGAAAAACTAAAACCAAGTATAAATATAAAAAACCAAGACGAAGATATTATATAAAAAAATAAAAACAAAAAGACCATATAGACCAAAAAGAAAAATATCCCAATGTATTTGTTATAATTGCCGAAAGATAGGACATTTAGCTAGAGATTGTAAATTACCCAAAGATCCGAAAGGAAACAAATTGCAGAAGTATTATAGATAATGACGAATATATGCAAATAGAATACATAGACTATCAATTAAGTGAAAACGGATAGTATATTGAAGTATCAGATAAAGAAACTGAAATGAAGAAGGAAAAATATTAATCTAGTAATAATGAAACTTATAAAGAAATATAAGTCTGAAGATGAGATAAAAATAATATCTAAGAAGATTATCAAAATAAAGAATTATCAGAACAAAAATTATATTTGATAATACAATATTTGAACAAATAAAAGGAAAAAGAATTTGATTTAAGTGATTGAAAAAGTACTTGAAATACCTACTTTAAGAAATTGGTTTAAAAGACAAAAAGAAGAATACTTGTAGTTAGTCAGAAAGAAACATATCATCGATTGCAAATATACATGAGGAAAAAACATATACCTATACTAAGTAAACAAATAATAAATAAATAAAAACAGATATAAAAGCTAAAACACCAATAAAATATGGACATTTAGGAGGAACAGAAATATTAATAAAAGCTTGTTTTAGAGAAGGAATAGATACACCATTGAAATATATTGTAGATGATAGATAGAATCACACCCTATAAGAAAAAAGCGTAATAAGTGCAGTTAAACGAAGTTTAATATACCAAAAATTTAAATTTATAATAAGTGTCAACTATACAGTAGCATTAAAAGATAGAAATATAGATTAAATCATTAGTTTATATTGCAAAATGTCAGGAATAGAAACTAGCACTAGGAAGCAAAATATTTACAGCAAGATGTAAAACCTATATATATTAACAACAAACATAAATATAACAGCAAGAAATAAAATTGATAAATAAAGATAGAAAATCCCTTTAAAAAATTAATACCGTAATAGACAATAATGACTATAGCTATAAAGCAAATTGACATAGAAGAAGATTTAGAAATTGTAAAAGAAAGATTAAGCACTTTCTATTCTGATACTTCATATACACTGTCGTTTCTCACTTAATTCAAGTCTAAGTAGGATCTTTGTCATATTCTTCGTCATTCTCTATAATACTTCTTCCCTACTTCCTTTTCGGATCTTTTCATTAACTTCCCAATGTCCAATCCTCGGACCCCCTGTAACCCCTGGATT